>VXBO01008587.1:454618-491956 GCA_013400135.1 Rhinoptilus africanus | reverse complement strand
AGATGCTCAGAGGGCTGGAGCCCCTCTGCTGTGAGGACAGGCTGAGAGTTGGGGTTGTTCAGCCTGGAGAAGAGAAGGTTCTAGGAAGACCTTAGAGCCCCTTCCAGAACCTTAAAGGGAGCTACAGGAGAGATGGCGAGGGACTGTTTATCAGGGAGTATCGTGATAGGATGAGGGGTAATGGTTTTAAATGTAAGGAGGATAGATTTCGATTAGATATTAGGAAGGAATTCTTTACAGTAAGGGTGGTGAGCCCCTGGCCCAGGTTGCCCAGGGAAGCTGTGGCTGCCCCATCCCTGGAGGGGTTCAAGGCCAGGCTGGATGGGGCTTGGAGCAGCCTGGTCTGGTGGGAGGTGTCCCTGCCCAGGGCAGGGGGATCGGAACTGGGTGATCTTTAAGGTCCCTTCCAACCCAAACCATTCCATGATTCTTTAAGACCTGCAGTTTAAAAAGTCAGCGAACTTTTTCCTTTTATCAGTGTCATTGTTTTGGTTTTGAATTTAGTCTGAGTGCTGAGAGAAGCTTAAGGGGAAGTACACTGTTCTTTTTTTGGGTCATTTTCCAGCAGGATGTGGATGGGTCATAGCTTGAGTGAGGTGTTAAGTGAGTTTATAAGGCTGAGGCTAAAAATGTGCCTTACATCATATGGTTGAGCGTAACCAGTACGTAAAAACGCGCGTGGATCAGGACATCTTAAAAGAACTTCCAGTTTTTGGTGAATAGCCTTCTTTTTCTGTATCTATAAATATTAAAAACTGTTTAGCCACTGGAGTGGTAGAGCATGATAAAGAGTTTCATTATAGTCTGGGCCATGTATTATCTACAGAAATGTTAACTGAATTCTAATTACTTGGCCAAATTTTGACCTTCCTTCGCACTTCCTCTTCTGGGCATAGCAGAGACTTTGGAAAAGGTAGTTATTGATAGTGATGAATGAGAAAAGGATTATAAACTTTAATAATCTGAGTGTGGGGATTAGAAGACTGAAAGAAGGGAATTAAATAATAACCAAAAGAAATTTTATTTGGAGTCACTTACCCAATAAACCATAGGATAATTTTTAGAATGTAAGTGCAAATGAAACAAAGGATTATTATCCCCCAAGTTAACTTAGTTTAAGCAATGAGAATTCATGGCCCGGGCTAAAGTTTTATCAAAATATGTCTGTATTTTTGAGAAAACTTTTATGCTATGAAAAATCATTTTAATTATTAATAGAACTGAGATTGAGAATAGATGATTTCTTCACTGAAATAAACAGAGTACATCAAAACACCTAATGTTTTTGGACCTTGAGATCGGTAAACCTGCATCTCCTAAAGCTGTTACATAGAAGAGTGATTTATTTTTCTAGAAAGGCTTACGACAACAATAAAAATCATGAAACAATCAAAATTTTAACTCTTAGAAAAGAAACTGCATTATTAAATCCATTGAAATTTGGAAGAAATAGGAGTAATGTGATACAGCAACATCTTTAGATTTAGGGAAAGTTTTATCATTATTAATTCCATGCACTTGCAAGTCTTTAGTTTGTTGTTGTTTGTGTTTTTTTTCTTGTATATTTGATATCCATTGTTGTTATTAGTGTTGTGTTTTTAGCTGCTTGATCAGATCTTACCGTTTTGGATCCT
The DNA here is from genome assembly GCA_013400135.1 of Rhinoptilus africanus. NCBI lineage: Eukaryota > Metazoa > Chordata > Aves > Charadriiformes > Glareolidae > Rhinoptilus > Rhinoptilus africanus. The sequence goes on along the minus strand of VXBO01008587.1, from coordinate 490,322 downwards.
GACATGAATGTAACAATTTAGCTGCTTGTCCCTCCCTGAATTCAGTTTAGATTTATTCCGAGACATTACACTCTATATTGTTTATTATTCATTATTCACTGGAGGGAAAAGCAAAGTACGTCTGTAAAATGAAATGAAAGGTGAAAGTTAAAAAGTTCAGAAACATTAGTTTAAAGATAAGAAATCATACGCATCGTGTTTGAATTTGGGAGCTGAGGTTTTGTTGGTTTTCATTTGAATTTAGAGCTTTAAGCGCTAAAGTTAACTTAAAAAAGTGAAGTTTGTGTTAAGTCATTGAGATTTTTTTAACATATCCATAGGCTTAAATAAGAGGCTGTGCTGTGTTGTGTACATAATGTTCTAAGCTGCTTCTTATAGACATATTTTGTATTATTCATGAGCAGCCTTTATGCCATCTCATCCTACAGCAACACTGCCATGCCCAACAGTGTCAGGCAAAATAGATGCATCATACTTTAGCAATATTTCCTTTTTTTCCCCTCGATATATTGGTGGAAAGCATATCTTAAGATGGGCATCACTAGCAGCTTATTTCAGCTGTCACTTATTTTCCTTTTGAATACCCAGTGACTTGAGTAGGGCAGGACTTAATTAAGAGTGTTCAGAGTCATGACCTTTTTAGTACAAAATCAAGAATTTCATGAAAGTAAGATGTAGAGTGATTAGTGAGCGATGATAAAATGGTGACAGCAGGCATTAAGTCCATATACGCAGGCTTAGTTGTGGAATTTAAATCTAAATGAGGAATATTCTTACGTCAGTACTCCTTATTGTTTGTTTTCCCAGCTGTTCTATGTGGGTCCAGGTCAACTTCTTGTATTCTCTTTTGCATTTTGATGTTAGGTCTCCTTTTCTGGGAAGAGCCGGCCATCTGTAATTTTGAAGGAGAGCTTCTTGTCTTTTATCTGGCACTATCTGAGAGGCTGTGCAGGCTGGACTCCTGTACAATGATACTTTCAAGCACACAGTGACATTATACAGTTGGTTATATCAGTACTATTTGTCCTGAAAACACGCTCCCCAAAACAAGCCCTGGTTTTTGTCTTTCAAATATCCTCTTGCTATTCTCAGCGCTGCTATCAACTCCACGAACTCACTTAATTTTGATCCTTTGTGCACAGGAACTGATTTATACAAATAATTAACATTTTTAAAAAAATAGCATTTTTGAAAGTAAGCTGTTTGCTGTTTGTTCTTTTGATATAAACTGGCAATTTTTTTTTTCCTAAGGCAATTATAACCATGTGGATTTCTCATTTCTCTGCGTTTCCATGCTATTCAATTGAGAAAGCAAATTGCCTTATTTCCTTTCCAAGTCTTCCTTTTTAGTTTGTGTACATGTAGGAAAGAAACAATAAACTGATATTTCCAATAGTGAAATAATGATAATGATTTAACCAGGGTTTCTAAGCCTTCTTGGCAAACATTTTCCAATAGGACAGGGAACTTTCTCAAGACAGAAGGTCCCGGATTTGCTATTGAAAACGTATTCTTTCAAGAGTCGTAGAATCATAGAATGGTTTGGGTTGGAAGGGACCTTAAAGATACCTATTTCCAACCCCCTGTCATGGGCAGGGACACCTCCCACTAGACCAGGTGGGATGCTCAAAACCCCATCAAGCCACCTCCAGGGATGGGGCATCCACAGCTTCTCTGGGCAACCTGGGCCAGTGTCTCACCACCTTCATAGTGAAAAATTTCTTCCTGATATCTGAATCTCCCCTCTTCCAGTTTAAAACCATTACCCTTCATCCTATCACTAAAATCCCTGACAAAGAGTCCCTCCCCATCTTTCCTGTAGCCCCCTTTAGGTACTGGAAGGGGCTCTGAGTTTCCCCGGAGCCTTCTCTTCTCCAGGCTGAACAACCCCAGCTCTCTCAGCCTGTCCTCGCAGCAGAGGGGCTCCAGCCCTCGGATCATCTTTGTGGCCCTCTGCTGGACCCATTCCAATAAGTCCATGTCTTTCCGGTGCCAAGAGCTCCAGAGCTGGATGCCGTACTCCAGGTGGGGTCTCACCAGAGTGGAGTAGAGGGGTACAATCACCTCCCTTGACCTGCTGGCCACGGTTCTTCACATGCAGTCCAGGATGTCATTGGCTTTCTGGGGTGTGAGCATTCATTACCAACTCATGTTGAGCTTCTCAATGTCCAACACCCCCAAGTCCGTCTCCTCAGGGCTGCTCTCAGTCTGTTCTCCCACCAGTCTGTATTTCTGCTTGGGATTGCCCTGACCCACGTGCACTTGGCCTTGTTGAACTTCATGGGGTTCGCAAATGCCCACTGCTCAAGCCTGTCAAGGTAGAACATAAAAAGCGTTAGATAAAAAGTGAGAAATTGGGGGTCATGTGAAGGAAAATACTGATTTGGCTTAGGGTATATAGGTTTGGGAAACTGTTTGCCCCGTTTGTTTGCAGAATGACTGCAGAATTAATTTAGTTCCAAAATGCAATTTGTACGTAGAGCTGTTAATCCATGTCTGATATTCTGCTTATCAGCTAGATGAACAATTATTGGTTTAACTAAATCCTGTTGTATTGTTCTCAAAACGAGGTGAAGATCTCTTGCATTTTGACTGGTTTAGACATTTTTCAGAAAGGAAAAGTGTAGAAAAGCACCATGGGGAGAGGTAAATGTTGCTTCTTCTGCTCCTCTGGCTTCTGTAGCTTTGGACAGTCATTCACATCTGCTGTATGGAACATGTTTTGATCCCAGCCTGTGTTCCAGCTCCTGAAATAGCTGCCAAGGACTGGACCAAAGCACCTGTGCAGTGGCACAAGGACGGGGCTCCGGGCACTGGTGAGCTGGAGCCTGCCACAAGCAATGGTTTGCCTCAAGGCTGAGAACAGATAGAGAAGAAGAACCCAAAAACTTGTAAATGAGAATTGTTTGCACTGCATTCCCCCACCCCCCACGGTTTTCTTTTTGATGATGTTCGTCGTTACAGGCCAAAATTATCCCTACTTATTGTCACTCGCATTACCGTTAGCAATTAAGGTGGTGATCTGATTTAGTGACTTCCTGTGTTCTATGATAGCGTATGGATTTCTGTAAGAGAACAGTCCAAGTGAAAATGCATGTGTAGATACCTATCTGAAGGATATTAAAGCTAAAAAACCCACGAAAATTACTCTTTTATGACTTTGTACTGAATTATGCATCATCAGCATCGTGTATATTTAGGAAGAAATGCTGCTATTTAGCCCATTTCCTACCACCTGGAAGTAACTTGATTTACAATTAAGAAAACTGCTCTTTTTAATAACATCGAAACTCTTAAAGTACTATTTTAGTGACATGTCATAAAATGTGTCATGTGCTGATTAAAGCCAAGTTTTGTCCTTTTTTTGGAAATGAATCTAATGTAGTCTAGTCAAAGAATTTCTTTTAATTACATGTGTAATACAACTTTCTGCCTTTTACTTAATTGGTCTCGCCTACGTTGTTTCGGTCTATTAGATGATAATTTAGCAATTTCCAATTTGTATATCCCTGAGGGAGGCTCAATGGGAATAAATGGGAGTAAAAGAATCTCTGCAGCTTTCTTCCTCGATTTACTGCTTGATGGCGTCTCTTTTAAGTTGTATTGAAGAAGAGAAATGGAGAACAGTAAGCAATAAAAAAGGAGATCTTTTGTATTAAAAGCTTAGTTTCAGAACAAAGCAGATTGTGTAATCTTTGCTTGGTATATTTACGGTATTATTTGCTTAACATAAGATACATAAATCAAATTTTAATAATATATGCTTCCACTTTTAATATTAACCCTATAATCCTGTATAATTGAATAACTTGGAAGAAATTAGCACATCAGAAGCGTGGAGGCTTCTCAGCTGGGCATGGGGAGGTTTATAAAGCTACCACGCCATTCTGGGATACAATTTGTCTAGTAGTACCAGCCTATCATTTTGGAATAATCTGACTCTGGGATTTGCTATATTAAATAGTTCTTTGTAGATGGATTTTTTTTTTTCCCCTGAAAAAGAGGGCAGCTGGAAGGGCAGTTATTTGATAAGGTACGGCAATTTCCAAATAGGAACTTGCGACAGTTGAGTTTTGACTGAAATAACACAGTATTTTAGAGCTGCGCTCATTTTCTGATACACTAATCAGGCAACTAATGCAACACAGCAATATGTAGGGCAAAATGCGCAAAGGCAAATCGACATAAATATGATGAGATTCAAATGAAGACAACCCTACCTCTGCAGATTGCTGAAGTTGGATCCAGGGCTGCTAAAGGCTGAATATGGTTAGAAAAAGAAGCAACACCTTGGTTTATTAACCATTATTTCCTGTGCGGAGGGGAAGTGCTTTGAGGCTGTCGCACTAACATTCATTAAGGATCTAACTGTTGACGAGAACTGGGAAGACCAATGTGGTCTTTCAGGCTGCTGCACTGCTCAGTGGCAGAGTGTGTTTTCTGAAAATAGCTTGTTTTTCTCAGCATGCTTCTAAATCCACATTTCGGTGTTATTGAGAGAGGAAGCATATAGTGGTTTTTGGGGAAAAAATATCATTTGGGTGAAAATTTTGTCTGTGTGTGTCTTAATGAGATGTGTATAATGTTTATTAATATTGCTGAGCAGTTGGCTGTTGCGGAACCTGTAGGCCTCCTCCAGTGAAGCTTACTGGGGGCTAAGATTTAAGGTGCTTGATTCAAGTTTTTTGCGCCCCTCCTCATGTTTGTGAACGTTACTCCTGGTAATAGTTACAAAATAAGCTCGAAAGGTCAAAACTGATGGACCACATTGCTGTGGTGGGAGATGTTTGCTGTTGTACTGGCACTTTGGTTTCTTAAACTGTTTATGTCCTGATTGTCCCCCAACTTTGCTCTTCAGCAAGCTAGTTTAAGTCTGGTGTCATTCACAAAACTTGCTTCTGGGACTTGAGAATGTGTGGTAAAATCTGTAGAACTCCTTTTTATACCAAAAGAGTCAGTGAGGCTGTGCAAAATAAACATTTTCAATTCCATGGACTGGACTAACTTGAATACAAGACTCTTCAAGGAACTAACCACGCAGTGCTCTAAACAGCTATTGTTTTTTTAAGAAATCCAGAAAATCTGAATGTCACATGTGATAGAAATATACTAGGAAGGGAAATTGTTTGGGAAAACAGTGACTTGGAAAAGAATTTCATTATCACAGTGAATCATCTCAAGGTGAACTTCTGCTCTGGGAAAAGGACACATGTTATTTTTGTCTATAAAAAAAGAAGACAAGCAAGTAGATTGTAAATTAATAATTCACCATGAATGTAAAGCCTAGTTGCATCTTGAAGTGACGGTCCATGGCAAAACGCGTATACCTGCACACTGAGCATTCACGCATCCTAGCATTTTACCCAAAAAACGTTTGAATCCCTTCCTTTTTGGAAAATTTGTGTGTAAAGCTCTGCATCATTTAATTTCCTCTTGTGTAATCACTGAGAGGGACTGCTTCGGGTATGAATGATTTCCCAGTTGTAGAGGCTGTTCTGGTGTTTTGAGCACTGTTTAGTTTCGAGCACTCCGAGTTTGGTTTTGACTAGGACCTCGGAATCTTCTCTGAAGAAAACGTTTCAGGTGTGTGCACTCACGTCACATTCCTTTAAAAGAGGAGCGTTGTCATCGATTGCATGGGTTATTGGGGATTTTAAAGCTTTGTCTCTGAAGAGAAAGCGAGTTGATGCTCCAGGTTTATCATATGCAAGGCTGTGGGTCTCGGTGTCCTACATAAGTCCTACACAGACCAAACTCCACATGTACCATATCACTGTGCCCTGGGACCAGCAGCGACCATCAGTGTTGGGAGAGGACACAGACCATGCTGGGAAGTGATCTGGTGGGCATTCCTGACCGCAGTTCTCCTTACCAGCGTTTCTGGTTTCTTTGGAGTGTTCCAAAAGCAGAAGCACTTGGCGTTTCCATCCCGTGTTCCTGGAAGCTGTGTGTGTGAGCGGAGTCAGAAGGATGATGAGGGTTGGAGCAGGTGAGTGCCTGGTTCCTCTGCTTGAGGCTGCCTGGAAAAGATGCTCTGAACATAGCCCATACGCTTGCAATAACGCGCGGTATTTTTCTCTTTATTTTTTAGAGTGGGCAGTCATCCCAGTCTTTTCTTGAGGAGGTTGAGAGAGCTGGAATAATGACTAGGCATGACTGTGGAATGAGGTTTTTTTGGTCTTGTGTGTTATATCTGGCACAAAATTCCATGTTTGAAATTTACATGTGTTTTCTTTTGAACTCTCTGCCTTATAAAAGCAATACTGAATTATACAAATGAGCAACTGCATATGAACATACACCTTTTGAAATGCATTTCTCTCTTTATTAATAGCCCACTGAGAGAGAGGTAGGAGGCACAGTATGGCATTGTTTTGGATAATGACAGGATTACAATCCTTGCGTAGTTCAGCTGAGAAAAATAAAAGGAGGATATCTAACTCAATCTTCAAGTATTATCATGCTTAGGCTTTTCTACATTTCCTAATGGAGTGAATGACTATTGATTATTAGTCTTTTATACCCCCTATAGAAATTTGTGTATTTATAGAGCAGCCTATTACCAATATTGTTATTATTATTGTTTTAAATAGCTAACAGTTTTGCTGCAAGGTGATTGCCATAGAAATCCAAATTATTGAAATGGGCAGGTGAAAAAAGATGCAAGTTGAAGCTAATTGTTATGCCTCTTCATTTCCAGTTTATGGTTTTCAGATTTGGAGTTACGAATTAAAAAGCCAGATTCTCAGCATGCATGGTATAATCTCATTGAAAACGAGGATTTATGTAGCTAACTTAACACTGTTCCATTTTCAAATATTGCATTATATACTGTGGAACTAGTTTAACTTTTTATCATGTGAAATGTTGCGGATCAGATAAGTATAAGCTGTTGAGTTTTACAGACTTCAGCACAATAGTTTGTCTTTTATCTCCTATTCAATTATTTTAAATAAATAATTAAGTTCTAAATGCAAATCTTTTAATTTAATTGACCTCTGCAAGATTAATGGAAAATTTTATCTTTTGCTCCGCATAGTTCAGATATTAAAGCAATCCTTTTCCTTTATGAAGTCAGTTTTAGGGCAGGAGGACAGATCATTACTTACAGGTCACTTGAACTACTTAATTTTTACAGTTATATTTGAGAGTAGTGAATGAAATATAGACTGTGCTTGTAAAGCAGTGAAATAATTAGAAGCAAACACTAGTTATGTGTTAATTTGGGTTACTTTACTGTCTCATTTTCGTATAGTGATGCGTATGTATTCATCTCACTTGATTCTTGAGGTCCGTCTTTGACTATAAATTATTGTATACCGGGCGGGTACCACTCTGCCATTTTTTGTATCAGCTACAGTACTTGTATTTAGGGTGGAATTATGTGTGCCTGAAACACGATGTTATTAAAGCATTATTACTGAGATTGCACAACGGAAGAATCAGATGAAGTTTCTTTTTTTTAAGTAGGCTTGTCTAAAGACATTCTTTTTTCCTTGTGAAAGTGAGAACAAGAGTATCGTCCTCACTTCTAGCTTCTCCTGAAATTTAAAGTCATTGTCTATACAGAGATTATTTATATGCATAAGCATTTTGCATAAGTGGTGGTAATATGGTCTGGCTCTGTGTCCCTACTGTCTACTTTATATAAGAAAGGAGGATGAGCAAGGAGGATAATATTGAATAAAGTCTCCAACTGCCTCCTTTCAGCTTCATTATGGAAGCAGCTTGCAAACTCATCTCTGGATGATAGTGTTTAAATAGGTAGTTAGCCGTGAGGAAGGGTTTTTGAGTTCCTGTTATATCTTTTCTTCCTAAAGATAATTGAATAAGGACTAACTTTAGACTTCATTCTTCCAACCCAAGCAGCAGTATTTTATTTACTTAATGAAAGACGAAATCTAGTTATGTTAACCAGATTCCTGCTTTTCTTTTAATACCATGCCTGCTTTTAACCCTGTTTTTATTTGGAGAGTGTGACATACTTAATTTCACTTTATAGATTCATCCTTTTATACGAGAGGAGGACATCCAAAGAGCCGAGATACAGATACATCACGGGGGGACGGGATATTCCCAGGACCTGCTGCTCTCCCGCCAGGAGCAAGGGCAGGAGTTTACAGCACTACAGGCAATACTCCACCCCCTGACTGAATTTTTCACCTCTTCATTTTATCTGCTACTTGCCACTTCTGTGAAATTCTCAAATTGCTTAATTTGAACTGGCACGGCTTTAGTGAAAGGGGATGTGCAAGGCGCCGTCTTAGGAATAGTCACGATGCCATTTAAAAAAAAGGGGTTTTTTCTTGATACAAAGTCCTTTCTGCTGTGCGTTTTGTTGTCAGGACAGAGTAGTATTTCCAGTAAAGTTGAAACTCATTTTGTGAGAAGTGGTGAAATGATCTGTCCGGCGTCTTTAATAGTTCGGTGCTGTTACTTTGATAGGACTTTAGATAACTGTCATTGAAATGTTTCCTGCACCATCAGAAAGTTTGTCATTTTTTCCCCTGTAAGTCATCCTGACAGGTGATGTGAGACGATGCCGTGCACACCTATCATCAGCATTGCCAATGAGCTGACCTTTTCCTCTTCGTTCACTTAATTTGTATTTGAATAATTTGCATCCTTGTAACGATGCTTGGTTGTCTGAGTAGCTGTCACAACGGCTTGGGCTCGTTTCATGACAAAACCCAGTAGTTTTATAACACGATTGTTTCATTATTCATGAAAACTGTTGTTACCTTATCCCTCCTCACGCACAAGCAAGGTTAGCCAGAGAGAAACAAAACCTGTTTTGTATTTGCAGGTTTGGCTATTAAATTTTTTTACATAATGCAGTGTTTTTATACAAATATCTCATGATTTATTGAAAACTCTCCTTGTAGGAGATTTGAATAACTACCCACGAGGCAAAGAAGGTTGAAATGAAATTCTCGTCCTTTTTCCTGAAGCCAGTATATGTTTAAACTTCTGCATTTTAAGATCTTTTATGTTTTCCCTGGTACGTAATTACTGGGAAGGGCAAGGTATTGTGTATATAGTTACCCTTGCACAACGTGAGCCGTCGTTATCCTAGCTGTTTGTAATAAATTGGATGCCTATTTCAATTGGAATTGTCTTTTTTTTACTTCTTTCTGTAGAGATTCTGTAGATTCTTGTGTATCACAAGAAACAAGAACAAATTTGGGGAAAAAAGGGATGCAGAGAACTCGGACAAGAACCATCGGTTGTAAAGTAACTGCAGATTACTACAATAATTAAAGGGGAGACAGACTTTTACAGCTAAAATACGTTCCAGTTTCATTATTCTGATGCACAGTGCAGGGACAAAGTTGGGTGATGTTCTAGAGGTTGCCTTTCACTGCCTTCTGCTTCTTTTAGGAAAAAGCCCGTGAGATCTCTGCAGATTACTCAAAATTTGACAAATCCTGGTTTAGTTGGTGATAGTTTATCCGTTTTTTCCTTCAGCCGCATTGGCTCCAGGAATTGTTGGTCCGTTCGTTAATACCTGACTATTGTGAAATAGGTCTTTGAGGCGGGAGAAGTCAGCCCATTGGAAGTGAAGCAAAGAAGCTGTGTTTGTGTAGGGGTAGATTTTGAAGGATGAGTGACTGATTTAGGTTATGGTATTTATTTTCTGTTTTGATTTCTCTGTAAAGCCTTCCAATTTACTACACATTCCATAGGTTGAGGAATAAACAGTGGAGCGGCATTATTGATAAAAAATGCAGAGACAAAACTCAATACGAACATTTTTAGCACAAGAGGAAGCAGAATACTGATGATGAAAGGCGTATATGTTTAAGAAAAAGCACTAGGATTTAATTTTGTCGTGCTTTACTTGGAGTGTAACTACAGTCTTGAAAAATTTGTTTTTATCTCTGTTGCTTTCATATATTCTGCCTACTGCTGTATTCGGAATAGTGTTTTCTGTGATATTTTTCTCTTCATAATTCTCTTTTACTCAGACCTCTTCACTTTCTAGCTGGCAAGTATGTTGTTGGGGGTGTTTTTGTATCTTCTCCTGTGACATGAGGTGTCACTGTGCTAAATGCAGTATACACAGTATAAATAAAAACGTGGTTAGAAAATCTGAAAAATTAGTAGAGGTTCTGAGTACTAGGAGCCCTATTTACTAAACTTTTCCATACGGTAGAGCTCAATAATAGTTATTTCAAAGCAAGCTGTACAATGAATAGTTGTTAAGAGTAATCCAGGCTGTATTCCTGAAGCTGGTGTGGATTTACTGTAGACTGTTGGGGTAAAAAGTGCTTACATGCATATTTAATTTCCAGAAAAAAAAAAAAATTACCATATTGCCAGTAATGATCCATTAACAGAAGAATGCAGTCTGAATGCCCTCAATTAAATATTAAATGTTGTTAGGCAGGAATGTTTTTCTAATATATCATTCACTTAGAAGAGTGTGGCACAGTAATTAGATGAGAGCTGTTTTCCAGATCCATTGGGAGATGGATTCTAAATATGTTTGACTGTTTGGAACTAAGATAATTCGCAGCTGAAATATGACTATAGGTAACTATGAGTACTTATGTGAGAATTTAAGCAGTACTGCCTATCTAATGGAAACCAAGTCCTGAGTTTGCCTCTGCCCATGTACCAGAGAGTGATGAAATAATCTCGAAAACAGAGGCAAAAATCATTCTGTAATATTCCAGTTGCATCTCTGTCTTCCACGTGCGTTGCCCAGGCAAAATCCAGGAAACTCAACTGGCATTTGCAGAATCGAATCATACTTCAGTGCCAGTACGGATTGATGTAGTGAAGTCATAGTTTCAGGCCCGATATTTTTTGTTAAAATCCCCTCTACAGATCGTATCTCAGTGTTTTTCATTACATTCTTTATTTCTGGTTTGGTTCCTGCAGTGACTGTGATACATTTTGGTAGCTCACGTTGGCTGTTTTATATGCCCAGCACATGGTGGTCTTTGCACGCAAATGAAGACTTCTTAATGATCTCTCGCTATAGGAAAAAATAGCCAAAACAAAAACTCCCCTTAGAGAGGACGAGATTAATTCCTCTGCCTTTTTTTGATTTTTTTTTTTAATGTGAAGATCAGCAAAGATGCAGCCTGCAGAAGCGGTAGCTTACAGAAACAGTAATTGTGCCACCTTTGTCTCGGTGCTGTATTTGTACTTTTTAATGATGCAGGTACTTTTGGAACATTAACAGCTTCTCCTGAGATGTCGAGTTTTGCTCAGGGTGAAGCGTGATGGGCCTGTTTGAATTCATCTTTCCTCAGTAAACTTCGTAAACTCCAGGTTATTCCTTGTAGTAATTGCCGTGCGTTTTCTCCCAGTGTATTTTAGGGTCAAAATTCTCTTAAATTAATGCTAATTATAGAAAACCTTGTCTGGTCTGGAGGGATTTCAAAGCACATTCTTGTTGACTTTTGTTCCTCGTGTTTTCCTTTTGGTAACATTTATGGAATATGTTTCCCTCTTGATATGTAGAAATAGATAAAGGCATAATAGTAATCCTGTGTTTTTGTGAAATGCCCTTCCCGTGCCCCCTCTTAGATTGTAGTTGCATTTAATCACAAATGGTTTCCAAAGCTGTTGCTTGGTCGTCTGTTTTCCTTAAGTGCAAAGTCATCTCAAGAGCAATATATTTTAATTCTTCTCTAATTATTTTTCTATTTCAGATGATTCAGGAAATTAAAGCTGTTTTGGCAGCACAGTATATTAGATCTGCTATAACCACATTTCGTGTGATGTGAGCTGGTCTAAATTCCCTTTTATATTAGATTAGTGATACTAGTTTAACATATAAGTATTTAGTATGCATTATAGTGTAATATATTTAATTTAATTTGCTTTTATGCCTTACTGTACTTTTAATAAAGCAATTATTTAACCATTTACTACCAATGAATTACAGCATGATACTGAAATTAATATTGCTGTAATTCATGAAGATACATTAAGCAAGATGCAAGTATCTTCTCAAAGAAAAATAGGGGCCATATTTAGGCCCTAGTACAGCGCTTATTTTGTCTTTCCTTCCTGCGTTTTGTAAGAAAGTTTTAAAGGAAAATATAGGAAGGTGGCTCGTAAACCCAATGAACTGCACATGGCTTTGTAAGTGTGTTACTGCTCACTGCAGGAGACCTTTTGTATATAATATTATTCTTCACTTGTGTATAGGTTGGGCTTAATAGATTTCTTTAAATAGTATGTTCATCAGCATTTGTTCTGGTCGTGTTGCTGTTTTTCAGCAAGGCTTAAGCACACCAGGAACATTTATGTACCAAGAGTGACGGCAGATGAACCTCTGCAGAACCAGAATAAGGTCAACTGGTCACAACTGCAAAACAGATGTCTTGTGTACCACTCGCAAAGGCGTTAAGACGCTGATTGATGATTTCTGAAAAATCTTACCATCTTTCATTGACTTAGACTTCTGTTTTCAGTAGCACAAGTCATATGGCTTATATATCGTTAGTATACACTGCGACAAATATACTAATATTGTAGTGCTTGGTTTCACAGTGGTCTGAATTTGCTGCGGAAGTAATATCTGTAAAATTCTTATAGTAAAAATCCTGGTTTTTTTTCTCTTTCTTTTCCCTTTGCTACAGAATGGCTATCCAAGTTGACAAGTTCAATTTTGAGAGCTTCCCAGAATCCCCTGCTGATGGGACTCAGTTTGCGAATACAAAGCAGCTGGAAGAAGAAAGGCAACAAGCAAAAGGTCTGGAGATTAACAGCAAGCTGGATATTTGCTGGAAAATTATATCCTTTCATAAATACTTGCTTTAAAAATATATAAATAGGCGCCCTATGACACTTGTTATTTTATAACTCAACACACTTTACAGCAGTGTTACTGAAAAGTAATTAGTACTATGAAGCTTATCATAATTATAGACTGTTTAAGGTTAATTGTGCTGTATATTATTTAGATGACACTTAGGTCTTACTATAATGGCTTTTTCTGAGTCACTGAGCCTGCCACCAACCCTTTGTGTTTTTCCCAATTTTCAGGGGACTGAGGAAGTATAGGTAGGATTGATTAATAGTAGTTTGATAGGGTCAAATTTTTCTATTCTCCCCACACACAAGTAACTGAAGCATAAAGAAATACATGAAGCTGTAGAGTTTTAGAGAGTTTTCATATATTTAATTAAATTTGAGCAAATCAGAACATATTAGAAGAATTTATTTCCAAGTCTTCTTTACAGATTTTGGAATATATCTAATCTTGGGTAGCCCTTTTAAGGCTTAGAAAGGACTTGTGCGATGATTTAGTCATCCTCAACATAAAATCCCCATAATCATTGTAAATGCAGTAAAATATTGCCTTATGATTATTAATAAGAAATTATATTCGGTTTAGAGTTAAAATAAACCAATAGCGTTGCTGTAAATTTCATTATTTCCATAAAAAATATCTTGTGCTTGGCTTGTCAGAAGTACATTTTTTCATTATTTTCATCGCCAAAACATTCTGTGCAGCCAACAGCTCCCCCCCCACCCCCAGCCGTGTGTCGATACTCAGCGTCTTCCAGGAGATTTATATTTTTCACTCAGATCATCCTCCAATTCGCGTGACAGTGGGTGGCAGGAAAAAAGGGAAGAGTGGCAATCAAATCATGGTTTATCTTTAAAGATGTCATTTTGTACTTTTAATTGTACTTTTATGCAGTAGTCTGAAATGATTTTTGGTTGCTAATTATTAAATTAACTGCACAGGATTTGTCAAAGGCAAGACCTGAGACATAATCCCAATGCCTGATTCCGTCCAGGCTCCCTAAGAAACATTCCCGAAAGAGTTCCGTTTATGCAAAAAAGTCAATATTTAACCAGAACTCACTTAGAAAATTTCTGTGTTATGGAAAGATAGAAATATTCTTTGATAGCATAGTTGAATTCTTATGCTGGAATTGAACGCATAGTTGTAATAATTTTTGTCAGGGTGTAAAAATACATCCTCATTCATTTCTGTTGCTGAGCAACACTGTTTACATCCATTCTGTGTTCTGTATTTAAACCCAATTTTGATACCAAAATTATCATGGCTGACATGTAAGTCAGTACCTTAGAAAACCAACAGAACAATAGAACCAATAGAACGGTCTTTCTCATCCTTTTATTTCTTACAGCAACATTTAGATGTGAACCAGTGAAAAAACCATTATCCTCTCACTTCTGCTAAGTTTGAGACACATTGTTTGAGACGTCTGTCCTCCCGCCAGAGTAATTTGACAGGGGCCAACAGACTTTCTTTCAGACATACCGATGGACAGACACACAGATGGATAGCTTAACGGTGTAAGCCTTGTTTTCCTTCAGAAGCCAGCCTAAGTGCCGTCAAGAGATAAAAAGTATTTGCAAAAATACAAAGGGGTATAGTTGCTTATATTTTTTACTAGAGAAGGCATTTTTGCAAAAGTCTTTTGAATGGTAAGGCCAAGTTATGTCTTTGGTGTCTCCCATCTATGAGCTACTTTGAGCTCCCCAGCTAACCCTTCCCTGCTAAGTGTATGCATGAGAAGAGGAATGTCTGTTTTAGAGAACACAGTTTAGATAGTTTTGCTGTAAGTAATCTTACCTTGTTTACAGAGGAAGAGCTATAGCATTCAGCCTGCAATTCCTGAAATTCTTACTTTATTGGTTGATACCATATGAAACCATCACATAAACAAAGGCTTCAGATTTTAAGTGTGTGGATTACATTGACTGCAATGAAAAGTTGCACGATAATCCTTTGAGGGCCAAAAATAGTTCACAAAGGGTGAGGATTTCAGGTTGTATCTGTATGTCTTGAGGAGAACCAGAAGTATTTTCCGGTATGGAAAGTCCATTTTCCATGGCTTTTATCCATTGAAATAGTCAGGGTTTCAAGTGATGAGATTGTCAGTGCTTCATTTGTGAAAGTTTTGTAAAACTGAATCGATTTTCATATACTTGGCAGGCTGAAGGCAGGAGGTAAAGACACACAGCACATTGTTCAATTCAACCTTTGTACATTTTTGATCGAACGAGAATTATTAGGAAAATAGACTTTCTTACGAGAAAGCTTACTGACATGCCATTTTGAATTAAGAAAAATACTGGGGTAATGTAATTTAGTGTATCTTTGAGATTATAGGTGTATCGAGATCAGTTAAATTAAGAACACTGTCTTGTTTTTTAGCATCTGTTAAATGGCATCTGGTATGAGCTTAACAACTGGGGTTTGTTTTAACACAGGATTTGAACAGACAGAGCATATGTACCATTAAGGTGGCAAATATTTTCAAATTATGCTTCTCTTCATATTTTCTAAATATTTTTAAACAAAAACTATATCTTCTTCAGGGACCTGCTATGCATTCTGACTCGTGGATCAAGGCATCTGTACCAAGTGTCCTTTGAAGTTTCTAGAGTGCTTTGTCTGTTGTTGAGTGCTCTAAGATTTTAATCTTTTTACTGATACTTTGTGCCTGAATTCATCAAAATCTTGAGTTCAGAAGCGTCGTGTTCCCTATGTGGAAGTTGAAGGGCAGGATAAACTTCTCATAGTGGTCTTTACACGCTCTGTGTTAGACCCACCGTAGATTATTACTCTTCAGAGTATTCCATTGATTTGTGCCATCTGCATTTTGAGCTCAGATATTCAAATATGCTCAGAATTATTTCAGAGAATTTGGTCAAATGCAGGTGATCCTCATTTTTAGAAGAATAAACAAAGATTTATCCGTGTTCAGATGGCAGAAGGAATGTTTTTGTAGGAAATACGGAAAGGTTTGGCTAGGGGTAGCATCAAGAAGTTATTTATGCTTCAGTTTTATATCTATTTTAGTTTGTCATAGTTCTTGCTGCTTAAATGAGCTGTCTTTCCCCATCCTCTAGCTCTGGGCGCTTCTTGGCATTCTCATGATGAAGTGAGTTAAGAACATCTTTGCCAACAGCCTTGCTAGCCTACCTTTAAACTTGGTACCTTGCAGGATGGCCCCCAAAGCCTGGAGAGCAAATCGAGAAGGGGGAACCAGGAAAAGGTGATGGGTTAAGATCACCAGATCTGCCCCGAGGTGCGATCGAGAGCCCATGTCAGATGGTTACACAACTTGCAAAAGCATCTAGAGGAGGAATTAGAGGTCCTCCTGAGCGCTGGTGTCATGGGGGTTTCAGAGGCAGTGGGTGGTTTGTGTGAACAGGGTGCACTGGCAGGTGGGTATGGGTTATTTAGGAAGGTTGGGCAGAGATGATGATGAGGAGTTGTTCTGCTCTGTGCAGAAGGATGGCTGAAGTACACAGGGGATTGTTAGGAAATGCGGGATGGGCCAATTGAAAGCTTTTAGATCGAGGACAGAGGAGTCGAACAGAGTGATGCAGAGTGCATTTGTTACAGACCACTCAATCCAGAAGCAAAGCTGGTGGACTCTTCCTCTAACAACTGAAAGAAGTCTTCCAAATGCGGAGATCTCTGGAGTATGTTTAAGGACACTTTTTGTGAACAAGTGTTGGATGGCTTGATTTGGCACATGCTGTGTTGGGATCTGCTACTCAAAAATAATGAAGATCCAGTTAGAGAGGTGAGGTTTGATGGCAGCCTTGGCTCCATTTCCCCTGAGGCGGTGGAGTTTGATATCCCAAGGCAAGTGAGGAGGACAAGTAGCAGGATAATGACTCTGGACTTTAGGAGAGGAGAATTTGGGGAACTGTTAGGTAGAATTGCACAGGAGGCAGCCCTCAGGAGCAGAGGGGTCCAGGAGAGCTGATAGACCTCCAGAGGCAACCTTCTCAAAGCCCAAGAGTTGCAACAGTCAGCAAGGTACTTCTGACTCTACAAGCAAGGCATATCAGGAGGTGACTAGCAAGTTGCAGCCAGGTAAATTCCAGTTGGAAGTATCCTTTTCATAAGGAGGTTGCTCAAATAGTGGAACGAGTTGTTGAAAAGTGCTTTAAAATTCATCTCTTTAAAGATACTGAAAAATTCTGGATGAGTCCTTGAACAACCTTAGGCAATTTCAATATTTTCCATGCTTTGAGAACAGGGTTGGACAGTGACTCCGGAATTGCGTTTCAGTATAAATTATTCTGTGATATGTGCAGCCCCACAGTGAGCTGGGTAAGAGAATGACTGCTGAAAACTAAGCTCCTTTCCCCACACCCATCTCCTGCTCTCCCCAGGTTTGATTGCAGCCAGAGAAATTTTCTAATGTACTGTGAAAGAATTGCCATTTCAGTGAAATGAGGCTATTACATTTTGGAGTCATTTTCTTGAAAATATTCTAAACCTGGCCCTAACAGCCTTTAACAAATGAGACTTCCAGTGCCACCTTAAATATCATGTTCCATTTTTAACTTTTCTAATAGTTAGACTTTTTTTTTTTCTTACTTCAGCATTAATTTCTGTGATTTATATGAAGCCTGTCCTATTTGCAGTGTTTTCCTACGTTTTTGAAATAGTGTTCTCTGTCCCTTCCTCTGTTTTTTCTTTTCTATATTTAAACCTAATTGCCAACTTCTTTTCAAAGCACGTTTTCTTTCAGTCATATTGCTGATGAAGTTCTGCAGTACAGCTATATTTGCCTCGATATGTGGGATCCAAAGCTGGAAGCAATACTTCAGGTGAGGTTTCTCATAGAACAAAAGCTGTACCTTCCATGTTTCAGCTATAATGTTTACTCTGAGAAATATTCTTGACTTCTTTTGCAAGCGTCCCGTGTCTGATCGATTTTTTTTTACATGTGGTCCAGCGTAACTGACTGAATAGTTGTTCCCAACTTCCATTTATAGGCTTGTTGATTCCTTCCAGGGTGACACTTGGAACTTTTCTTCATTGAATTTCATCTAAATGGTCTTTGTAGGTTCCACTCATTTATTAGGTTTGTGAAGACTGACATCTTTTCCAAATACACACATTTTAGGAATGTTTTTTGTGTTTCATCATTTAAGTGGCCAATCAGAATGTTGAAGTTATTATGTATTGGACAGAACTTTGAGTCATCTCATTCGATACGCTGTCTGGGCTAGGCAGCAAACCACTGATAACTGTTACTGAAATGTACTTCTCTGTTTGTCTATTCGGCTTTTGATGACTTCATCTTGGTCACAATTGTGAATCTTTAGTTATGAGAATATTGCACGTTGTGGAACTTTTGGACATCAATAAAGATTTCCTTAGAAATACTTTCGTTGGATGGAGCTTTACATTTCCATGCAGCTCCTCAGCATCAACAATTGTTTGCAGAAGTACCTATTATTTAAGAACCTCAATAACTGCATGTAATTAGTTTTAATAATAAAGTACCACAATAATAATCAAACGGAAAGCTTAAAATATTACTAAGGGTACTGCTGTAAGTAAACTGTGATCATTAATCATTTAAATTTGTTTTTCATTAGTATAACTTTTATTTATGAACATTTGCTAATTTGCTTATGATTGTGTGCATGCTTCCACTTGTATTTATCTGTGAAGAAACTGAGAAATATGTTATTGAAAATAAATCTTTTCAGAAGGATGCAACATGTGGAAGGCTGCATAAGAGAAAGTAAAAACATGAGTAACTTGAAGTTCGAAACTATTTTTTGAAGTCTGTTGTCTTTTTAAGCAGTAAAATTTAGATAACATGCTGTGTTCTAATTGTGGGTACACATTAGACAATCCAGATAGTATAGACCAAAGTTTTCCTTGGGAAATAACTAGTTTATTTGACTGTCATGCAGGTTTTTGGAATGAAACAGTTGATATCATCTACAATTTGTTGCTAAAGAAAGGTGAAATAAAGGTGTCTACTGTGAAAAATTAGGTTTTGGATTCTGTTTTTTTTTAAACAGCAGCTGGTGGTTGCGTATTTGTTGGCTTTGAGGCACCCGTTGGAACTCATGTGATTGCGCACATGAAAATGTTTGGAGATTTGGTTAAGTACACAGAGTCTCGAAGGTCAAATGTAACTTCAGCGGTCTCTACTTCTGTTTATCTGTGCAATTTTTTTCAATGAATTTTAAATTCTAGATGTTACGCTTTTGTCTTTTCTGTGGTTCCACTTTGAGCTCAGAATAAAGGGTATATTGGCACCCCCTGTTCCAACTGCTTTGCTCTAATTGACATGTAAAGACTTGTCCTAGAAAATAGGCAAACTCTTGAGTTAAGCTTTTCTCTCTTTTTCATTTTATTATTGCTTATTTCGGTTACTTTTCATCTCCAAGTCTGTGAGTTTGCTACAATATTCAGTTTGTATTTGTACTATAACGAGCAATTTTATATACTTGCCTAATACACAGTCAGGAGACAAAGATCAATGGTCTGAAATTCAGTGTTATTTGTGTCCATTAGGAGTGGTTAGACTGTACAAACTATACGGAGCTTTTCTCTGTCAACTTCAGTGATCTTTATCTTGGAGTCTGCTTGGCAGCAGAGTTTAGGCTGGATTAGAGACTCGGAGGACAAGACTTTAGGTACTGGTGAAACGAAGTACTTTTTGGGATTTGAGGGCAAGGGAAAGCTCGTTTTCTGAATTGGTTTGTGCAACTTCGGCATTTACATTATGTTTGAGTCTATTTTGCCATACCTGTGGGGCAGCACTGAATGCCATGGGCACAGCCAGGTCTTCCTGGGAAGTAATCTGAAGACATCATGGTTACATTGAATGTAGAATAATTTAGATTGGATGGAACCTGTTCAAGTCTGGTATAACACATATCAGGTCAAGAAGGACATGGACCTGTTGGAACGGGTCCAGCAAAGGGCCATAAAGATGCTCAGAGGGCTGGAGCCCCTCTGCTGTGAGGACAGGCTGAGAGAGTTGGGGTTGTTCAGCCTGGAGAAGAGAAGGCTCGAAGGAGACCTTATCGCGGCCTTCTAGTAAATAATGGGGGCTACAGGAAGGACGGGGAGGGACTGTTTATCAGGGAGTGCAGTGATAGGACGAGGGGTAACGGTTTCAAACTGGAAGAGGGTAGATTTAGATTGGATATTAGGAAGAAATTTTTACTCGGTAGTGAGGTGGTGGAACAGGTTGCCCAGGGAGGTTGTAGATTCCCCATCCCTGGAGGGGTTCAAGGCCAGGCTGGATGGAGCTTTGAGCAACCTGGTCTGGTGGGAGGGGTCCCTGCCCAGGGCAGGGGGGTGGAACTAGATCATCTTTAAGGTCCCTTCCAACCCGAACCATTCAATGATAACACCCTGCCCTGCAACTTGTGTCCATCGCCCCTCTTGGTATTACTATATGCTCCAAAAAAAGTCTGGCTCCGTCTTCTTTATACCTTCCTACTATAATAGACAGCAATAAAATGTCTCTTTAGGCTTTCTTCTGCTCTCAAGACCAACCCAACCCTGTTGTCTGAACTTCCTTTTATATGTTATGTGCTCCAGCTCTCAAATAGTCTTGTTAACCCTCAAGGGAACTTCATCCTGTATTTCAGTGTCTTGAGCTGGGGAGCCAAAACAGGACACAGGATTTAAGAAGTGTAGCTATGTCATTTTTTTTTATCAGTTGAGATATTAACTATGCATACTTTTTGGATCCAATCTAAGAAGTAGTTGGTTTCTGAAATAATCTGTAGCTGTGTTGAATTTGAAATTGCAAAATGTGTTTTCCTTGAGACTACATGGATCTGCTTTGATAGCATTTACCAGTGATAAAGTATGGAGAATCACCTATTTTATAGTCATTTTATAATGGTATCTGAGACATTAAGCTTTCCATGGAGCTCTAAGCAGTAAAAAATTGTAATATTCCCAGCATCACTGTGAGCCAGTTGTAAGTAAATTACAGTTAAGTTAGTTTTAACGTTACAGTTAATGGCAGCCACTCTGTTTTAAAACTTCTTTTAAATGCGGCCTTTTAATTAGTTTTCTCTCAGTTATATTCCTTACATTAAAGATGTGATAACAGAATTATTTATCTGCGGTATCTATAAAGTAATCCAAATTATGTATCCTCTGTCGTGTATTTTGGGTTATGGAAATTATTCCATTGTGCTTGTGTCCTGGGTCTTATTTTTCAGCAGCAGTGTTTTCCTAAGGTAGCATTCTGCTGCCTTCAGTTTTCCAAATAGGTGCTTTTCCTTAATGGTGTTTACAACTTTCATACTCTTTGGGATTTGTGAATTCTGCAGCTGTAATCCTTTTAGGGGGGGAGAAAAAGTTATTTAAGACATTTTTCAGGGCATAATGAGGATATTGAAAAAAATGCGAGTATCTATCATCTCCTTGAGCTCTTGAGTCTCAATCACTAATTGTTAGATCTCATTTTGATCTGAGGTTTCTAGACTTTTCTTTTAAATCTCCCGGAGAGCCTGTGAAATGATGTCCTCTGGTAGGAATTAGTTATCTGCAGTGCTTGTTAATTTTCTTTTAAATGACACAGATGAGAACATACTTTGTCAGTCAGATGATTTGCCTGCCTTTCCAGAGTTTTGCAGAAAAAGGACTGATCACATTTGGGAGCTGTTTGTGATAGCTCAGATATTCTGTTTTTTAGGAAAATGGTTCCAGTAGTTTTGCAGTTGTTGGTTGAAACCTTCATCATTCTTACTAGGAGCTTAGGCCTTACTTTTGATGGGCCACCACGTCACCTATGGTTGTTTCATTTGAACATGACCAAGTTGGAAAAGGAGTGTTTTCAAATCTCAGAGAGGATCTTACCTCTCTCTTGAATTTTGTTTCTGTTTGATGCTCTCTTTCCTGGAAAGCATGAGCCGGGCTGTAAAGATGATGGAAGTTTTCCTGGAGGAGTTCCAGTGTAAGTACACAGAAGCTCACGGGCTGTACGTGCACCCGAAAAGGAGCTGTGCTTGCTCCACCTCCACGTCTTTCTCTCAGCCTTCCTGAGATAGGGACCTGTGATACAAAATGGTACCAAAAGCCAGTGAATGCAGCTTTGACCAAATTCAAGATGATGCTAATGTTTGCATGCGTTTCAAAGCCCTTTGTGCCTTTCTGAAGTCATGAAATTTGAAAAAAGAAATCCAGCATTCTGCTGTGACTGATACGTATTACCTTGGTTGATGCATCACACATGAAATTATTATTAATTTGTTTGAATCGATGACCAGTGATAGGACAAGGAGTAATGGATGTAAATTGGAGCATAGGAGATTCAAGAGGGATATCAGGAAGAATTTTTTTACTGTGAGAGTGACAGAGGAACAGGCTGCCCAGAGAGGTTGTGGAGTCTCCTTCACTGGAGACATTCAAAACCCGCCTGGACGCGTTCCTGGGTGATGTGCTCTAGGTGACCCTGCTCTGGCAGGGGGGTTGGACTAGATGATCTTTCGAGGTCCCTTCCAACCCTATGATTCTATGATTCTATGATTCTATGGAAAATACGATCTGTGTTACATTGAATATTGCCTAAGCTTTTATATTAGCACTTGCATAACCTGTTTTGAAGCCCTTTAAAAATAGAGATTCTGCTTTTCCAAACAGTTTATTTCAGTGCTTCACTGTCCTTAAAGCAAGAACAAGTTCCTAATTTTTTCTCAGTTGGGTCTGAGCTTATGGCTGAGCTCATACAGGAGTGAGTAGAAAGGGAAGCTTGCAGTTCATGTGCCAGTGCAATTCTGGTATGATGTTTGCCCTTGATAATGACACTGTCACTGCATTGTCGGACGTGTCCCTGTACCCCTCCACAGAAGTGGCACCGAGCCAGCATTCAAAGCTATCCTAACCCAAACCTGTTCTGTTTTATATTGCCCTATTAAATTTTATCCCTTTTGTTTTCAGATTCCACTTAATTTGTCATTTTGAATTCTGATCATACACTATGTAGTTACCGGTTCTGCTTTTTCACAGTTTCCAGACTATTTTCCCTCTTGTGTTGTACTATAGTTCAGGTACATTTTACATGTGCATCTTCATATTTAACACTCCTCAATGGCATTAAATTATTATATTTTGAAGATATCAAATAGTCTATTTATTACTGTTAGCCAGTTCATGGGTTAATAAGCCAAATATGTAACATTAACCTTTAATGAATCTCTAGCCTGCAGTTTTGATTTGCAATAATAAAAGTTGTAAGTAATTCATGCTCTTTTTCTCTCTGAAACAAAATTTTCCTTAATTCCAATTTACCCCTCCTTGAAGCGTGAAGGGGAAGCAAGTGTAGAAGGCGTTCTTAATCAGCTGGTCCTGGAGCATCTACAGTTGGCTCCTCTCCAGTGGGGTGAGTAAAGTCAAGATCTATTGATGATACTTTTAGAGGATATACTGGCTTGTAATTTTTAGCAGCATGAGAACGATAATGTTTTCATTTACTCATAATCTATGATGTAGGAGAATTTGCTAGGAATTTTATTTTCCTTTAGATATTTTACTTCGGTGAAGATAAAAGTAAAATCGGTATCTATTTTATGTTGAGTAGGTAGTAAATATGAAACCTGAGTGCGCACTTTTTTCTGTAATTTACAGTCCTAGTTGTATTGTATGAGAGGTAGCTGCTACTTAAATTTCCCTTTGCCTGACAGTGTGTGTTTTTAAAGTGATTTCTCTAAAATATCTTCATACGGAATTGTAATATACTTTGTGGCATATTTGTGATCATGATCTAGACATTTGCATTGCTATCTTTTGAGAAAGAGAAAAAGTTCTTGCTCTGTGTAGTGAGAAAGAACAATTTCTCTTAATTTTGCGTGTAGAATGATGTTCCAACAATGAAATACTGAATTAATCTAATTTTGAAGAGTCTTAATGTGTCTTCTGTCTGAGGTTGTTAACAAGGCTTGTTCAGAGGCATTGGAACGTGGTTTATCCCCAACATCTCTGTGGCAGTTACAAGTTTCAGAAAAAGTCCCCAGTTCATAAGAAAATTGTTTTCAAAGCTTTTGCTTTTAATGCAAATTTAACTCTATCCTCCTTAATTTAATTAATTTGATGACCTTGAGAGAACCAATTGTAAAGAGCAGTGATCCATCACTGTTGTCTGTGTTAACTATTAAAACTAAAATAACCCCCAACTCCAGTATTTGTGTAATGTTTTAAATGCTTGTGGGTTTTTTCCAAGCATATAGACCCTCCTCAACTCATACGTTTAAACTTGTGAGCACTTTCTTTGTAGATGAGAAGATTAAAACTGCTAATGGTTTAAAGTTGTTTGTTGTAAACATGTCGAACTCTAACCATAATAATCTGTTTCTGAAATGATGCTTATTTGGCCTCTGTTCTTCAGAGGATTCAAGGATTTGGTAGCACTTGCTTGTATGACTGGCTTTGGCTGTGATTGCCCTGTTTCTCATCCATAAAATGAGGGGATTTGTGTCAGATGTGTGTTGTGAGCTCCAACAGGACTCTTGAGAGTCATCTTAGTTCTGTGGAGTGCCATTGACCTTCAACAGGTTTGATACCCGGGCTCTGTGTTTGGAAATTGTCCCTTGGCACTTTTGCATGGGACATCACCTCAAGGAGGAAAACCAAAGTATTTTTTTTTCATATTCTTTTGTTTTCTTCTTTTAATTTTCTTTTCATGCCAGATTTCACCATTTTCTTAGTAAAAGAGTCATAGGATTGATTCTAGTATTCCTGTCTAAGTGGTGATATTCATAGGTACTTTGATGCAGTAGTTCGAAGACATGAATGTAGTAGATTCACCATGAAATTTGGTTGCCTGTGGAGCTGGTAGTTTCTCCAGTCGTTGCTTAATTCAGTTAAAGAATGCCATTTACTTTCGTTTTCAGAATGTATGAACAGAGCCAAAACTCCATGATATTCTCTGCTTCATAACTGCAGAATTCTTTGAAGCACAATCTCTTGGTTGATTATGGCCTACGTGTTTATATTCTGCATTAAATAAAGCAGGGAAAGGGAGATCCTATGGGATATCAAATACTTGGTTTGCCACAACTTCTGTATGATATGTCCTTTTGGAAAGTTCTGATAGCAGAAAATACTAGGTTTGTGGACGTCTGCTTTATTTTTTTTGTCTAATGTTTTCTCAATATGAAATTAGTATGGCCCATATTATCCATTTTGTATAACACACACAAAAAAAGTCCATGTAGAATCTGTGGCTCATTGTGGAGACTACTGAAAAAGATATTTTGATTAAATGCATGATTTTACGTCAAAAGCAAAAAGATTAAAAGTAAAAATGATAGAGAAATTTTAGTTTCTTTCAATTAACCCTAACTTCAAATATTCAGCAGTTAAATCTTGGCTAGTTGGTTTCACAATGTTGTAACCAGGTAGCCCTACCTGTGGTCATCATGAGGAAAGTTACTGTGGTTCCTACAGACAGTGTATCATGGCAACACAGGCTAATTTTGTTTTTATTAATGTGTGGGATGGAGGAGGAATTAAAAGATTGTTTTTTTCAGTTTGGTAGGTGGGAGTAATAAGGAGTTGTTGGAATGTCTGGACAATCAAGATTGTGTGTGTGTGTACACGTGTTTAGACAATGTGACATGCTGTCAGAGTTTTAGAATTGTCTTTCAATGCCAGAATATGTTCCTATTCAACACTTACAAACACGTACAAATGTGTTATGTGTTTCAAATCATCTAAGATGTAACGCAATTTGTTTTCTCTCTTTTTTTTTTCCTTGATATTTTTAAGTGTTTGACCTTAACTATTGCGTAAGAATCAGGTGTTTTCGAGGTAGTGGTCTGTACTGAGTGCCAGTAGTGAGATAAACTTACTCACGCTATCTCAAAAAATTCTTTGATCATTAACTTTTCTACTAAAAGAGAACTATAATCTATATATATATTATTTACAAAGCAATAGTCTACAGATTTTCTTTTCTTGTCCGGTGTTGTCCAATATTTTGATGTCATTGATAAGAAGTTACTTTCAAAATATTGTAATACGGTAGAGTCAGATGTTTTTTTCTTTTAGCACTGTTTATCATCACAGCCTTACTTTGCTTTGAGTTTTGCTTTCCTATATGCTAAGAACAAATTATGTTTTAATGTGAACCCTTTAATACTAGCCATCATTGTAATATAATCTGCATACATTGGCTGAAAATTTTGCCTTAGTGTCATGCAATAAAATTGATTCTATGGTTTTTCAAGACTTTTGCTGTATTGATGGTTACATTAAAGGGTTTACTTTATTATAAGTGCTCACACTGAAACATGAATGAATATTTAACGTGGTTTTGATTAAAAAAATGACTGGCTCTTGTTCAAATTTATAAAAGCTGGACTTCAAAATTCCTTTTAAATTTGGCATATTTAATTCATATTAGAGTTAATATTGCATTTCTAAAATTATAAAACCATATTGAAATAATTTTTTATGTAAATTTGACAATCTTGTCCTTTTTTTCATTAAATGCAAGGCAAAGAGTAGAATTACGAGTTAGTGGCATTGAAGTTTTGGTTTGAGGATAAGAAGTCAGCTCGGAAGGCTGTCAGATAGAGGAAAAAAAGTGTCTCAGTGAACACTTGGTTGTGATTTCATATAATTAAATGACTGGGGAAGGGAGAAGTATTTAAAACACGAGGAATCATAAAAAAGAAAATATGTCAAAGGCTAGAGCGAGAGTTCTTAATATGTTGTTAAAATTGATTTTAAGATTTAGGACATCTCTGTAAAATGAAGTTGTCTATTGGGCAGGTTAGTAAATCACATGTAATTGAAAAACATAATCTTGCTCAACACCACCACGTTCAATGTTCTCTAAAATTTATGACATATTTTCTTTTTATTGCTGGGCAACAAACCAAATGTAGGAATAGATGTGGTTTTAAGGTGAATATATTAATATCATCAAAGCAAGGAAACACAGCCTGCAAATTTGATGAGGAGAACCAAGACTCTTCAAAGGCATATGTCGTGCAAGTTCTTCTGTGGTTATATGTGAAAATGATCAGATGGAGGCATTTGCAGTTGCTGGCTGCGCGATAATTTGTCAATCTGTATTTGATTTATGTTGCTAGGTTTTGCAAGCAAGCAAAATTCAGAGACCGAACACTTCTCAGTTTGATGGTACTCTTCTGCGTTTCATAGCAAAATTACCATAGGTACAAATGCTGTGCACAAAATGTTGTTATTGAACTTGAAATAGAGTGAGTTTGAAACAGACTGTGGATTGAACCTGGAGTAGCCTGGACCCAGAGTATTCCTATATTCAAATAAAAGTACCTCTTTAAGTGAGAGGTTCCCCACACTTTGCATGCTGTATGCAAATTTCACAATGGAAACTTATTTTAAGTTCTCCTACGTAAAGCAAAATAAACGTAACTTCCTTCACTGCTGACAACCACAAGATAAAGACATCTTTTCCTGATGTTAGAGAAATTTGATTTAGGAATGCAGAACTGTAGACAAATCTAAATGTGCTAAATGTTTTAACGTGTTGGGGAAATACCTAGTTTTTCTCTTTCTCTGTAGAAACTGGCTGAGCAACTGAAAACCAATAATTATACATGGACTCTAAAGACAATATTTGCAGTAATAGTCAAAGAACCATAGGCAAAGTCCAGAAATAGCGTTTTGTTTTCATTCATGCTTTTATTTCGTTCACTGATTTTCCTCATTCTTCACTTCTTGCTTCCTAAAGAACATGAATTTCAGCACAGTTTATAACATTTGAATTAGTCACGAATACCTTTCACATTTCAGTACGTTTCATTTGTTAGTATGAGATTGAAGGGAAAACCAACAATAGCGTTGCTCTCCAGATCGTAATTAAGAACAGTGATAGTAACCAGTCTTAATTTTTTACATATAGGCAGAGAATCCTACACTGTTTGTTGTGGGGTCACAATAAATTGTGTGTCCACTTGCATCATGTAGGCATATTTTACTTAGAAAAAAACCCCAAAAACTCAGAATTGAAGGGTGCTTTTAAATTGCCCCTCACAGGTAGTTGGCATCCATAAAGGAGGTAGATTTAAAACTATTTTGAAGTGGTTTGTGAGCATGCGGTTCCTGACAGCCTGGTTGGAAGTTCTGTCTGGTTCAGTTTCACAAAACATCTTATGGAAGCATTTCTTTTAAAACAAATCATCTTCATAATTTCTTGTATATGTTAGAGAGCACCAAATCAGAATCAATTTTCACAGCTTATATATTTAATGGATCTCAAAATTAATTACTGAAGCTACTCACCCATTTTATTTTGCATTTTCCAGTCTGACCTTAGACCATAATTAAATCTTTCTTTCCGCAATCCCTGTGATTAACTCGTAGGGATTGCAGCAGCGTCAAATCGCCGCATCCTGAACAGAGAGAGAAATATTTTAAAGTATCTGTTGGTGAGTGGATGAGGAAATGGTACATCTCTGAGCTTGTGTTTTAAGTGCTGTCTTGACACCCTGACATCTTGTAGTGCCCAAGGACCTAGTTAAAAAGAGCCAGATCTCTGCAGACGTGATCATTGTTGACAGTTTTGCTTTACACGGGGCAGTCTTACAATTTGCTCTTCCCCCCTATTTGAAATTCCAAGGCTGTCTTGGATGTTTGTTCAAAGAATAGTTTTAATGAGGAACTGTCAGGAAGTAGTTTTATTTTCTCTTTTAATAAACAACCCCCTCATAGGGCCTCCACAGGAGCATGTAGGTTATATAGGTATAAGCTTGGAAATACGGTGAGATCAGCTGGGCATACGAAGATCTGCTTTTCAAAAATTTATGAATGTTACTTTGTTCATTTATCAAACTAAAATATTCTTTAATGATTTCTATTTTAGATTTATAGTAGACTGGCCATTATCATCATTAGGAAGAAGAAACCAAGAGCATTAGCCAGAAAATCTCGAGAGTAAGCTGACGATAGGGTAGAGAATCACAGTCTGATTCATAGCAAGACCAAAACTGAGAATCAGTCTGGTGGTAAACGCATTTTACTAGGTAACCAACCTTTCTCATCCATTTAGAAAAATCTTCAGGTTTTTCATTTTTATTTTTAAGATGCGAGAGAGGTGGGAACACTTTCATATCTTAACAGCTTGTGTGCGGGCTGTTTTGGCGGATATTTTGGCAATGTCAAACAAGCAACATGCTTTAGTTACTGGGAAGTGTTAAGGGACCAGGGTAGTACATTGAAAAAATGGACTAACTTGATAAAACTAGGGCATCTGGCACAAGAATAATGTTCTCACATGTCAAAACACGCTATTGTGTGATATGTTTTGAATCAGCTGCTGTTTCTAATTCCCGCTGAAGCCTTGGTTACTCTAAACGGAAAGGGAAAACTTGTAGAGAAAGGGTTTCAGAGCGAACAAGACCAGTAGTGATTTCAAGGAAAAGATGCTAAGAATAGAGAGAGCACCCTAAAGGGAAAATAAATTAACAAAACCTCTTATTAAAGGTAGATAGCTTGAGACACGTTGGGTCCAGTGCCAGTGGTTACTTCATCTCAGGTTTCTGACAGCTGCAGGTCCAATGTTTCTAACAAAACAGTGAGAAGAGACAGGAAGGAAAATGGAGTAATAAATATTAATGGTGTTGTCTAAGTATTGGTCTAGGACCAGTTTCACCAGTGTGAATCATTAGTGATTTTTGCTTAATGAAAAAAGAAAAAAATTAAAGCTTACATGAGGCTCTGGGTGGGGGGTTGGACTAGATGATCTACTGAGGTCCCTTCCAACCCTATAATTCTGTGATTCTGTGAGGCGGAGGAATAAACCAATGAAATATGCTGATGGCTCAAAAATAAGCACCACCATCTCTCGAAAAAGCGATCACAGAATCATAGAATAGTTTGGGTCGGAAGGGACCTTCAGAGGTCATCTAGTCCAACCCCTGCCATCTGCAAGGACATCGAGGACACTAGATCAGGTTGCTCAAAGCCCCATCCAACCTCACCATGAACACTGACAATGACAGGGCATCCACGGCTTCTCTGGACAACCTGTTCCACTGTCTTACCCCCTTCATTGTAAAGAATTTCTTCCTTATGTCCAGTCTAAACCTACCCTCTTTTGGTTTAAAACCCTTGCCCCTTGTCCTGTCACTACAGGCCTTGATCAAAAGCATCTCTCTGTATTTCTTACAATGTCTCAATAATCTCAAAAACTACGGTACCATAAATGAGATGGTTGAAACGGAGTCCAGAAAAGTTATCTGTTCTGAGACTAGTAACACAGAAATCTGCTAGAAGTTCCCTGTCTGAAGTGGTTGGAAAGGATTTGATTGTTACTCTGAGCTACCAGTGTACTTCATCTATAAGAAAGGTGTATGTGACCTTTCTCCAAGTCTGTAACGAAACCTCCCATAGGAAACTCCTTGTAGAAGAATTCAAATCAAACCAGAATAGGAAAAAGTAAAGTTTTAGAGGTCATCAAGGAATGGAGACTTGTTATTGGGTTTATTCTATGGAGATACTATGCTGAATAAAATTAGATCAGTTCTCGAATGCTGAGTAAATCTGGCAGGTGGGGTCTGTGTTCACTGCTTAGACATCTAATACGGTCTTGCTTGCTTTGAGTTGCAGTATCTGAGACACATTTCCTTAATTTAGCAAAATCAAGAGTTGACTGATCTCCAGGAATCCATCAGAGGTCTGTGTCTCAAGGAGGGGAAAAAATCTGCTGAAGTAGGACAGCTTTTGGCATAAGAGCATACTGACTAGAAACTGTCTGTTAATAAGTGCAGTCTAGATTTTTAAAAGGCCGTTAAGGTTTTCAATGGAATCTTACAGCAGAAAAACTGATGAAGAGGAAAGTACCAAATAACGGTGTTTAATTGGATACAAAGGGAGAAAAAGAACCAGGACATTGTAGTAGCAGGAAAAGTAACTCGTTCAAGCTTGATTCAGGCACATGTGCCTAATACATTCTGTTAAGTTGAATAAGTGAATGACTTTGTTTTCAATATTTCATTTACAAAACCATTCTATTTTTAAAGCTGAAAAAAAAAATCAACTAGTTTACTTCTTTATAGAAATATTGCTTATGACATTTCAGTTAAGCCATAACAGGTGATTAAGGAACACCATAACGATGATAAATTGTTACACTGTTATGCAAGGTACTTAATTTTCTAGGTATTGTTAGAACTAATTTGAATAATAGATTAATTGAACATCCAAATTAAAAAATGAAAAGCTATTGAAATAATTATGAAAATGGATTGCACATTCAAAAAGAGGTAGAGGTGTGAAGAAAATTTTGAGGAAGAAGATTGAAAAGACAAAAAAGCCATCTTGTAAAGCAGTTGGTGAAAAGTATCACTGAATCTGCAGAGAAGTAGATTTCTATTACTTTGATGGACACAGAAGATACCATTTGAATAAAAATTTAGAAACATATGATTCAGCTTGTGGACAATTAAAAAAAGAAAAAAGGAAAAAAGATCAGAAGATGTATGTATTAACAAGGGAGGCAAGAAAGATGCTTTGATCAGGCAGGATTTTAATTACCCAGCAATTAAATGAATTGTACAGTTAAGTGTGTAGAGAATGAGAAATGGAAAATATGCAAATTGTAGTGGAAGAATGTTCTGAATGGCCTATGTAGGACAGGTTCAATGTGTAATTGGTTTCGGGCAGTAAGCAAGAAGGGGGGGCCTTATTCCAGAATGCGTATGCTGAGCTTTCCTTATCTGGCTTCTAACATTTTCCAGCTTTTGTGTTATTTTACTTGAAAAAATAATGCATACACTTGGAACTGAGTGCCACGAATGTTGTAAATGAAAGCAGTCTTTTCACTGACTACATTGTACTTTGGATCAGACTGTTTTTTACTAATAAAATGTTTTGTTTGACTGGACTATTACATCTTCTCGGAAGAAGTGCAAATGTACTCTGTTGTAGTTTAAAGTTTATACGTAATCAAGTTAAATGGAAATTTTTCCTTTCGTTTTTGTATTTTACTAAAAGCAAAACTTTCCAAGTATTTGCAAGTGTTCTCTCACCACCTCCATGTGTTTTGACTCAAAGGTTAAGGCCAACGTGACCTATCATCAGTGGAAGTTCTCTGTCAAATAGACATCTTGCGAGGAGGGAAGTTGGTTTAATTTTCAGTGTTGATTCTGAAGTGGTCTTTTATTTCATCAAGGAAGCAGAAGTGAATTAATGATTGTAAAGTACATAAATCCACCTCAATAAGCCTTGTAATACTGAAATTAATAGCTTCCAACTGTCAGAGCCGCAACAGTACGAGCACAGACCAGAACAGACAGGTTTGTATGAGGAAATAAGCTTTGACTGAAGTCCTCTCTTTCATGTTCTCTCCTTTTCTCTTTTTTAGTCTGTGTCTCACAAAATTGGCAGCGAATTGTCTATTTTTTAGCATAAGAGCTTTTTTTTTTTTTTTTTCCCGTTTTATTTCTCTGCATTCTGCGATTTTTCTAAGCCAGTTCCTTCTCCCCGTTGTCTCTTTGGTAAAACAATGTCAGAACTTGAGTCTACTTTTGTTTTATATTGTATCCTAGACCTTTGTATTAAGCAAGGGTGTGTCTTTTTGGTTTATTTTTTCTGTTAATTTGTTTTTTTAAAGAAAGACTGTACAGTTTAGGCCAGAAAGTAGTTAATTTCATTTTGTTGACTTGAATCATTAATTGATTTGATTTTACAAAGGAAGCTAGTCAAACAGAAAATCTTTCCGGCGCTGTGATTCTATGTGCTTATTGACACTCAGTAGTGAACTTAGACTTTTTATTTTAGTATCCATGCCCTTATTAAGCAGAAATTCAGGCTCACTTCAATAACATTTCTAATTACCTATGGATACACTAGGAAAAGTTACAGAAAGAGAAGGGCTATTTTTTTTTTTGCATTTTAGAATAGAAAAGAGGAGCTGAGCAAGTGTGTTCTGTAGGATGATTGTGTACAAAAGGGCTTTCATCAAAAGATCCTCAAGTTGTTTTCTGTTACTCATTACATTTTGTAAGTATCATATGAAGTTGTGGCTCAATAATATCAGGCATGTACAGAGCTGTTACAGAACTTTTATATCAAGGCCAGACACAAGAGATCAAATAAGGAAGAATCTTAATTAAAAATGCTAGTGGTGTACAGAAAGGGTAAAATGTCTTCGCAGTGTCTGGAATTACACAGAGAAATAATTGGTTGCCTCATGTGAAAACTTCAGGAAAGAAAAAAAGGCAGCAGCAGCAATCCTCAATAATTAAAAGAAGTGTTAAGGGATAATTACATTTCTGTGCTTTGATAAACAGTCAACTGTCAGTTATCTGAGTGAATGATGGGGTTCAGTTCAAGCTAAAGGAAAAACTCAGGTATTAAAAGTGTTGGAGGCAAGAAATCAGAAACTTCAGAGCAGAAACGGGTACCAGCAGCCTTGAATGGTGCTGGTTGGAACCCCCAAACTGGGAGCGGACCCCACGAGGAGGGGTGTCCACGCTGTGCTGCCTGCTGGGTTCCTTCATGGCATTTAACTCCCAGTAACTGCATCACCTTTTGCTTTACTCTCACGGTTTCTCCCATATATGGTTCGCTTCCAGAAAGAAAACATGCAGGTTCCTCACGCTAATGAAATTACCAAATAGTGGTAGTGAAACAAAGAAAATGAAAAATGAGTGAGAAATGTAATCTAAGTTTTGAGGTTTGGATGAAAAATAAGATCAGTAAACAGGTGTCAGTTGGAGTGAACATCCTGAACTTTGCCTGTTAAAGAGCAAAATGACCTCTTCTGGTTTCCTAGCGACTATGATTTTGTGTAACTTGCTGGAGCAACCAGTGAGTTTCCTAACATCTGTTCCTAATGAAGGTATTAATCAGCAGAGTGCTCACTATTCGCTATTTATGAACTATTTTTGTTAAACAGTTAGGCTGTATTTGAAGGGAATTATTTCTTTTTATGGATACTTAATAGATGGTGATTTGTATTGTCCACATATTCTTTTGAATTAATCTCACCACATGAAATATACATCTTTGTGTTACTTAATTCAGAAGTAGATTGCCGATGGTGTCTCAACATAATTTTGTTTGGAGAGCTGTTTGTAAACTTATTGAGTTCCGCCTGGGTACCTTGCTGTGAATAGGAATTTCAAGATTAAATTTATTTGTGACTCATTTCCAGCCCTTTTGTTCTCATGTCAATATTGTTCTTTAGCTTAAATAGCTTTTCTCAGTCTCTGATGTTTGCCTTTTTTCACTCTCCCACTTTCTTTTGTGCGTTTCAAGGCAGCAGTCAGGGCTACCTCTCCTAGTCTCCTTGATAGCATAGTGGGGGTATTTTATTGCCCACCTCACTATTATCTCAGTAACCTCTGTCTACATCTGCTGTAAAGGATATTTTTCTCCTTAGATCTGGATGACAAGATCAGATCTTGAGTAGGATCATTCCTGACACAGAACCTTAATGATCTCTACTTTAATAAAGTAAATCATAGAATCATAGAATCGGTGAGGTTGGAAGGGACCTTTAAGATCATCAAGTCCAACCATTAACCCACCCTGGCAAAAACCACTTCTAAACCATGTCCCTCAGCACCTCATCTACCCTTTTCTTAAACACCTCCAGGGATGGGGAATCCACCACCTCCCTGGGCAGCCTATTCCAATGTTTAATAACCCTTTCAGTGAAAAAATGTTTCCTGATATCCAATCTAAACCTGCCCTGACATAACTTGAACCCATTTCCTCTTGTCCTATCCCTTGTCACCAGGGAGAAGAGGTACTTTCATTTTTCAATACAATCTATTGTGCTCTATTAATCACCAGAATTACAATAAATATTTAATATTTCACAGAACATGTTGTAGGCTATTGAAACCAGCATTGCTTCTCTCACAAACATCAGTTTGAAACTGGCAACGATGGAGTAAATCCAATTTATTAAGCCTTCTGGCTCATTTCAAAGTTTCTGTGTTAAGACCGGTGTGAATTCTGTTGGTATCTGGCTACAACACAGTGGTTAGCCAGTTGCTGCTGTCTCTCTAGCATAGCATAGCAAGATCTATAATGTTTAAGGTGGATAATAATGTAGTCACTCTGAGGAAATGCAAAATAATTAAACCACCAAAACTTTCAGAAGTTGATTTTGGTTACGTTTCAAGTTTCAGTCTCCTCAACACCATGACTGATAGTGGAGTAAAGCTGCATCAGACCTTATTTCTGTCTGAGATTAATATCATACTGTGAAGGTGCACCTGTAATATTTCAAATGGAGTATAGTCTGTCTGTTGATGTGCAATTCCTGTGGTTTTAGGTTTTTTCATCATGTAAAGTCTTTCTTAGCAAACAGTAAGGAAGATGCTCCACATGACTTTGGGAGTCATTTCTCCGAACAGCTGGAAGGGTGTCGTATTTGCTAAGTCTGTGCCATTCCCCTGGCTGTGCTGATGGTGTTGCCATAGACGATATTTTCTGAGGAAAAGGCTCCTTCCTGCTGTCGTTTGCCCTGATGCTGAGAAAACTGTCCATTTGTGGCTGTGATGAACCCCACACCTGGGTCGCTGTCTGCAGCTCCGGCACTAACTGCTCAAGTACATAACAGCTTTTTTTCCTATTATCCAGGCTTGTATTCTGAGTGACTGAGTGACAACGTGACATTTGTCTATCCAGGTGACTTGTATTGTCCTTATGAATGTAGAATCAAAGACGCGTTTCTTGTGGCAATCCGTTGGTGTTGCTAGCTGGGAATTCAACAGTTAGGAAACACAGATATACAGAGGAATTTCAAGTGTAGGTTTGTTTTAATTACACAATAATTAAGGTTTTCACCACATGCAGAAGCAAAATCTTGGAAATTAAAAGGTATGGGGTGTCCGTGCCCAGGTGTTGCCTGTGTGGGAGCGGCCGGGGCTGCCCCGTGCTGGACACAGACAATCCCAGCCGGCTCCAAGGGCCCCAGCGCAGGACACAGAGGAGCCCCTCAGCCAAGCTGGGGGC
>VXBO01008587.1:428869-454571 GCA_013400135.1 Rhinoptilus africanus | reverse complement strand
GGGGTGGGGAGAGGGGTTGGAGTCCCTTGGAAGCTGGGAATGGGAAAGGGATGGTGGGAAGGCGTTTTAAAATTTTGACTTAGTTTCTTATCATGTAAATCTATTTTAATTGGCAATAAGTTAAATTTCCCGCTGTGGATTCTGTTTTGCCCGTGACAGTGACTGGGAAGCGATCTCCCTGTCTTTATCTTGACCCATGAGCTTTTTCATCCTTTTTTCTTCCCCTGCCCTGTTGTGGATGGGGGAGTGAGCGAGCGGCTGGGTGGGCACCTGGCAGCCGACCAAGGTCAACCCACCATTTATTGTTACTTCAATATCTGGATATTTCCTTTCAATTATTGTCTTTCGTGGGGCAGTGGGGGGTTGTAGTGCAGTCCATGCAGTTCCTTGCAGCCAGTAACGCTCAGAAATCTCTGCAAAAGCAATAGATACACCCAAAGGTAAAAAAAAAATACACTAGAGCGACTTAAAACGAGGAACGAAAATGAGACAATACAGCATTGTTTCCTTGTGGGAAATTGTTTGGGCTTTCTAGCTGGCACAGTACATCGTTTTGGTACAGGAGGTGCGTTCAGAACGCTGTGGATAATGCAGTCGAGTAAAAATGAGCAGAGGCGACATGTAGCGGTACCTGCCTGATAAGGGAAGCAGCTTGTAATAGAGGTGGACGACGATAATCTGGAAGCTGTTCTTCAAAAAGCACGGTGGCAGACAATGAAATTCTTCTGGTATTTTGAGAAAGTGAAAAAATCCAGGTACTTGATCATCATGCAGAGCTAACCTTCACGAGTTTCCTTCTGTTCTTGTAATAAATCGTTTCTTAGGGAATGTATTGTGTGAAATTAAAAACAACTCTGACATACTATATAGCATCGTTCTTAATCCCCCATGTTCTCCTTTAAAGTAGATTTTTGTGTTGCATTGGCACTGGCAACTTGGTAACAATCCAGTAGTGTTACCTAATTTAGGTAAAATACACAGATGGCGTTTACCTCTATCTTTCATCTGGAGTTTCAGTCTCCGGAGCTGTTTGTTTGCCATAGAGCATGCCATAATAATCAGCAAACCTTTAGTCAA
Organism: Rhinoptilus africanus; assembly: GCA_013400135.1. Taxonomy (NCBI): domain Eukaryota; kingdom Metazoa; phylum Chordata; class Aves; order Charadriiformes; family Glareolidae; genus Rhinoptilus; species Rhinoptilus africanus. The sequence goes on along the minus strand of VXBO01008587.1, from coordinate 453,494 downwards.
ATTAGGTTGGATAGTTTGGTGGTATGAACTCAGCAGAAAAATTGTTACATGTCTAAATTTAAAGGTGAAGGGACAAAGGCATTACAGAAAACCAGAGATTTCATTTAGCCCAGAAACTACACTTTATTCACATCTTGTTGTCTGTAGCTATTGACTAAAACGTTGCTCCATTGGATATTTTGAAGCAGATTGTCTGTGCCTTCAGTTATCTCACATTATAGTTTACATTACATTCTAATTAGAAAATCACTGTGTTCTGTATGGGATAGCGGGTGTTCCTCAGTTGCACAGATTCCAAATGTGACCCTTGATTGTTCAGTTATTTTTGTTTTTCGTGAAAGTTCATGCTAACAACATGCAGATTTCCAGCATGCCAGTCTCGTCAGTATCATTAGGTCGTACTGTTGGATAGTACTATTTATACCCAAACTTGAAGTAATAGTCTTTGAACTACCTTTGGGAAGAGGCTTTAAGCTGAAATACTGTAGTGATGACTCCTATGCTTTCCCTGATGTGCTAAAACCGAGAGAGGGGGCTATATTGTCATGACATATGAAGGGCTTTTCTGAGCTCTGAGATAACGCTGAAGAGACAGGAGATGTAAGTGCAGGTTCAGATATTTTCAGTGCTAAAGTGGGATTTCACTGGAAATTAAATCTGAGTACGTTAATCTGGCAATTAATAGCAAATTAAAACTATCTTCATAAGCAGCGATTAAGCAGTCTTTGATTGTCATTACTTCATATTCTGATGGCAAAGTGAATTTATTAAAGTTTGCAAACACTGAAATAAACACAAGTAAATATTTTGTTTGGCAAAATTTTACCCATATGTAATAATGTCTAGGTGAAAAGTCATTTGGGATTCTTTCTATTTTGAAACAGGGATTAAAATGAATTTGAGTCATCTTGCTATTCATTAAGTAGCTCACTCCTGCTCCATCATAAATAATAAATGACATGATGGGAAAACTCATCACTTGTTAGCGAAATTGGAATATCAGCAAGTAAGTTAATAGACACAAATGAAAAGCAAGCTAATGCCTGCGTAAAATACCTTGGAAACTTTCTGAAGCGGTATGATGAAGATCAGGATTGGATACCTACTACTGCGTAAGAAAGTGGAATTTTATGAGATCTGCCTGTAGACGTTTTTCCTGATTTTTCCACTCCCGTGCCCCATTCAAACTAACTGTAACTGGCAAGAATATAGAATATTTAGTTACTTGGGCTTACCCATGAATCTCGGTGATTTTCGAATGTTCAGATAAGCTCATTCTAAATCTTTAAGATGGCAGAAATAGCTGCATATTTCTTCCTCTCAACCCCTGTTAGCAGAGACACCTCATTACGGAAGGTCAAGGCATTATAAATAGAACCATGTTGATTGCCACCACTACCCCCAAAAGCCCAAACCTTAGCCCACCCATAAAACTCCAACTGAGATCTTTACCCCATTTCTGGGGTTGAATATCTTCAAATTTTTATGGGAAAACCTGAGAAATTAAAAGGATGGTACTGCCAGTAGAAACGCATCTTCCATTTTTCTCTTTCCCCATCCACTCGTTTTCAGTCTCCCCTGTGTGGGGAGGTCTCTTACTGAAGCCAAACCATATTTGTGATTTTGAAAATGTGTGGATTAAAATATTGTAGGCTCTGTCGGATGCCTGAAAGCACCAGCGACGCTAGGAAATTTATACTTTACCCCTCTAATTGTTGGAAAATACGAGCTCTTGATTGGTATGCAATTAGAAGTGTAACATTCTGTTAAACATATCACACAGCATATGGCATGTTAGTAGCAAATCCTCTAATTTAAAATGAAAAAAGTATCTAGTTCTGCATATTAGAAATTATTGCAGGGAGTCAAAATTTGCCATTTGTCTAAATGTCAGGGGGGGTAAAGCCATCCTTAGTTATTTCGATAATCTAAATTTGTTTTGTGTTTGATAAAATTTCTGTTCTATAGTGATAAACAAATATAAAAGAGGAAAAACCATAATGTATTCAAGTGTGTCATTAGTCCCAAAATCGAAACTATGCTTTTTATTTATAAAAATTAAATTGATTTACCTTACCACGTCTGCCTTAATTCCAACAAGTTAAAAATGCTGATGCAAAAACATAATTGCAGAACCACAGAAATAAAAAGGCAAAGGACCCTGAGTGGAATTAATGGATGGGCCATCACATCGTTTTGTCAATTAAAAACATAGAATGGATCCATAGCCAGATGAACCTTTCTTTAACAACCTCAATGGTTTGAAGGCTCAATATACACTCTAGTCTTTCAGTACATATGCTGTGTTTTGGGGCATTTTAGAATAACATTTTCACATATATACCAAGGTGCTCCAAGAAATGCCCTTCTCTTAGAGGCTGAAGTCTTGCTCGTGTGCGCCCAAGGATGACTAGTACTTAGAAGACATACTAGCCCATTTATAAGCCTAATTGTAAGCACTGGTAATTGTAGGCATGGTTCAATGAACGATGGTTTGGTAGTCCAGGCTGAGATGGGAGCAAGTAAACCGCATCTGAGAGTGAAATAGTTCCCTGTCACAGTGGTTGTGCAGAGTTACAGCGTGTCTTCAAACACGATTAGTCTTGGAGGGGATTGCATTTCATTGATTGACTGCACATACACCACAGTTTTTATCAGTGAAGTTTAACAATCCCTGAATGCTTCAGACACGTTTTTGTTAACAGCGTACTCGACAAGCTTGTTATTTCTAATATTTGTAGATGGTCAATTTATCTCATGTTCGGCAGGTAATATTTTTCTTCTTCCTCAAAGTTTCTGACTTCCTAGTCAGTCTTTCACTGTTGCTCTGTGAGGATAGCTCATCACTTTAAAAATGCACCTTATTTCTGCTTTAATTTACATCTCGTCTCCGGTCTTTTTCCCAAGGCACAGTATTTGTGAGACATCGATCAGATTATATATTTGCCAATGTATCTCAAAGTAACCTCCTACCGCTGCCTTTATTAAGTGTTTATCCTGAAATGGTGAGTAGGATTCCCGTTCTGCTCCTCTCCTCATCCTCCTCCCTGCCTTTGTCACCCTCCTACTTCGGCCACCGAGAGGGACTCACACCGCAGTGTGGCTGAGCGCCGCAGAGCCGCCGCCTCGCCTTGTGAGAATGTGCCTCCCCATCTCAAACCGGGCAGGCAAGAAAATTGTTCTGCTCTAGCAGATAACTGATCATTTATGACGCTCAAGTACTGACATCAGTTTTGTTGTGACTTTGTACTGCATTTTGACATTGCATTGTACAGTCAATTTGGCATTGAACTGGAGAAAATGAGAGTACTAGGAAGCAGATTCCTCAAACTATTAATTTTATAGCAAAGACAGCTCTCCCAAATGTTGCATGGGGAGGAGAGAGTTCTTTTTCACTCTGCTTTAGTCCCCAAATAATGCCGTTACTTTGGAAATCTTAAATCTAGTACATTTAAAATCAGTATGTGTTACAAAGCCTGAGGTTTGGTGTCAGTTGTTCCTGGTGTGTGTTGTAGTCACTAATCCTTTTAATGAAGAGCTTTTAGCATCGAAGAGATTCTATTTATAGTAAAGCCATTAGAGCATAAAGCTCCTCATTGCTATTCTGCAGCATGTAGCTGTAATGTTTGTCAGTGGAGGAAAGATATTTTTAGCTGCAGCATTGAAAACCGAGGCTGAAAGGTCAAGAATCCTCGCGGGGATATGTTCTGCTACATCAGTGCTATCACACAGCTGCTGTTTACTCTCTTATCGTTCTTCAGTAATAAGAAGATTTCTTTATTGTGACACTAAAGGTATAAAGCATCAAAAGGATTTTGTGCATGAAATGAATGCTCGGGGAAGGATGATGTATCCAACCACATTAAATTTTCTATTTCTCCTTAAGTGAATGATTTTATTTTCCCAAAGACTATCTCAGTACCTATTCGTGAAAAAGATTCATTCTAGGAAAGTTGTTTCTTCTTTTTTTTTTTTTTTATTTTTTTTATTAGAGGGGATAAGACCTAATGCAAGCAAAAGGCAATCTGCTGAAATAGCGAAGAATTTTAAGTACACGCTATTCTGCCTGACATCTACACCATTCATTTTCTTAGCAGCGTACTGCATGAACGGAAGACATAATACCAACATGTAGTTTGCCAAAGCAAAAAGAGCCTGGCGGTTTCTACTGGTAATTTGAGGAACAGAATTGGGGGGGGTGGTGATTAGAGCTGCTACGGGACAGCTCGTAGCACACTGGATAGGTACCCAGCAAGCACAAAAAGAACATGTGGTCCTATTGAAACAGGATATGATAGATGGTATGTAAAAGGAAAAAGGGAGAAAGAAGGGGGGGGAAAGGGATAATTATAGGAATACAAGGCTGCATATATTAGCTGAGGGTACAATGCGGAGGCTTCAGAGGGTTTTCTAATATCTTTATATAAAAATCAGGGGGAAAAGAGATTAATTGCCACAGTGAGAAAATTAGAGCTGTATGATCAAAGGAAAGGCAGAGAAGAAATGGCCTGTTGACAGATGGCTTATAAAAATGAAAAGATTTTTCAGCGGATATGAGTCTGGAGTTTTGTGCTGCTTGGGGAGACACAGGCACTGCCATCATATTTAATAATAATAAGCTGCTATGTAACCCTTTTTATTCGCCAAACATTATGTACAATTGGAAAAATATGAGTAAAACAATACACTGATAGGTACGCTTTCTTCTCAGGGTATAATGAAGTTAATTGTACTTCTCCTCTAAGAATTTCTTTAAGATCTTGCTGCTGGAGGTTGTTCTTATCGTCTGACACATCGGAGTCCAATTATCACTTACCTTTTAAAGCAGGTTCCTTCATATCAGGAAATTATTTTAATTCTATTATTTCCACACGCCGTCTTTTCCGAGCTTTCTCTGTGGGCAGTAGTTGACTTGGTCCATGTGGTTATAACTGTTGCGTTGTTCTGTCTGTTCTAGTTGTGCCAGGCAGCAGCAGAGAGTGAGCACGCGTTAATAGGTCCCTTTCCACACGTACATAAATAAACATACATAAATAAACCAAAAATTGAAGGATTGTAAAAAAAAGAATTGGAGAAACTGAAAAAATCTCAATTCTACAATTATTTTTTTTTTTGTAATTGAATGAGGTTTAGGTAAACGGGCACTGGCTGAAGGGAACGACAGAGAAAGGGAGGGTATAGCTTTATGAAAATACAAGACATTAATTCCTTGTTCCTATCAGAACCAACAGATGTTGCTTAGTCCCATTATCTCTCATCTCTCACTCTTACGTGAAAGAAACTCATGTATTTCTGACTCTGTCCCTCATGGCACAGTGACTCAAATAAACTCACTAAAATGGCAGGAAAAAAAACCTTGAAAAAATAAATAGTTGTTTCTCTTTTTTTGAGGGGGGGGAGGTGGGTCAGGTTAGGAGGTTGAATCAGCAATGCCTTGTACCGGGCTGGCGAGTGCTGGGGCAATGGAGCAGGAGGCTCATGCGGTGAGAAGCCAGGGGTGGGCAGAAGAAGAGGACAGGATGGAGCCCACCTTCTCCTCCTCCCTGCTGAGGTGAGGAGCTCCTAGTTTAGCTCACCGTCACATGAAACAGAGGAACAAGTCTGAGCAAGGCCACGAAGAGCAGGGACGACAGGTGGAAAGAGGCTCAATTATGCAGGAGGAATCCTGCGTTATCAGCCAGTCTTGGTGTGGAAGAGAACGTCCTAAGAAGGCGCTGTCAAAAGCTGTCCTGATGCCATTCAAAGGGCTTGGCCATCCCTGCTCTAAGTCTTTAAACCCATGTTGGTGTCTGCTCCTCATAGCTTCAGGTCCTGTGAGACTGGGATATTTTCTTTTTAGTGATTTGTTATCTTGGAATATGCATGACTTGGGCAAAAGGACAGTACCCGGGACTTTGCGCTGACTTGGGAGGTGATTGTGTGTGAGATATGCACGTAATATATAGAATGGAGGAATTTATTCTGAGTTCTTGACTTCATGATGTGTATATATACTCACTTTCTTAATGAAAGAGAAACTTGATAAACACCAGTGATGGATTTAATATATTGGGAGAACTGCAAATTCCTGGAATTTTGATGGTAGCATGAAGATTTCCTTCGAAAGAAAGAATTAAGGATATTTTTTGTTTGTTTCTATAACTGCTAGACTACAGAAGTAATCAGCAGAGAATATGATAAAAAATTATGCAAACTCATAATCCGTGACCTTAACTGCAAATTCATAAATTATTTGGTTATAGCTTCCATAGCCTCCACAAGTAGTCATGTTGTTTGTAGAAAAAAAACCCAAGTAGTAAATTCTAGGTCACAGACAGATAAAATACTGTATACATAGATTGTTGATATTTTGTGTGGAAATGCATATGGATTTGGTGATCCAGCAACTAGATTATTGTGGAAATTCTGATGTATACTCTAGTTTTCTTCAACTTCCGTGGTTAATCTTGATGAGTTTTATACTTACTAGTCCTGTGAAATACCATGTGGGTTTGTTATCCTCTCTGCTGCATTCTCTCTTGCTTTCGTAGACTATTCAGTTCTTATTTGGGCTTAGACCAGCATTAGTTACTTTAATGGTGGTGTCTTTGTTGCAATTTTAAAATCACTATGAGGTCTTTTTTTTGGTTAGTTGCTTTTTTTTTATGGTTAACTGTTCACATACTACCTAGTTTCCTTTATTAGCTAAGCATTCTTGGGAGAGACAAAGGGTTTTTCTCTTTTTTTACAAACAGCAGCTTTTGTTAGCAAAAGCAAAGGCGTCTCTTTTGGAGTCTAATGGGCTAATGCTATTCCTTGGTCATGCATTGGCATGAAATGGAAGACTGGTAAATTCTGGTAACTCTTGACATTCAACTTTGCTGTAAATTTGTAAAATTCAATGCAAGTCAGTTGTTGAAACACTTTGCTTTCATTAAATTCTCTCCCGGATCCCTTCCGTGTACAGAGATAGGTTAAAAATAATTGCAAAGTAGACATGCCCACCTTTATTGACATAGATTCAACGAACATGCAGCAATTCACAGTTGCCTTTTACTAGTTTCATATTTTCACTTTAAATACATAGTTTCCCTGAGAGAGTGGAAATGTCAAAGCTGTATCTGTAGTGAAGACAAAAATACTTGCCTGTAATTACTGTTCTCTGAAGATGTTTTGTTTCGTGAGAGAGGTTTTATCTGTTCTCCTTTCTGCTGTATCTGAGTCTTGTATATTCTTTTCTTGATTTCTTTGTTAACTAAGGGGGATTTTTATCTTCTTGCTCTCTTGTGTTTTGAGATTTATTGTGTCATTGCCTGCAATTTGAAACTTGGGAACTTTTGTGAAATATCAAAATGTGACCTAGTTCTGACCTCATATACCTAGTTCTGTCCTCATATACCTGTGCTCCATTTTGTAGCGACACCCCTAACACGTTTGATGGCCCTGCAAGTCCTTTTCTTTGCAGTCTGTCATCACAAAATGTATTTGGCTCCTGGTTACTGTATAAAAGGATTAACAATTCCTGACACAGCTGAAGTTTCGGTTTAGGAATCTCGGTTTAAATCTCCTCGCAAGGACTGAAATATCAAGGGTTGTTATTAGAGAAAGAGTGAGTCGTTTTGAGAGATGTGTGGAGACCTGTGAAAGCTGTATGTGCATTGGAGAATCTCATCATTTCAACAGCAGTTTTCTGGCTGGTACAGAGCAGTATCTGGAGAGTTCAGTTTATCTACTTGAGCTAATCCATGAACTTCAGTTTATTGTATATACAGAGCCTATGCTGTAGATTCAGTTCAAATTAAAATGAAGTGCTAAGTCTTAGCGTTTCACTCCGTCTGAAGCAGCAGTTGTTTGATGGTAGCAATGCTGAGAACACTTTTACAAATAAAGCTGCAAACAGTGGCTAACATTTTAATTGTCCTGTCCTTTAAATTTGCTCTTGGTGCTAATGCTGTCTCCATAATGCAAAGCTAGGACGACTTGTGATTGACTGTTTAAATGGATGTATTTTATGTGTAACTAGTGACTTGCTGCTAGTGGATAGTAATTATAACTACTGACTTGGTTTATTGTCTGTTTAAAGCTCTCATGAATCTGAAAGAGTCTTAAGACACACTTTTGCTGTGGTTTCCTGCTTGTGGTTGGGTACCGTTCAGGATTTGTAAGGGATTAAGAGCTATAGGTAGCCTTGTCTGACTGCATCTCTTTATAGCATTTCACATAGCTTTTGACATCATTTCCTACAGCATTCTCCTGGAGAAACTGGCTGCTTAAAGGACGGGAATACTCTTCACTGGATAAAAAACTGGCTGTATGGCTGGGCTCAAAGAGTTGTGGTGAATGGAGTTAAATCCAGTTGGTGGCCAGCCACAAGTGGTGTCCCCAGGGCTCAGTGTTGGGGCCGGTTTTGTTAAATAGCTTTATCAATGATCTGGATAAGGGAATTGAGTGCACCCTCAGTAAGTTTGCAGATTGCACCAAGTTGGGCAGGAGTGTTGATCTGCTTGAGGGTTGCAAGATGCTGCAGAGGGATGTGGACAGGCTGGATCGATGGGCTGAGGTTCAACAAGGCCAAGTGCCGGGTCCTGCACTTGGGTCACAACAACCCCAAGCAGCGCTACAGGCTCGGGGCGGAGTGGCTCGAAAGCTGCCCGGCAGAAAGGGCCCTGGGGGTGTTGGTGGCCAGCCGGCTGGATATGAGCCAGCAGTGTGCCCAGGTGGGCAAGAAGGCCAACAGCATCCTGGCCTGTATCAGGAATAGTGTGGTGAGCCGGACTAGGGAAGGGATCATCCCCCTGTACTCGGCACTGGTGAAGCCCCACCTCGAGTACTGCGTTCAGTTTTGGGCCCCTCACTACAATAAAGACATGGAGGTGCTGGAGTGTGTCCAGAGAAGGGCAACAGAGCTGGTGAGGGGTCTGGAGGACAAGCCTTGTGAGGAGCGCCTGAGGGAGCTGGTAGTGTTCAGCCTGGAGAAAGGGAGACCTTATTGCTCTCTAAAACTGCCAGAAAGGAGGGTGTAGCGAGGTGGGGATCGGTCTCTTCTCCCAAGTAACAGGTAATAGGACAGTAGGAAATGGCGTCAAGTTGCACCAGGGGGGATTTAAATTGAATATTAGGAAAAATTTTTACACTGAAAGGGTTGTCAAGCATTGGAACAGGCTGCCCAGGGAAGTGGTTGAGGCACCATCCCTGGAGGTATTTAAAGGACATGCAGATGTGGGTCTGAGGGACATAGTTTAGTGGTGGACTTGGCAGTGTTAGGTCAGTGGTGGACTCAATGATCTTAAGGGTGTTTTCCAATCGAAATAATTCTATGATTCCGTGATTTCAGTGTTTGTGTTCCAGTGCAACTTGTGTTAACAAAATCTACATTGGGATGCTTAAAGGTACAACATTTCTGGAAATGAACTTTGTTGTCCTTGCTGTCAGTTAAATGACTAAGTCTCTGTGTAAAATCTTCCTCTTTGTTAAAGATTCTGATTTGTGTGCTGTTGACATGCCGGCAATGTAGATAAGATGTGATAGAAGGTACTGTTACTATTGCCTGCCCACATATATAATTTGTTTGCTGCATAAACACACCTACAGGCTTGTTCCATGCAGGGGTCTGAGTAACTCCATAGGAACATGTATTTGCCTTGTTAATTTGCTGAATTTTTCTGTGATATGTTCAACATAAACACAGATAAATAAGCCAAGTCTTCATCAGGGAAAACCATGTTTCTGCCAAATTGCATTACAGTAGGCCAAAAAAATTCCTTCCAAAACATTCCTTGACACTTCTGAAGGGAATACCTCAACCACTGTATGCGACTTCTAAAATAATCAATCTTTTCCTAGGGAGTAAAAGTTGAAGATGAAAGAGTAATTTTTCCTTTTCACCTGATAACTCTGAGTCTAGGAACTGCACAATGAATAATCCAAACTGATTCTTAAAAGCATGGAAAATGTAGGTATGTTATGGGGGAGGCAAAGCCTATGAGGATGTCTAATTTGGACATCATGCATTGCATCTAAGAACAAAGTGAAATACGAGCTAGAAACGTGACTAAGCAGACAGCCTCTTTGATAGCTCCAGTTTCTAACTAATTCCCAGAAGAAAATGTTGCAAAATTCTCCTGTAGAACTGCTAGAGCTCCTCTTTCGTACTGTGCATATCTGAAGAAACATATCGTTACGAGTCCCTGCAAGTGCATTGCCGACCAAGGCTCCAGTGGCATTTTAATAAAATAAACGAGCAAGTCTGTTGAACTGCAGAAGCAAATCCTGTCTTCACAGTTTTATCTGGTTTCTTCCCTGAACTCTTTCTCCCACATCAGCTTTCCAAGTCAGCACTCTCCAGCATCTCCTTCATTTTTCTTGGCTTGTGTTGTCCTCCTGAGCTGATGGAGCTCGAGTCTTGCTGTTCCTCTCAGCGTCCGTGGGTTGACGTGGAAGATCTCATCCCTTCTGGCTCCAGATTAGAAGTCCTGAAACAGTGAAATGAGTATCCTTCTCTGAGGGCAGGATGAACTTCTGACTTTTATCTTCTGGCCGACATTATGTTTATAAGGCTGGAAACCGGCTTGGGAAGCTGATTTTTAAAATTTTTTTCAAAAAAAAAAAGTGCCTCACAAACCTGGGAGAGCTTGCTACCAGAGAATGGTACATATCTAGGTAAAAAGTTTGTTCTAACTTTAAAATTGTCCAACTGCAGTGGTGTAAGACAGTTGTTTTCACTCTGTTGCTTACCTCTTGTGAATTTATGATGCTATTTTTCAATGAACACTGAAATGTTTCTTATCATCAGTGAGCGAATCGTATCCCTGTGAGAAGCATAATGTGCATATTACATATAGACAGACTGAGAAAAGATCATTACTTTGCCTCAAGCTACAAAATAAGACAGTAATATAGTAGGAAGCTCAGTCTCGCAGTCTCCCGGTTTAACCAGTGAATGACTCATTTATGATACTGGCTTACAATGCACTAGGAAGGAATGATGGTGAATAAAGCTTGGAAAATGATTGGTCAGAACAGTGTCTCCTATTCAGGGTTTAATAATGTGTGACTTTCACACCAGTTTTGAAATGAAACTAAAACTGTGGGACTGTATTTTGCTTCTGGCAATATCCCTGATTGATAAGCAAAGCAAATGTTTTTCTACAGTGAATTACTTCCAGTATCTTTATTTACACATCAGTGTGTCAGAGTAGTCCTTTCCCTTGTAATTTGGCTGTTTCGCAAATCTATTTTGTTGCTCCCTTTAGCTACCACTGCCTTGGCAATGAGGTGGCATTAGGCTTATATCCTTCCGAATGTGAAGACTTCCAAATATCCTCCTCAGCATCAAAGCAATATTTCTGTCCAAAGACCTTCCTCATCCCAGAACTGCAAGAAACAACCTCTTGGAAGAGGTTTTATTTTTAATTGCAGGTAGAGGATCTGCAAATCTATGCTCAGTTTATTCCATGCCCAGTTCAACTCAGAGGAACTTCAGATGGAATATCAAATTCCTAGTGTCCTCCTGATCCTGCAGCCCACTGCTTTCCTTCTCCTTCCTCAAGTGGAGTTTGAGGAGGACTTTTAATTGGCATAAGATGAGGGTGGCTCTAAGGGAGTATTTGTGCATTCCCCTCTTCCCAGCTGTGTACTCCTGGGTTTTGGCGCTAGTGTTTGTATAGCTGTCGGGTAAGTCAAAGTTGATCTCTCTGAAAACAGTTTTCTCCCCTCAATGCCAAATCTTCCTCCAGATTATTTCCTCAATTACTTTGTGCGCTTTTACTACCTAATTTGTTCCAGCTTTGACTCTCGCCAGACTTCCCTGAGCTGATTTAACACACCAGACTGACAGAATACAAACCCGGGGAGAAACACAGAGAGTTTTCTGTAGCATCAGTGATTTGAATGACTGATGGGAAGCCTTGCTTGCTTTGAGAATTGCCGACTTGGATCCTCTGTTCCCAAAGAGAGAGAGGAAATAGTTTGCTAAGGAAGTAGAATCACCTTCATCCCTATCCCAACCCTTCTTTATGTGATCCTCATTAAAATCTGCGTCTTATGACTGATGCTCTTCTCTCTGGGCTTCAGTGTACCAACCTTAAGACCTTCCACTGCTGGAGTACTTTACAATCCAAGGCTGGTTCTGTGCCTATGAAAGCCCGTTGCAGAATATCCTTTGATCCGTATACCTATTCAGCTAGATATTTTAAAATACAAAACTCTTAAGAATTGACTGCTCAATTCCAACCAGAATTTGCAAATTATCTGATGAAGTTTCATTTTTTCTCCAGAGCTGTATGACTAAATGCGAGAAGGGAAAACAGAGTAACCATCAGTGAAAATAAACAAATAATGACTTAATAATCCCAAATCTAACTGAGAAAGTGGTATTAATTATTCATAGAGGGTGATTTATCTTAAAACTCACCGTTAGACTAGCAGCTGAAATAAAGGCAGATGTTTCTGCTTTGTCCCAGAGGGCTGGAAATACAGAATTGGAGTCAAATTTGATATCTACATAATGATGTGGGAGGGTGTGGAGGTCTTTGTAGTTGTTATTTGTGTACAAAGTTTGTTCTGAATAACAGATGGAAACACTTTTTTCAGTATTCATAGTTTCTAGTTTCTTCTAGACGTTGGGTAGAGACTGCACTGAAACTAACAGCTTTCATTTAGCACTCGCTGCATATTTTGGAACAAATATTTACAGGAATAAAGACAAATGAAAAATACCATGTATTAAAATTTTAAGAGATATTTTTAAATTATGAAATCGCTTCTAGTAGTTACATTTCACTTCTGAAGTGCTTCACAAACACACTTAAATTCCACAAACCCATAGCTCCAGAATACAAAATTTAGGTTAAAGGTGGAGGAACTGAATCAAAATGGAGTGAGAAGGCAGAAATAAATTTATGACAAAAGCTTGAAGTTCCAGGTCTCAGAACACCTGGTTTTGTCTTCCACCTTTATTGAAAATTTACTGTGATGCTTTGGATAAGATGCTTTTGTTTTGTGTTGAAAGAATATTGTGAGTGAGCTATGGAAGTTTTAAGGAAGTCGAAAAGTGCTAAACAGCGACAGGGGAGGTTTAGACTGGATATTGGGAAAAATTTTTGCGCTGAAAGGGTTATCAGGCATTGGAACAGGCTGCCCAGGGAAGTGGTTGAGGCACCATCCCTGGAGGTGTTTAAAAGACGGGTAGACGTAGTGCTCAGAGATACGGTTTAGTGACAGTTTTTATCAGTGTTAGGTTGATGGTTGAACTAGATGATCTGAAAGGTCCCTTCCAACCCAAGCAATTCTCTGATTCTGTGATGATACAGTGTAGCTGGACCAGACCTATGCCCTTGTCTGGTCCAGACCTTCTCAGAGCAGGGCCAATCTTAATATTAAAAAGAAATGCCAAATCAGGCCAGGTGTGAGGGGTATCATCATTGTTTTGCAGCTTCCCAAGGTCAACCCATGAGTGAGAGGCAGGTTTGACTGCATGTTTCCACCCCAACTCTGTCTTCTGGTTAACTTGCTTATAAATAGCTGCAACGGCCTGCACTGTATTTTTGTTATGTCCCAGTCCAGCTAAATTAGGCCTGGGCTAAGTTCGCAATTATTCCAAGAGTGAAATTAAGACGCAAATGAGGTCAGATGCTGCTTACTGCTGGTTTATTGTTATTCCCCAGCAAAAGTCACTGAGACGAGCGATAGAGTAAAGGTAGAAGTAGAGGAAAGACAGAAAAGAGAAGCAGTATTACGGAGCGTAGCAAGAGTATAGTCACCACCACAGGCCCGACGACGTCTCAACGGTCCTCTGGAAGTTCAGCGGCGTCCCGTTGATCCGTGGTTGATGGTGGTGGGGGTCTTGGCCCCGATTCCCAAATTGTGGTGGGTCGCCACATCAGTTATAGTGCAGGTAGCCCGCATCGGTCCGTAGCTTGACCAATCAGTGTGATGGCGACTTTTGCCAGGCTAATTGTCATTTTACACGGTTGCCGTATAAGCTTTTCCTGCCCCCTTGCTGTTTGGGCAGTGCTTGGCACAGTCATTGTTCTGCAGCAATTTTGGGGTTAACAACACAGGCTCGGGTGGCCTTGGGGCTGGGCAGCTTTGGCCACTCTGATAGCCAGACGCCTACACCCTTTCCAGCTGGGGGGAGCAACACCCCCTCTTCATCTGATGGCAGTCTTGGGTGGTGACCAGCAAGCAAGAGGATGGTCTGCAGAAGGTGATAAATATATTCAAGCAAGCTTCTTACTGCCTGCAAGCCTGCCGTCGATTTACAGAAGCTTAAGCAAGCTTTGAGACAATTATATTAAAGTTCCAGTCTTTCACCATGTTTAATTCAGTAATTACATTAATCATATTTAGAATTTAAGGTGAGATGAAGGACATAGGGTTATGATGAGCAAAGGGAAAACAGGTTGTGAAAGTCAAGTAGCTTTACTAGAATGGGAGCCCTGAATCTGCTGCCTTAGTTAAGATCACAGAATCATGGAATGGTTTGGGTTGGAAGGGACCTTAAAGATCACCTAGTTCCAACCCCTCTGCCAGGGGCAGGGACACCTCCCACCAGACCAGGCTGCTCCAAGCCCCATCCAGCCTGGCCTTGAACCCCTCCAGGGATGGGGCATCTACAACTTCCCTGGACAACCTGTTCCAGTGCCTCACCACCCTCACAGTCAAGAATTTGTTCCTAATATCTAATCTAAATATCCCCTCTTTCAGTTTGAAACCGTTACCCCTTGTCCTATCATTACACTACCGGATCAAGAGTCCCTCCCCATCCTCCCTGTAGGCTCCCTTTAGGTCCTGGAAGGCTGCTATAAGGTGTCCCAGGAGCCTTCTCTTCTCCAAGATGAACAAGATGTTAAAAAGGTGCACAATTAATGCAGAAAGCCTTGTTGGTCAGTAACTGTTTTGTCCTTGTGTCATCTTTTGTTTTAAAAGAATATGTATTTAAAATTTTGACTAGTGGTTTACCTTCTCAGCATTTCATTTCATCTGCTTAAAGTATATGGCAACCTCTTTGTTTGAAATGTAGGATCATGATCTTTCTTTCTAAAAAAACAAACCAAACCCAAATCCAAATCAGCATGTATTTGTATTCGGTGCTTATCCTACTGATTAGCTCATTTATATGAAAATAATCCAGATTTACTTGAGCCCACTGGGAAATGTTGTGGCATTTACAGTTACATGCTTGTATTTTTCTTCTTGTACCCGAATTTTGGTGTGTGTATGATTACAAATAGAGTTTGTTAATATATGGAAGTCAATGATGCAATGCAACAGACGGAAGTCAGCACTGCCCTGCTTAGCTCTGCTGTCTCTCGTCATAAAATTTTGTTGTCTTGCTGTACTGATGGGGTACAGAATTGCAAAAGGCACGAAAGGATGTGCAGGCAGCTACAGAAAAGTGATGCTGTTTGCCTACCTCCGACACGTATGGCCTTTGCAGATCCAGGTTTCGAATGTGTATTTTATTTCTTTGATGTGGCTGGTGTCTGGCTTTGGTGACACAGAGACCAATATGTCTCAGCTGTTTCTCATTTGGAAATGCTAAAACTAGAACAGTTTGCCTTAAAGATGTTGCAAGAAAGTGCTCTCCATTCAGTTCTTTTGTTTGGCCAAGAATCTGATCCTATGGGTTTAAAATATCTAGAATTATTTGTCATTATTAAATAAAATTCTATATGCTGTTATGCTACGCTCAAGCTTTCCTGTCGTAACTCCTAGGATTCCTAATTTTTATCTATCTGAGCTATGACAAAATGTAATAGCCTTTTATGTATTATAATTCATATTTTCATAGAATTTTCCTGAGTACTCTGAGAATGTTTCCTACTGGCATCTCCATCTCAGTGATTTTAATATTTTTTTTTCTTTAACATTTTCTTTAGAGAGTCATTTCTTTTCTGGAAGCTTGTTGCTAAGCTAACTTCATTATGCTATTATTATTTAGTGGGTTTTTTCCACTGCAGAACACCACAACTTTTGAAAACTTAATTTTGTGAGAGTGGTCGACCCTTGCTGATATATAAAACCCACACGTTTTCTTTGGGAAGATGGTTATATTTTATCTGTAGGACATCAGTCTGGAAAAACTGAGAGAACTGCTTGAAAAGAACTTCTTCCAGCTACTTTTATGTACTGATGCCTAAACTAAAATTGGTAATAATTACCAATGCCTCTTCACATGGCTTAATAATAGAACCTGTGCTAGAACATCCTATCGACTGAAGATTTCATACATCATTTCAAGAGAGAAAACGCACACAGAATTTTAACAGCCTCAGGCCTTGTCGAAACAGGCAGTTTTTTAAAATTTTAATTTTCTATTCATTTGCTCGAGCATTAGCAGTATTTGGATCACTGCTGACTATTATTCTGAACCAACGTACGCTCCACCTCTTAGCTAGACTCAAGTGCATGAAGCTGTAGGAAGAGGGCTTTTGGCTCTCAAGTATGTACATTCTTTTATATTTTTCTGCAAAAGTGTTTTGCAATTATTTATGCCCAATTTGCCCAGAGGCATACTTCTTTTGTGTCTGCCAAGTCAAAACAAAGCGTGAGACTAATGGATATTTGATCTCCTTGGAAAAATAGGATCTTACCATGTAATGAATTATGGATGAACAATTATTACTATTAGTATTACCTGTGGTTGTGACATTGAGGCACAGATTTCGATTCCTGCCAGCTAAATCAAGGTGAACATGGGAAAGAGAATTAAATTGGGGTTTTGGAAGATATAGTGGTCTTTGTTCCTTTACTCAAATCATCTTGGTATTCATTCGAGGAGGTTCACGTTTTTTTGGTATCGGCTTTCACATTTTTCTATAAAGTGTTTGTTGCTGTTTCTATTTTTAGGCACAGTTTTGTGTGTTTGTATTTGTAGCGTTTCTTTTGTGTTTGTGTATGTGAACAAAAAATTTACTGATTCTGGATGCAGGTCAGTTTAGTTTATGTGATTAGTGTGTGATTGTGCAAAAAATACAAAATTGAAGGAGAAAAAAAGCTCTTGGACAAGATTATAGAATCCAGGATACAGAAACTTGCTAATTTAGTCTTTGAAGACACAAGTGATATTTTCACCCTGCATCCACTTGCAGAATATTCCATAAATAGACTTCATATTCCTCTAGGAAAGACGTGGCTGCAATTTATGGAAACCTTATCATGGTTCATGAAAAAGCTGAATGCTGCAGCTTTAACTGAAGCGCACTGGTTCATAAATGTTGCAATGCTATGAGAAGTATAAAAGTATGCTCGCTTTTTTTTTTCCCCCATTTCTGACAGGCGATACGATTTTATTGCTCGAAGGTGATTCCTGCAGAGTTCAAAGAGAAAAAACATGATCTCAGGGAAATTTTGAAAGAATTTGATGCTGGGTGGTAAAAAGATTTTCAAAATAATCTGACAGCCTGATTGACAAGGTGCGGTTTCCATGGCCTGTATGCTTCTGTTTTTTCTGCTCTGTGTGTACAGAGGCGCGTTGCAATTAGCTCCTCCATTCTTGATTTGTTTGTCAAGAACGGGAATTCAGCGAGAAACTTAAGTGGGACCCAGCTCTGCATAGCTGCAGACCTTAGAGCTTTCAGACGTTAACGGTGGTAAAAAAAAAGATCAGTAGAAAAGAACTTTGCTGTGTAGTGATATTTTTGGTTTTTTCTGAAGATGAAAGCTGTTAGTCACAACAAATTATATTCTTCCCTTACGCCAACAAGTGCATACACGCTGAGTAGAAATACTACCACGGCGAAACTGGTGCTTTTAGTGTCCCTGCAGCGTCCTTGGCAAAGTGCTTGATGGATTAGCAAGAGAGTGTTTCTGTTACACTCAGTGAGGGGCAACTCGTTCTTTATAGGAACAACTGATGATGGCACATTGTTATTTACCATTCTATGCATACAAAATTCAAGTTTTAATATAGTTATAAGAAAGCCATATATTAAAAAAAAAAAAGAAAAAAAGAAAAAAAGGATGCACTGTAGTTTTAACTTGCTGGTTTGGAGTTTGCCAAGCACCCCCAGCTCTCTGGTGGGGCCCAGAACCTCAGGTTCTCAGTACCTTCTGAGGCTTGGGTGGACGCTTTGATTCTGAGTCGTCTTTAAGGAGCACCAACTCTCTTAGCTCAGATCCTGTGCATTTAAGTGTAAATGCCCCTACATAAAGTAGGTGTGAGAGTACAGATGGAATAGAGAGAGTGTAGCCTAATAATGCTTTAAATGGGATATAGCCTACAACTGGTTTCCCTCATTCCTACGACCTGACTCCCACCTCTGTTCCTTCCCAAGCTGAAAATAGCAAATGTACTTACTGCAAAGAAAGCATGTTGGTGTTGAATTTTGGCTTTTCACTAAATGGAACAATCTAGAGTATCAGGAAGACGTAAGAAAGCCCGAAAGAAATATCAAAATGAATGAAAATTTCAAAGGAATAACCTTTTTTTTTGGTGTTGTTGAAAGTAATTGAGGACCATAAATATTTTGGTTAGTCTACAGTAAGCAAATCTTTAAGGAATGAAAATATGCTCTAACTAGCTGCTTTGCAAATGTATAAAATTCATAATGTGTTTGGTTAAAACTTCTGTATTGCTTACTCAAGCTTTGCACCAAATTCCACAAACTTTTAATAAAGAGTAGTTTATAAATCTTATAAGGTACATTTACCATCTCCATCCAAATCTGACATAAGCACTGCTGAGAATTAAAAAAAAAATCTTCAAAACTCCATTGGAAGTTAGAAAAACAGCAAGGAAAGAGAAGTTCTTGTCTTGCTGAGACCTTGGGCAGTACTGGGACTTAATATTTTTGTGTAGAATTTCCTTGGATATGTGCTATTTTAAATGTCCTTAAGCATGCTGGAGATATGTGACAAAGGATGAATGGGAAAGCAGTGCAGAAAATAAGGCAAAAACGTGGAACTTGAGTTCTAAACCAGCAACAGATTGTTGAAGGGATTTCTACTGGATTTATTTTAATATTTTTAAAATAGAATAGTTAGGGTAATTTTACTTTCTGTTCCTGAAAACCTTTAATAGGCTTGCCATGAAATAAAGATTTTCTTCCCTAATTGTGAATCTGTGGGTGAACAAACTAATGCAATCCTCTCAGTACAAACACTTACAAATAGTCAGCAAATTAGCTTATAAATTCTTCTGCTGGATACATGAACTGCATAATAATTAGAGGTTATAATCAAGTCTTAAATAAAGTGAGTTTATGTAAATAATACATGTGCTACAAATGCAGTTAATACAGTGTTTTTCAATAACCTATTTCTTGAATGATCATCTCTAGGTCATCTGAAGTACCCTTCTTACCTCTTTTTTTGCTGAATTTTATTATATACCCTAGTGATTTTCCAACTCAGAAATAGAAAAGGGCCATAGTGACATTATTGCTGTGGTTTTTGTTGTTGAAATTTTCTCCGAGCCCTTGAGCAAAGTGAAACTGAACCAAAATTGGTGGCATTCATCAGCCACAGCGAACAAACAGGATCACCCTTCACGTCAGAAAGAACTTTAAAGTTTCATTACAATCCATAATTAGCTACTCACTCTTTCCTCATCTCCCTCTCCCTGATCTATTTACTTGGTCATTCATAATACTGACATTTATGCTGACCTGTGTTCCTTAAAATTGTTTTGTAGGTCTTTATCTCCATTTTCCAGATCACCCTGAGGTGAAATTTTTTTGCCGTTCTCTTCAATGACAAAGGCTGTTAGAAACACCAGCCAGTCTTAGTATGGCCTTAATCTCAAAATTCAGTTCCAGAAGCTTCAAAAAGAAGAAATACTGAACAGAAAAAAAGGGAAAGTCACATGAAAAACAATGTGTGATGCTTCAGTTGGAGGGAAATAAAAATATATTGGATGTTTTCATGTGTTATGATATCTGAAATCTTACATGATGCGTTAAACATCCCAAACAGTAATTCTGCTTAAAGAAGAGGGTAAATCATAGGAAGAAAGAAGGTTAATTTATGTTAGTTTAAGATCCCTGACAAAGTGGCAAATAAAATAAAAATCAATCTGCTTGCATTTCAGATTAAATTAAAACAGTTAACAGTAAAAGATATGAACTTGAAGCAAATCAAACTTCTAGATGTTTCTGAAAATCTTTGCAGTTAATTCTGATCATATAGCAATTTCATTCTATCATTTGACTATCGTAAAATCATCATATTTGATAAAATAAAGCACGATAGAATTGCAAGACTGAGTTTTGGATTCCCAAATGTTGGTATACTTGTGGCCTGAAAGCTGCTCCAAAGTGGCAGAAAAAGGAAAGAAAGAAAAAAAGTTGTTTTCTTTCCCTGGTCAAAACGAATCACGGCTCTTCTTGTGCACTGCCCAGTGCAGCACTTCGAGCAGCTGCTTCTGGTTTTCACTTTGGTGATTCAGAGGAAATTAAGTTTGGAAACCTCAGATTTTGCCTTCTTAATATGATTTAATGCGTGGTGCTCCTTTTGAGACAACGTATGACCAACAGCAGATCCATGATGCAAATTTATAAGAGGTTTCTTTCAATCTAAGAGGAACGCAATAGTTGTTTATTTCAACAGCGTCATAAAATTCTGCAGGAGCTGATAGTGTTTTGCCCAGCCAGTAGGCACGAGAATATTTAAGACCTCTTGGGCTTACAAGGAGGTTTTTGACCAATACACCTCAACCTAAATAAGATCCTGCTGTAAGAACAATTACCATTTTCAAATTATACATTTCATTTTGAGATATTGAGTAAGACTTTAGCTACAAACTTTACTTCCTGTTTTGTTCCGTGATTCACAGAAGCTTAAAAAGAGGTTTGTGCCCCTTACGACATACATGCTTTTTTGACGGTAACCCATCAAATAGATTTTAACTTGAATACCCTGCGTAGCACATCTCATCTGGTCAGGGACTTAGTGACGCACTTCAGTACGCGGGATCAGCATACAGCAGATAGGAAAAGCAGTCTGGGAAGTCAATTCATATGGAAAATAAGCAGAAAACTGATTTTAGTTCAGAAACATCAGGTTATTCTTAATTTTAGATGCTGTGGCATTTGCCTGTTGATGAGATTATGGAAAACTTGTTTTCATGTGTTGACACTTGTTCCCTTATGGGCCACTTTCAGTTGTGCATCACAGTTCAGTGAGTTAAAAACCATTAGTAAGCGTGTGGAAATTAATTAGGAGTCCACATTTGGAACAGTATTGAAGTTGATATGTATTGGAATGATTCATTTTCTTTGCTATTAATAGCAAAAATGCATTTGAATTTAACTGACTTTTTATTCCAATTTGGCAATGCATCTGTACATGATGGTGGGCATAAGTGGTTTTGAAAATGCAAATCTAATTGATTAACAAGCATTTAATCCCAGGGAGATTTTTCTTTTCCTGCAGACCTTTTTTTTTTTCCGCAAGAGATGGCTATCAGTATTTTAACAACTGTTCTCTTTAAATGAAATATGATGCCTGGTTTTGTTCACAGAGAATTTTAAAAAAACAATTTTGCAATGCCTTTTTGACAAAATTGAAAAACGTGGTGTCGCACATAAGAATAGGAAGGAAAAATATTCATTAGAGTATGAAATCGGGCACTCGCAGCCCAGAAAGCCAACCGCATCCTGGGCTGCATCCAAAGCATTGTGGCCAGGAGGGCGAGGGAGAGATTCTGCCCCTCTGCTCCGCTCTGGTGAGACCCCCCTGCAGGGCTGCCTCCGGCTCTGGAGACCCCGACATCAGAAGGAAACGGAGCTGTTGGAGTGGGGCCAGAGGAGGCCACAAAGATGATCCGAGGGCTGGAGCCCCTCTGCTGTGAGGACAGGCTGAGAGAGCTGGGGGGGTTCAGCCTGGAGACAGTAACTTAAAGGGGGTTTATAAGAATGACGTAGAGAGACTTTTTACCAAGGCCTGTGGAGACAGGACAAGGGGCAACAGTTTGAAATGGAAAGAGGGTCGATTTAGATTGGAGATGAGGAATAAATTCGTTACAATGAGGCTGGTGAGCCCCTGGCCCAGGTTGCCCAGAGAAGCTGTGGCTGCCCCATCCCTGGAGGGGTTCAAGGCCAGGCTGGACGGGGCTTGGAGCAGCCTGGTCTGGTGGGAGGTGTCCCTGCCCAGGGCTGGGGGGTGGAACTAGATGATCTCTAAGGTCCCTTCCAACCCAAACCATTCTATGATTCTGTGAAATTGGAAAAGGAATTTGAGTAGTATGTCACCCATTACCAAAAATAATTGAAAATATGAGATTTACTTTTGTCTTAGAATGTTCTCTCCAAATTTTTTTAAGGCAAGGCTTCCCTAAGCATGCACTTTGAAGACTTAATGCAGTTATAGTTATGACTTAGTATTTTGATTATTTTCTAAACAATTTTTTTTCACTACTTTTAGTTATACATTCCCATTTAGTATCATTGAGCCTTGTTTTAGAAGAGGAGATTAACTGCATTTTTCCCTTCACACTATGTACTTTATATTTAACTTTCCACTAATTCTGGCTGAGTGAGTGGGCAACGGTATTTGTTGCAGTTCATTATGTGGGTACAGGAAAGTAAGAAATGTAAAGCTAAATTCAGCAAAGTAGTTCTCAAGGAAAACATTTTTTTTAAACAATGTTTTTAAAAAAAGTGTAAAGTGATACATACACTGAGACAAAATTGTCCTTCTTTAGTTTTGTTACATCCTTTCTCCTCCAATTTTTTTTTACTTTCTGTAGTTTCTGTCCTATCTAAGAAAGCAAACCAAAGAAGGCCATTTTCCTTCTAAATAATTCCCCAGGATAGACCCAATTTAGCTGTATTTTACCCGACTTCAATACTTTACCCACTCTGGGTGTCTGTGAGAGAGATTATTGTAAGCCATACTATGGAAAGTATATTAAGTGTTTAATTACAAAATTCTTCATAATGCGTTTTATCTGATAATTTAAGCTTTAATTCCATAAATACCTGAGCATTGTGTAATTTTCCATCTAGAAGTGTTCAAGGCCAGGCTGGATGGGGCTTTGAGCAGCCTGGTCTGGTGGGAGGTGTCCCTGCCCAGGGCAGGGGGTTGGAACCGGATGATTTTTAAGATCACCTCCAACCCAAACTATCCTATGATTCTATGCTGAACTCCATGGGTTGTTCACGGTATTCCTGTATGTTTCTTCCAGCTTTGAAGCATTGCCATGCTTTAGTCTGGGCACAGACCTGGGGGCCGGAAGCTGCCATCCTACTTAGCTCTGCTGCCATCCTACTTTGATGAAGTCTCCAAATTCTTGTATTTTTGTTTCTGCCTCCATAAATTCCCAGATTTTTTTCCCCTAGACCTTGCATAGCTCTTTTGACTTCTGACTGCCTATTAGGAGATAACACTGACTTTTGCCCTGGTCTGGAAGAAACACTGTGGAAGTGTTTTCAGAAAAGGTGAATGCACTTTGACAGAGAAGCCTTAACAATACAGCAATTTTCATAGTAAGAACTATTTAAAAATTGTGTAGCTTCAGTCTAAAATGATCAGAAACTCTTAAGTTTGAACGGTGTCTTGATAGGCCTCCAAAATAAACAAAGGGTATTCACACCTTGAGTCCTTCTGGGGTTCTGCTGATATTTGTAAGGGAAAATTCTGACACTGCTGGTCAAAAACTTCCCAAATTTTGCTCCAAGAGATCATGAGCACAGCAATAAAATCCTTATCTGCCAGCTCCTCATTCTATGCCTTATCCTGCAAGACCAGCCCATCTCTCATTTTATTGGAAAAATTGCTTTTGCCTTTATATTTCTGGTAGGAAAATTGACCTTTAGGAAGTCTCCCACTGCTTCCCCAATTTATAAATCATTATTTGTCAGCGTAATTCTTTTTACCCCGTGCAAAATGGGAAAGAGACAGATCTCTGGAGACAGATCCTGGAAGAGACCTGTAATAAAAACCACAATTAAAACCAGAAGCAGTCTCACACTTGAGTTATTTTTTCTTTCTTTGGGATGCTCATTCAGGCATCTTACCGTGGTGCACGCTGAGCCGCAATATCACTTGCGTTGTCTTGGGCTTCTTTGTGGGCTGTATGCAGGCTGTAACTCTGCAGCAAAACTATCACAAACGGTATTACTTTAAGCTGTTTATTTTACAGTTTCTCTCTGCACCAAATTCTTCCGTGACAGACTAGGAGAGCTTATCTTCTATGCGCTATTGCTTTCTGTGTCCACAGCAAAAATAATGTCTATGTCTACATTTTTAGCTGTTCTTACTCTCATAGAAAGTGAATTGACAGAATGGAAGTTGAAAGTGGAAATATGCCTAATATCAAGAATCAGTTCTTCCTGAAATATGGTAGAAACCACACATGGCTGACTCCTCAAGTGTAGGGGATATACGGGTGAAAAAGCCATGAATTGTTCCTGCTGTACCATATTTTGTACTGCCCCAGGGAGCAAAACAGCAGGTATATATGTCCAAACCTTAGCTTTTTGCTCAGCCTTGCCTCCTTTGGCATTTTTTCTGCTGGAATTATTGACATCAAACTTATCAAATTTGATAAGTTTATCAAATGAAGTTCAATCTATGGTTTAGTCCAGGTCTTAAATCGAGGCATCTGCCTAGCTTTAGGAAATTGGAGACAACAAAATCATATTTACTATATAAATGCTTCATTGGCAATAGGTTACTTTTTCTTCAATTTAAAATTCCTTTT
>VXBO01008587.1:333770-428836 GCA_013400135.1 Rhinoptilus africanus | reverse complement strand
TTTTTTTTTTTTTTTCCCCTGCGAGGTCTAAGTTAAGCAAAAGGCAGCTGTTCCACAGTCAGAACTTGTTGATGTTAAACCAGCAGCCAGTGAGACCTTGCTTTCAAATGAAATTGTTTGGAAACCTCTTATTTTCATGGAGAACCTTAATGAGCAACCGGATGTCGTCTGCTCCCTCCTTAGGTCACCTGCATCTGCCGCAAGGTCCCGTGTTTGGACACCAGTGTGACAGTCACATAAACCCCTGCAATGCCATGCGCTCATGATGCTTGCTAATGAAGTGAGAGAGAAAATTAGTGTAAGCAGATTTTTACATAAATTGAGAAAATGGGAAGGACTCACAAAGCCTTTATAACATATTTCATTGCAATAAATTGAGCTGTTGTAGCAACTGCTGACTATATTCGTACCACCAACTTGTATGTGCAGTTCTGCGATAGAAACTCGGGTTTGCCCAAATTTAAGATTTCATAATATAGTTCGCAATTTCAAAACCAGGAGGACTGTTAGCAAAGATGCCAATTCTACCATGAATTAGGCAGTACTTTAGAGGTGGCTGAAAATAGCTGATTTTATTGTAAGTTGAGGAAATCCTGAAGCAGTCGTTTTATGCAGGTCTAATATGAACTTATTTGTTCAGTGTTGGTTAAAGAGATTTTATCTGGGCAGCAATGAGGAGTCCCTAAAAGGGCAGAGAAAGATTACTCCTCGTTAAAGGAGAAAGGGATTCAAATTGGACACTTTTCCTCCTGCAAAGAGGGACAGGCAGAGAGACAACTCGTTGAAGCAGAGACTGCTGGAAAAGGGAGGAGAAACTCAGCCAGCCCTTGTAGCTCAAATGGGAATGAACCAAGTCTTGCCACTCAGGAAGGAGAAATTCAGAAAGAAGAACAATTGGAGAAGGCAGCAAGACTTGTTTCGGCCTCTGTTTTAATTCTTTCTCATCTAGTTTTTCTGAGTGAACTCTATTTAAAGTAAATTTCTAGTTCATATTGTAGGATAATGTAGCATTGGTGGTAATTCCACCAGAAATTCTGAGGGTTGTGTCCTGTCACTTCAGGTCTGCATTTGCAATTGTATTTGTCCTTGCCTTCCCTGCTAGTTCTTACGACAAATTGGGCTTTTATTAGTACAACATATTCTTGCAAGTTTACAATTTACTATAGTAATATTTCATACAAGACAAGGAATTTAGACTGAAGAGGCTTTCAGGAAAAAAAGGATTCTTCTCTGTTATCATAGAATCATAGAATCATAGGGTTGGAAGGGACCTTAGTAGATCATCTAGTCCAACCCCCCTGCCAGAGCAGGTTATACCCTTGAGGGTCAGTGTTCAGTCCATTCCCGTGTACAAAGCACCCCTTACTTTAGAGAAGAATTCAAGTGAGATCTATCCTTGCGTAAGTATCGTGGTAAGTTTTTCTATAAAATCACCCATCAGTTGTTTTTTAGTTCCTTTTTAACCTCTTTCAAAGATGTCTTTGATAGTGGCTGAAGTTGTCCTTTATTTTGGACACAATGTTTGCTGCATAATGCTGAATTTTTTAGGTAGTCATTATGTGATGCTGCTTGCAGTAATGTGCAGCGCAAAGTGTGAAGGACCGCAGAGAGGATTTTATTTTGGTGTCAAGTAACCATCCTAATCTGGTTCATTATAGTGATTGTGACCCAGAAAAAGATCTTCAAATAGTGGAAAGCTTTATAAAACTGGCAGCATTTGAAACAGCAGACGGGTAGTCTGTGTGGCCACTTGACAGTGTGGACAAATAGGATGATTGTCTCGGCAGAGTTTCTCTTCAAATTGAAGGTTAACAGCCACTGGGTACAGCTGTGGCATGAACGCGCTTTGAAATTGGGGCTTGCCAGTGGTATGTTTAATGGGTTCGTATTCAACCAATTGTTTCCCATCAGAGCTTTTCTCAGCTGGGAGATTGATCTCTCGAGTGGTGATTATTCCTGTACACCTGCGTTCCACTCGTATACCTTGCTCAGGAAGCTTGGCACAAAGTCTGGCCTTTCTCGGTCAGGCAATGTGCAAAACAGGGGGATTCTTCAAACATTAAAAACAAGTATGTTTTTCTTCTTTCCAGTTTTAAAATTTCATGAGTCTCAGAGAGCGCAGTACCACTCCCAGATTAATTCTGATGCCATTACCAGTTAGGGATGTACAAAGTTCTTCATCAATTTTTGCAAAAAGAGTGTGAAGATTAGTGATTATTTTTTTTAAATCAGAAATTTCCAAAATATTGATGAATTCAGCTTTAGCTTACTATACTGTACTTGCTGCCTTCCCTATTCCTGAATTTATGTACTAGAGTTTTGACATCAGTGACAGGTCCTCTGCTTTCTGTTACATCCTGATACTTTTTTTTCAGTACAGAAGAGATTTACCCACCTTGCAACATGAGCCTCATGTCTGAAAGTTCTTACTGAGCACACTAAGCACTGCAAATGAAGAAGGAAAGCAAAAGAAGAAGGAAAAAAGGAATAAAAAAAAGAAAAAAAATCTACTTTTTCATATCTGTTTTATTGGAGTAAAGCCATAGTAATACGATTTTCACCTCTGAGCAAACCTTTCCTGCAGGATTGCCGTATTTGAAACCTAAACTGAGACCTCTGGGCATCTGAATTCTGAGAAATCATCACTATTAATCACTATTAAGGGAAATTTTAGTTATCAGAATTAGACTGGAATGGTTTGTTATCAAGATGTGTGTGCTATTTTATTTTAGAAAATTAAAATGACGTTACCTGGAGGAAGGATCAGTAGAAGTACAAACAGTGGTCTGGTCCTGCGAAGTCAAGGGGTGGGGGATGAGTACGGGAGCTGGTTCGGTCTCTTTCTGTTTAATGTGAGCTGGTTTTAAAAAGCATCAAGTAAAGTGCTTGGCCTGGTTCCCAGGACAAATAACAGAATATTCCTGCTCATAAAATATAAATAAATTATAAATATATTTTTGTACTCATCCCTGTGAAAGTTCCATTATATTGTGTGTTCATCTATTTTTTATTAATTTTACCTTAAATTTGTCCGTGTTTGCACTTCTAGGAAATGTATGCTCTTGCAAAGGGAAAAAGGGGAAAAAAAGTAGTTTTCAAACGCCGATTGCAAATTGAAATGGATAAGATATACATAAATAATGGATGCAGTGGAAACTGGTTTTATTCAGTGGTTTCAGACCACCAATATATTTTACCGAGGATTTTGGTAGCAATGGGAATGGATAGTTTTGAAGTTGAACAATATTGTTGGGGGCTCTGCTGTAAGTAGAGAGGTCTGGAGACACAAAGCAGGAGGTTCTTGTATACGTTAATTCAGTCTTTCCTAAACGACGTGTCGAACTCCTTCAGTGCAGGGCTTTGTGACTAGAGAAGGTGGGAGAGGGTGGCTGTGAGTGCCCCTGGCTTAGAAGTGAATGTCAAATACAACCCCAGTTGTAAAAAGTAAATAGTAATTGCAGAAAAAAAAAATCATATCCATTTATCACTATCGAATGTAAAAGGGAAAGCAGTGAATTTGCATATGTCTTGGCAAGTTTGCATAGCACAGAAAAAAAGGATTATTGCTGAATACATTCCGTACTTTGCATCTTAAGTTGTCAGAAGGGGACAAGATAAAGAAATCATATTTTCATTATGAATCAGTCCAGTTCTTAACGCTTCTAATAAAACCCAGATACCCAGTAAAGGCTCAGAGGAGTTTTATTGCAGTGCTTCAGCCATGCAGACCTGTTGCAAATTGCGTCATTTTTGTGAAGGCTTTTCTTTTTCATTTTTCATTTGTGTGAAGGCTTTTTTTCTTTTGTGAAGGGATGGCTTAAAGAAAACAATGTTTACTTTCTTATTTAAAAATCAATTTTCATAATACCTGGAAGAAGAGCATATAATTTCAGCCTGTTTTCTGGAGTATGAATTTGTAACAATATTTTTCATTATGATGAATTTCAAGGGACAGTCCTTTACAGTCTAACAATGCTGGTGCATGTTTCCCCTGGTGATACGATTTTTCAGGGGAAACACGAAGTTCTGCAATTTTTTCACGTCATTTGGTAATCTCGGCTCCTGAAAGAAGCTTGTCTGCTCTACAGGTTTGGAAGTCATTAGTTATCCTGGGTCAACTGGCTTGTGTAGACAAATCAAAGGTTAAAGATGATGTTCTATTAGGTTTAAATGTGATGGTCTATTTAATGTGTATTGTATGAAGTCTAGTAATTTGTAACATATCCACGTAGTCTCAATTGGAATGATCCCTAAGCGATTTGCAGGATGCTGAACCAGTGTCTTGAAGCTGTCATTTATTGGTAGGATGAAAGAACACTTAATCTGTGATTTTTATTTTGCAAGTGTTCGTTAGCATCGTGAATTCTCCTTGGAAAAAAAAAGCTGGGGGGAGGGAACAGAAGATGTTGAATTTAGAATATGTCATAAGGTGGAAAAGCAGTTTGGAGCCAGAAATGTGAAGTATAATGGAATGCTGTAGGGGGGTACTTTGTGTTTAGTGCACATGAAAATATTATTATTAACCTACTGCAGAATGTTGAGAGAATAAATCTCTGGTCTGCAAATGGTACCTCATCCATTGTCAGAAAGGTCACCATCAATCACCGTGGAAGGGAAATTATCAGTTGAAAGTTCTGTAAGTTTTCTTTCCCAGATTCAAGCAGAATATTGGCAAATGTGGCCTCACGCTGAAACTCTGCTTTCAGAAAAAATTGCCTGCTTATTCTGGACTGCCATTGTAATGAGCAGTTTTAGAATTTTCTTTGACTGCTTTAAAAAATGTCCAAATTTCATTACTTTAGTGAAATAGCTTAGCTAAGTGAATTTATTTTGAACTATTTATCATAGTTTATAGTGATATGGGTCTAAATAAATGGTATTTTGTCACGATGAAATGACAAATTAAATGCAAATTGGATTTTTTAAAAAATTAAAGCATGAGAGAGAGATATAATTACAGTAAAATGCATTGATAATAAATACTTTAAAAAGAACCCCCAAATGAATATACAAGATGTATCATTGATAACTAACAGAAGGTATCTAGTTAGTGCTAATGTCAGCACAGGAGGAGACAGCGGTCAGAAAGCCAGGGGAGGAAAACTTTCAAGTCCCACATCTTGTCCCTAGTTCTTCTATTGGTTATGAACTGGAAGTTTCAACATAGATTTAGAAAATTATTTTTTATGATGTTGATATGTTTGATTTTTTAAAATGACAGAGGAAGCATTTTTTTTCCTTTTACTTTTTCAAAATACTAATTTTCTTTTTCATTTGAGCCCAGAGTGAAAGAATAAAATGAACCGCAAAAGTTGCTATGACCTGTAAGATGGATGTTCAGACGGTGTTTCAGATTTGAACCAACTCTGATATCTCCCATATCAGTTTCAGACACTTTAGGAAACAAAATAAAAAGCCAGTAACAGCTTTTATTTGTGTTCACGTAGTGTTATCTTTGCTTTATCTTAGAGTATGCCAGAGTGCTTTGCACAAACGATGCTGAGATGTATCCTCTGGCCTGTGTGATAACATCATGTGGGGAGGAAAATTGTGGTGTGCCTATTTTTGGGGAAGAAATGCAGATGTGTAGTGGGGCCGTAAGAGGTCCAGGGCTCTTGCGTACTGCAAAGAGCAAACCTCTCTTACCATTAGATATAGCTCTTGTGAGCCAAATTAAAAGTTGTATTTAAATTATGGAATCGAAAGGGGTTTTTTTGTTAAAATACACTTAACATGCCAAAAATACAGTATA
This sequence comes from Rhinoptilus africanus, assembly GCA_013400135.1. NCBI lineage: Eukaryota > Metazoa > Chordata > Aves > Charadriiformes > Glareolidae > Rhinoptilus > Rhinoptilus africanus. Next base: position 423,084 of record VXBO01008587.1, on the reverse strand, counting down.
TATTCTATTTAATTTCTGTAGACACACACATAAGCCAACTTTTTTGGCCATTTTTTCCCCCGCAAGTCCATGACTTGCTATTATTCAGCCATATTGACTAGACTGGTAGGGATCTGAGAGATACTTCACGCTTTCTCCTTAATGGGCATGAAGAAAAGGGGAGGAGAACAGAAAAGACGTGGGAATGCATTTTTCCCTGCCTATAGCCTCCTGCAACCTTGCTAAATCTCTCCCTGAATGTTATCCCTCTCCTGTCTACTGCAGACTTTAGCCCCACATTTTCATTATGACCATTTTTGTAATACATTCACAATCACCACAGCCGTGATAAAAAAGGAAATGTGGTCTGCTATTGAATTTAATAAGCTTAAATTAGGAAAACAAAACAAAAAAAAAGATGAAAGATTGAGCAGAAAGATATTTTAATCTTTTTATATTAACATGGTTACCTTTTTAGGGGGGGAACATGTCAACCGGCTTTGACCAGGTATGGGAGGTGACGTTTCAGAGGTGCAGGGAGATGGATTTCTTTTTTTCCTTGGTAGGCAGGGATGGAGGGGGGTAGCTGGAAACTAAAGCAAATCTTGTTCTTTCTAACAGCATAAAGAATGTTGGATTTAGTGGCTAGAATACGGCTGCTTTCTTCTTGCTTTTAGTTTAGTTAGAGAATTGGTGGAGTTCCTATGCTCTTCAGCATTCATTTTTCATGAAGCTGTTCAGAACATTATACTTTAAAGACCTCTACTCATTTTTTTTGAATAATAAATAGTATTTAAAAAATTACTAGACAGGGACAAAAGAATTTGGAGGCTGTATGATTGAATAAACCTTATTTTATTATGAAACCTTGTACACATGAGCAAGTCTGAGCCAGATGCCTAGGGATTTTTGCCTTTTTTCTCTGTGGCATTGTCATCAAACTCAAACTTAGCTGGATTGACTCCATATCTTCCCCCAGCCAATCAATTAGCAGAAGCATTAATTTTTTTATAAATGTCACACTGTTATAAAATTACTTTGTGTCAGTTGTTTTTCCCCTGGAACTAATTTTTATAGCACAGGGAGAAGTACTAAAGTGTATAATTTTTTGGATCTGAGCAAGATTTGTTACAGTAGGATAATAACCGTATGCTTTTATACAGATGGTATATCATTTATTTTCTTTGGGCCTGCGTTCTTTCATCACTAAATATTTAATGAAAAATACGACTGTTTGTCAGTGAAGTTTTTCTTCCCACCCACACTGATGAGATACCGCCATCACATAGGAGAATCAAATCACCATCACAGGTCGTCCTAAGCAAGTATCGAGTGATAAAATTCTTTCTATTTCTTGCTAATCTAAGGAAGGATTGTTGTTAAGGTTATAATGGTCTTGCATTAAGTTAAACTGTTGTCACTTCTGTTTTCCTTTGGGTGAAGGAAAGAATTTGTAGCAGAAAGTCTAAAGGTAGGCCATTATGGTTGACCTCTGGATTTTTTAATCAAGTGTCAAGTTTCCTTGATGAATTTTTAACACCTGAAATTCCAGCTGATATATTTGGCATTTTCTCATGACTACAGTGAAATATGCTGATCTTCTTGATATTTTACTCAAATATTTGTAAACATTTACTGTTGCAAGGTGAAGGTATTAAGACTAGTACTATGCTCTTGAGCACTTCAGAATAAGTATGGAAGAAACTCAAGTGGGGACCAAGACTGCCTGCTTTTTGTAGACTTTCTCTGACTTTCCTGTGCAGTGGGAAGTGTGGTGCTGATCATCTTTTCATCAAAAACTCTTGCCTTGAAGATGGGCTGCCTGAACACACCAAACACACCACTCAATATTCATTACCAAAAAGCTAAAGCTTCCTTTCCTTTTGGGTTTGCAAGCTCTGCTGAGTGAGCTGTGTTAGAGGAGACCCGTGCGTGTAATGTGAAACTATAAGAAGTCCTCTTCTATCAGTTCTTAAAAGTGTGACTTGTATTTTACAAAATGTTTTCCTTCTCACTTTCATCTGAATTTCTGTCTCAGGAAGGAGTTTGCAGTTTCTAAAATCTCGGCACTTTCTAAAATCCCTCTGCTCATAGAGGTGGTGTGTGTATAGGCAGGAAGAAGGAAGTTCTTAAATAATCCTGCAATAACGTTCCAATTTTCTCCTTAATATTCTTATGCAAATTTTGCATAAGAATCCCAGTTTTTTAATTAGGATATGGCTACCTGTTTGCTTTACTGCTTCTTGTTCTCTTTGATTTTCTGTTCCAAACCTAACAGCTAAAAGACGTTTGGTACTTTTTAGTAAGAATCTGGTTAAGATGCAGCATTAAAAAGAAATGGTATACTTAGCAGCTGTCCTAGTACATACTTGATTCCAGATAAGGTAGCTGTATTTTGGTATTGTTTGTTAGAAAATATAAATCTGTATCTTTTTATATAGTACTTTGTTCAGGTATGGTGTATCGTGTTCTTTCTTTATGACAGCTATATCAACTTCAGATTTTGTGAGGGTACCTAATTGGAAAAGTAGGCTGTTAATTGTACACTCAGCGGGTTTGATCTACAGTCATTGGCAGACAAGAAACATTGACTCACAAAAATATCAATGTTCTTACAAAGCCATTTATTACTATCGTTTTAAAAGCCTCATATGGCAGAGCCATAATGTACTGCAGAAAAGGAGACATAAACCTGAAGTCCACCAAGAACGAACATTGCGTTCATACTTTAAAGTGGTCAACAGCCTAGTTCCCATGCTTGAGTTGTAAAGAATATAATGTGTCTCATTTTTCTGCTCCTTAGAAGAGCTAAATTTTCCAGTTGGAATTGTTGTTTGGCACTTCTAGTGAATTTTATATGCGTGCTGCTCATCAAACTCATCGTAATAGAAGTTCTGATACATTGGTATATCCACTGCCTCAGTTGGAACTATTGCACAGAGTAAAACCATTGTTACCCTTTTGAATGAGAAAAGAATAATCAAAGGCATTAATACCCTCAAACTAGAGGATAAATATCAATGAGCAGGAAGTAGTCAAAAAGAAATGTCTAATTCTTCAGAAAGAAGTGGTAAGCCTTATGGAGAGAGAAAAAACAGTAAATAGTGTGTTTTGGGGTGTTTAGTAAGGTTTTTGCCATTCCTTCTCATGGGACTTGAAGCTGAGGAAACATGGTTTAGATTACTGTGCTGTACGATGAATGCAGAACTCGTTGGAAAACCTCCTAGAGAAAACAGTTATGAGTGGTTCGCTGTGAGACTGGAAGGATATGTTGAATGGAGCTCAGCAAAGACTGTTTTCATTACCAGACCAGGTGGTGGGCTAAAAGGCATTCTTATTAAATTTGCAGACGCAAGAAAGCTGGGAAGGAGTGCAAGTGTGTCAGGATACAGAATTAAAATTCAAAATTACTTGAAGAACTGGGTTGAAAAATGTAAGAATTCGTACAGGAATAAGGACAAACTGCAAAATTTAGATGGAAGCACTTTGTTAATTCTCTGGTGTGTCTTTCCAGTAGGGTAAAGAGTAATTATAGAGAATTCAGAATACAGTCATGGTTATGATTAGACATGTACACAAAGAAGAATGAGAGAATTGGGGTTATTTAACTTGACAGAAGACCAAGAGGTACATAACAACCCTCTAATATGTTACGTCTTGCCCTGAGTCTGCCTGAGGTAAAGTTAATTTTTTTCACAGTAGCTTGTGTGGTGGTATGATTTGGATTTGTGATGAAAACAGTGTGGATAACACAGGGATATTTTTGTTACTGCTGAGCAGTGCTAATGCAGAGTCAAGGTCTTTTTGGCTCCTCACGCTGCCCTGATAGTAGGTAGGCTGGGGGTGCAGGAGGAGTTGGGAAGGAACACAACTGAGATAGCTGACCCTAACTGGCCAAAGGGATATTCCATACAGTGTCACGTTGTTCACAGCAATAAAAACTGGTGGAAGAAGAAGGAAGGGGGAACATTCAGAGTTACAGCCTTTGTCTTCCCAAGTAACGGTTACGTGTGATGGAGCCCTGCTTTTCTGGAGATGGCTGAACACCTGCCTGCTGATAGGAAGCAGTGAATGAATTCCTTGGTTTGTTTGCTTGCACTCGCAGCTTTTGCTTTATGTATTAAACTGTCTTTATCTCAACCCACGAGTTTTCTCACTTTTACTCTTCCGACTCTCGGCCCCGACCCACTGGTGGAGGAGTGAGCGAGCGGCCCTGTGGGGCTGAGCTGCCTACTGAGGTTAAACCACAACAGCTCTGCTGTAGAAAAGAAGATAAGGAAAAAAATAGCAGGTTAGTTCTGTTTCTGGTTGAGATTTGTACAGGGTATTTGAAAAAAAAATAGTAAGTTATTGCAAAGTTATGGAAGGAATTGTCTAGGGAGGCTGTGGTGGCTTTACCATGGAAGCCTCTGAGATCCAACTAGACAGAAATGTCTCCTGAATGATTAGGTGTAACAAGATCTTGTGGGAAAAGAAGATGGAGCAGATGTCTTCTTCAGGATCAAGATCTTCTGATTTTTATGACAAACTCGCAAGGTTGCCATATGTGGTACACCAGAAATTTATGTGATCATCCATCCTCACCATTTTAATTGGTGGGTGTGTGCTCAGGCATATAAACTTGTCAGGCTGTATCCTCCATTGTTGATGAGCGAATAAATTAGATCTTTTATTTTTACATTTATGAGACTATAAAGGCTTCCCTTGCCTATCAAAACAGAAACTTACACGTTTACTAATGGGTTGTAGGAAGGAAATGAAGCTTGAATTCAGTTCTTTTCATTTTGACAACTGTTATTGATATGAAGTGTAATGAAAACAGCCTGTCTGTTGTTAGGCTTTTAGCTATTTGGTATGCTGTATCCAGCCTTTAATTTACAAGGCTGAAGTAATTGACCTTGTATCCTTACAGGGCTGACTGGGAATTACTGACTGCAGTTATGTTTTATTTAACCGATAGCACTGTGCCATTGAGAATAAATGGACGCGTGTCTTTAATAAACATAGAAGATGGTCTGGTTAAATGTTCTCCTGAAGGTTTTTGGTACTTGATAGCCTTCTGATTGCACAGATATGGATGGAAAGAAATTTGCAAATGATTAGCAACAATAAATTCCAAGGAAATGAAGCAGAAAATATACATTAATATCACTACTGCTGAATTTAGGTTCTCATGACAAATACAGAATGTTTTGCTTTACTGTCCTACAACTGAGCCCTGAAGTACTTGTGAAATAGCATGCTTTTTGGTGTAATAATTAGAATTATTTTTGTGTAATTATTGTTTCCTTCAGCTGGATCTGATTGCCACGGAAGTTAAAACAGCTTAATTCTTGTTGTTTACATCACAGATGTGAGTATCCTTTGAAGAGTGTCCAAGGGTAACTATTAAACATAAGCCTTGCAGTGCTCCTGAAGACATTGTCATCACAAGTTAGTGACTTTTTTTGTTGCAATTAGGGTCTAATTTCTGTCAATTTAACAAAGTTGAGTTGCATGTCGGTTGTATCACAGCTAAATTCTGGTGCGAAGATTACATGAGCTCTGTGATTGACATAGCGAAGGATATGACCTGGAGAATTTCAGACATCATAAAAACCGTTTCTTGCTGACGAAAACTTGACACCTCCCCCTCCTCTATACACATTTTTGAGCTATGCCCCGTCCTGCTACTCTGATGCACGTATCTTATTTGGGTATGTCTAATCAGAATTCATATGTAATTATTTTTAATTATTAATTTAGGAGTTATGTAAAGAGTGGGTTCTGTTGGATAAGAAAGATTATTGGCAGCTGTCAGCAAAGAGTTTTGCTAAATTTACCATGAAGAAAGCCTAGCATAGTTAGTTGGCAAGGAATAATCTAAAACAAATTAAAAGCCTAAAGATTTTAACCTGAAGTGCCAAATTGCCTTTTGCCATTCCATTACGCCAGCATTATCATACAGCTTTCTTTGGTTTTGACCTGTTATAAACTATCCATGTTTTTGCCTGGAAGTTTAATACCAACCTTTCTCATGTACTCTACAGCACCCTCACTTGCTCCATGTGCCTTTCGCAATGCACTCTCTATTGGTTTTTTCGCCTTTTGCTCCTAACTACTCATCCTTGACCTTCTCACCTCTCCTCAACTTGCTGGTGTACACTGGATTTCCTTCTTTCATACTATCGTAGGTGCCTTGCTGCAGTATTTGTGGGATGTGTCAGTCTTGATGCCTTCTCTCCCTTGCTCCCTGGGACGGTAACCTGTGCCAGATTATTTTCCCTACAAGAGTTTACTTTCCTGTTCAAACAAGCAAAGCCATATTGGCTAATATGTTGGTAGTTGTCTACGGAAGCTTCATTTTCCATCTTCTTGCTGTGCATCTGCTCTTCCTCTTGCTTAAAGTCTGCCTGGTCTCTTAAATCCTTGCATAGTTTTGCAAACGGATTTATTGTTGAAAGTATATTATTAGTACTGTGCCTAACACAGAGCCTCTGGGTGGCACCACAACATGAATAATGATAATTATAATGAGTCGAGTCAGCCATTAAATCACTTCACCTTCAAATCTTGGCTACGTGTGGAAACCTTTTTTATTTCTAGAGCTGACTTCTTCCAAATCTAAAATTCATTACTCCGTGCATTTTTCATCTCCACAGACGCGCTGCTGCTCAGAGAAAATTGGGCCGCAAAAAAAACCTGAAAAAAGCTTTAATTAAAAAGCAAATAGCATTTTTCAGCAGGGAAAAGCAGGGGTGAGATCTCCCTCAGGCTTTTCTTACTATAAAAAGATCCTTCTATTTTTGTTTCGCTTGCCTTTTAAAATCCACCACCTACCTTATTTATTCATCCCCACTTGCAGTTTACTGATCCAGTTGTAGGAGAGGTGTTCCAAATTAGCAGCTGTGCTGTGGCAGCCTTAAGGGGTGTACGACTTCCTTCTGTAAAAGCAAAATTGCAGGCTCTGCACATTACTTGTAGAGCTAGTCAGCCAGGGGGATGTAAGCTCTAATAGTGTCAGTACCTTTTATTTTCAATATTTAATTGCCTGGTGTGTAAAGACAGATTACTTTTGGCAATAAGTAGAGCAAGTAAGACGTGGGTATTTTTTATTTTTCAGAACAGACCAGTCTGATTGGAGAAGACAAAGTGAAATGCTGTAGTTGTCATCTCATTTCAATTGACAGAATCTCATTTAGGGTTAGCAATTCCACTGTTGGTATTCTGAGGAGAATTAAGAAATTTAGCCTACGTATCTTTTGAATTATTGTTTGCTTCTCTGAATAAATAATGTACTTATCACACTTTCCAAACTTTGCAGAATTGGCTGAGTTGTGGTAGAACTGCTCTGAAAGCTTTTGTATGTGGTTTCCTCTTTTGTATTCAAATTCAAAGCGATGAAAGCCCTTTACAATTTATTAGCTATTTGATGACCAATTTGAAATCAACTGTGATCTTTCTTTGTACTGCAAAAGAGCATATCTTGTTCTGTTATATTTAGCTGTAATTGGCAGCTTTATTGGCAGTCTTAAGAAAACGAAATGGTGAGGTGGGCCCTGGGAGCTGATTAGACCCTCTTAATTACTGAATGTTTGTACTCCTGGGAGACACTCGACTGTAGCTGTGGCAAAGGGGAACTTTACCCTGCCGCTCTTTTTTTTTTTTTAATTATCTTTGCAAAAAGTGTAGCAGCTAATGCTCTGCTGAGCTTTCAGTCCACCATCCTTCATAAAAATAAAAAGGGAGAATTCTTAAAGCCATATAAATTTCTTTATGAATGCTGGACAGTGCATTTCTAAGTACTTCCTCAGGCGTTGAATGTTTCCACGTACTGAAATGTGTCATCCATCCCACAGTGTAGTTTGATCTTCTCAGAGATGAAATCCTGGTTTTACTTTAGTTAGTAAGAGCTTGATTCCTTGTTGAGTGACAACAGGGACTTCACCTGTGATGTGACATGTTAAGATGGCTTAGCCATCAGCTCATGTAGTGAATGACGTTTCCTGGCTTTAGGGAATAAGATATCGTTAGTGGTTTTTCTTAATGAACATTTAAAATTAATACAGTGTTATACTGTTGATAAGTGCCATGCAGAAAACTTGTGTAAAACTTGTGTATTCTTATAATGTTGGAGTTGCTCAGAACTCTACTGACAATACCACATTTTTCTCTGAAATTGAAGTTGATGAAATTTAGGAGTGCCATAAATATTGACTCTAAAATCTACAAGCTATAGCTTGAGCGTTCTGAAAACTATAGTGCTTTTCAAATAGTGTTTGGGATTTTGAGTATTTCTTCATTAACAGGCACAATTTGGTTGCTGTGGAAAGCTCCACTCTCCGCGTGAATGTTTAAATTGTCTCTGTGTACGGTCTCTCTTGAGATAAGATTTGACTTCTGAAATGTGCCTCTTTACAGCTTTTGAAATGGAGAATTTGCACATCAACATTTTCCAAGTGGCATGGACATTTTTTATGAATGCTCCTTTCTTGAATAGCATAAATTCCAATCAATCAATCAATCAATCAATCAATCAATCAATCAATCAATCAATCAATCAATCTTTTCTTCTAAATCAGGGTTTTTTTTTTCATCCTCCTAACTAAGGACTGACTTGGTCATTATGCTAACTCAGAATATACAGTGTGATAAAACTGCAGCTGGAGGTGATTTGACAGTCTGGGGTTTTTTGTGGGTTTTTTTTTTTTTTAGCTCATTACTTATGATAATAACATATCATAATTCTGCCATCAAATGTATGCCTAAAACTTTAAGGCTTGTGGTTTAAAATCTTTTAGTAATATAAAAACTTTTAAGGTCATCATTTTTATTGTAGACTTTTAGGTGCTTTTTAAGTCTTTTGAGAGGTATTACCTTCCTCTTGTCTGGTATACCCGACTGCCTCATCCTCTAGTCCTTTAATACATAATTATTAGTGGTTACAATGAAGTTTGCATCTTGATGGATGTTCTCTTATTAAAGACTGCTGATAAAATGAACTCTGACATTGTATGATGAACAGTGTTGAAACAAGTAACTGTTCAAGTTGGAAACTGTACTCAGAATTGTTGTAGTAATGGATAACATATACTTCAGAAAGGTCTTTTTCTTATCCACGTTATAAGTTGATTGACCTTATTCTTACCATATAAATATACTGGTACTGGGTGTGTTGAATGGTAGTGTGATTTTTATGAATTATTTTTTTATGAATGTAAGTTTGCTATGTTACTAGATGGAAATATTTTAAATTTCTCTCTCTTAAACAATTATTGTAATTGTTTCATAGTGAACTTGGACTCTGAAAGACAAGCTTGTCTTTCAGGTGGGAGGCTCTAGGTGTGCTACTGCCTTTCATTTTACTGCCTTATATTTTGTATTTTCTTCGCTTTAAAAAACTTTTCTCCCCATGTAGTTTGAAACAGACTATTCTACATATTTTTGGATTTTTTCATAGTCTCTTTGCTTCTAGCTTTTTTAGGCAGCCTCCAACAACTTTGTTACATAAAGTTTCTTGGTTTTATTTCCTACCTAGAAATCTGCCCTTGTCTTTATTTCTCCTCTAGCCAGGCTTTCCTCATGACATGCAGATCCCCTTGGAAGATATATTTCCATTACGATGCCAACAAAATTATTGACAAATTATAATGGTGCATTTTAAAGGCATTTATTTATTTTAAAGGCATTTATTAAAAGGGGGAGCATAACGACACTGGCTGTTTTATTTATATAAGGTGCCATTCTCTCTAATTCTCTTCTGGTTTTAAATTCCGAAATTTGAAAATTGATTACAAAAAAAAAGAAAAGGAAAAATGGGAATTTGAGTAATCTCCAAGTAACCGTCTTTTAATTGTCATCTTTCTGAAACAGTTACCTACAAATTACTAACTAATGGTTAAAGCGTCTAGGGTCAACTGCAACAGTAGAAACAAACCCTGAAATCTTCTTTAGAAGAGCGTTTGCAGACCTATTAGGCATTAGCAGTACTCTAAGATTTGAAAAATTAAACTTTGAAATCAGCCTCTGTATTTAAAATATTATTAAAGGAAAAGAGGGGGAAGGATGAAGCGTGAACAGAAGTTAATGATGTGTAAGGTGTCTATGTTATTAAATATGTATCACAGGTTTACAGTTTTCTGTGGAGGTTGTCACAATGGAAGTACAAACACCAGACTTGTACATCAGGGCTTAAAAAAAGTGTTTTTTACTTGTTGGAACAGTGATGGTCTCTCACAGGCTTCAGCTGTTAAACTTGGAGACTAATAGCAGCAGTTCTTCCCAGTGATGAATGACCACTTAGATTTTCCTTTCAGTTAAAATTACTTTGGTCTAAAATGCTGTAGATTTTAAATTGGGAGAGGAGACCATTTATCCAGTCCTTGCTATTTGTTATACTTCTCCTTTAATATTGCATGGAAAAATGATCCCCTTTACAAGGAAACAGATTGTAAGCAGTAGGCAATCTGGTATCATAAACTGTATTTCTGCCCTTAAATATTCTGTTGGGAAAGAAGAAGTGACCGTCTGAAATTCTTCAGGAGCAGGAAGATGTATCTGTGATATCTGAAGTTCAGTAAATTGGAGAGTGAAAGGAACACACAGCACTTGAGTACTTAAAGTAGGAGGAACTGTGTGGTAACTACTTAGTAAATCAAAAGTCAGATTCTCCTTTGCAGACAAATGGAGGGAGGAGGAGGATGGGGGTTTGTGTGATGTATCCTTTCAATTTTCCACTGAAATTGTGTTCCATTTCACCTTCTGAGCAGTTGGGCCCTTCAGCAGGCATTTGTTCACCTGCCCAGATAACCGATGGGAGCAGCAATGCAGGCGGAGGACATGGATTTATTTGCCCCACGAGTTGTCTTCTAATGGCCCCCAGTTGTCTTCTAATTCTGGCTGGTGGCTCAGGAGGGAATTTAAGCAGCTGGGACAATACGAGGTAATCCTTCCTTTCCCTTATCTACATGTCCAGGATTTACATTCCCAGCTTTCAGGGAAAGCTTTCTCTCAGCTGCAGCTACAATGAACTTGATGGTGTAACGCTACACAAATTAGCCCAATCTCTTTTTGAGCCCCTATACTCCTGGCCTCTGTAGTAGTGTCCTGTGATGGTGAAGTCTCCCAGTTCAGCTGTGCTGCCTAAAATGCATTTTTTAGGGTTTGCTTTACCTTTGCCCCTCGATAACTTCATTCGTGTCCCTGTTGTGTCATGTGGAACTGTGAAAAAGTTGCTCCTTCGCCATCTTTATTTTATAATTTGTGATTTTATACATGTGTATCAGATCCTGTTTTACCACCTGTAGAATCAAAATACTGGTTTTTTCCTCATGTTGAAAGTGCCATATTTTGTCTCCCTGGTTTTTTTTCTTGTTCTACTCTCTTTGAGATTGCTTTGCCTGCAGTGTCAGAGGTGGGGGCACACTGTGGATTTCTGTACAGTAGCACACTTGTGTTTTCTTTCTTACTTTCAGTCCCATTTTTTTATTAATGTTCTTGGTGCTGCTTTCTTTTGTGTTGTCCGCTGAGCGTTCGTATTTCTTCTAGTTCCCACAGAGCTGTCTACCACATGTCTGAGATCTCTTTCCAGAGTGGTAAAGACTAACTAAGAACCTGTCAGTCCTTGCATTATACTTCAGACCTATCTGCCTGCCTTTGCGCTTCGGCTGCCATTTGATCACCCCATCACTTAGGTGGTTTACGCGACGCTACAATTTTTCACAGTGAGCTTTTGATTTTGATTATTCTAAACAATTTTCTGCTGTCAGCAAAATTCACCCCTACACTAGTCAATCATTTTCCAGATCACGTGTTAATCTTTTCAGCTGCACACGGGTCCCCTATGTGTTTCCCCGCTGTCGAAACCTGGTGAGCAAGCTATCTTTTTAGCAAACTTACAGATTTTTCCCTATGATTTCTCTTTTAGAAGCTTTCCAGTGATCTGTATGGAAAGAACTTGATGGTCTTCTCTTTGCTCTTCTGCACGTTGCTCTCAGCACCATTATGTTACAACCAAAAAAGAACAGGGACTCGAGTAGGTGTTGAGGTCACCTCCGTCTGCTCTGTGCTTTGTCTTCGTTAGGACAGAAGTTCATTGCGTCCACAGGTTGTGAGAGATTCGCATGGCCATGGCCTCTATGGCTCCTCTTTTGTGCATTAAACAGGGATTTAAGGATGAATCACCATCAGCCTTGAAGTGTTGCTCATAAATGCAAAAAGGCCATTTTTTTTTTTAGGGAAGTTTATGAAGCTGTGCAATGATTTTTTGCTGCAGCCATTACTGTGTTATGAATCTTTAGATAGAAAAATCGCAAGCAAATAACTATTGATCGTCTGATATTCCCCATATTTAGATGCACGTAAGTACCATTTCCCTTTGTTAGTTTGCACTATGACTCTAGCCTGGTCATCAGAATGAAGTAATGTTGACATATTTCAGTTTTATGATCCTTTTTTTTCAAAGCCAAAACTTAGTGTGATCGGTGCTGCTTTATTTAATATCCTTTGCTATATTTCCTTTAGTATGATAGTGTATGCTACTACAGCAATATAAAACTCTAGAAAACATAATGTATCAAAAGTTTATACTGAAGTATTTTTCAGTAGTATTCCAGCAATGGATTTTAATGGCCCTCATGTGAGCTGTTTTCCAGATGCATCAACATATTTAGATAGCTGATTTTAGATAGCTGATTTTTTTTTTTTTTTTTTTTTTTAAAGAGAAAGCCAAATTCTATCAATCTAAGGAAAGTTCCTACAGAAACGACGGCAGGCAGGGTGCTCTCTCTTGAACACTGCTGCTTTGTAGGTGTGACTGCTGTGTGATTCTAGTACTTAAGATGCCCACGTGCATTTTAAACACCTCTTAGCGTTTCTATGAAAATTAAAAACCAATTGCGAATAATGTTTCTCTGTTATCAGGCAGGGCTGCCTACAAATCTGTGGTTGACCGCACCGTTCAGAGCCAGAGATGTGGGTAGTATTGTAGGTTTATTCACATTTATTTCTATCACACTTTGATGGGTAGTAACGACAGGGAAAGAAGGTCCAGTTTCCATACAAGCCGTCCAGAGAATTAGTACCTGGGCTTGGCTGGTCCTGTCTTTGCTGCTGCTGTTACCCGTCCTAGCAACAAATTCATTGAATACAAGTTGTTATGGTCTTCCTGCAAGTAGGTCAGAGGCAGGGTAGTGGTTACTCAGCACGTTCTTTGCAAGCTAAGGTATGGTGTTAGAATCATAGAATGTGTTGTGTTGGAAGGGACCTCTAAAGGCCATCCAGTCCAACCCCCCTGCAGGGAGCAGGGACATCTTCAACTAGATCAGGTTGCTCAGAGCCTCATCCAGCCTGGCCTTGAACGTCTCCAGGGATGGGGCCTCCACCACCTCTCTCGGCAACCTGGGCCAGTGTCTCACCACCCTCATTGTAAAGAACTTCATCCTAATGTCTAATCTAACCCTGCCCTGCTCTAGTTTATAACCATTGCCCCTCGTCCTATCGCTACATGTCCTTGCAAACAGCCCCTCCCCAGCTTTCTGGAGCCTTCTCTTCTCCAGGCTGAACCCCAACTCTCTCAGCCTGTCATATGGCAGATATTTAATCGTATAGTTAAATTCAAGTAATCTCACTGAATGTCTGAAGTTTAACTGTATGCACTGGCTTTTCTTTTATTGTCTACTTTTCCTGCTAGCAAGATTTAAGTAGAACCCTGGAGGCTCTGCTTATTTGTATTAGGGGTTGAGTTTATGTCTTCTTGGAAGTAGCTAAAAGCAAAAATAACAAAAAACTGAATGCATGAAATACTGTTTATGCAAAAAAATTGTTTTGTATGGCTATTCATTAGAGAAATGTCCACATTAATTTTAAAAACTGGTACGTTTCTTAGAATTTTGGCACAGAGGAACACTAGTGTTGAAATATATATTTTGAAGTTTATGACGTTAATAGAACATCGGACCAAAAACTAGAGAGCTTTGCTGTAATACGAAATGGCATGGATTATTTAATGGCTGTACATTGAAATTGTTTGGGAAGGCTGGTGGGAGTCACGTCCCATTGTGACACACTTCTGGCAGATCGCAACTGCTATTCTTGTTTGCATCGAGGATGTATTGCTTCTTCTGTGTACTTGGTACTTTCACTAACACTTAATTTCGTTTTGCTGATGTATTTGGCTACTCTTCCCAGTGCTGTAGGTTAGGATCTTGACAGATTGAATAAACTTGGCAAGGTTTTTGGACTGATGAGCCACAAAGATTGTGCAGAACAGAGTCTTGAATTAGAGTGGGTTTTATTCCCCAATTGTTTCTTCCTCTTGTATTGATGTTAGTTCAGTCCTTTCTCCTCTGGAAGTTGGGAACTCTCAACTCTGGAGAGCTTTTGAAAGAAGGATGGATCCATGCTGGATTTGAGGGGAGAAAGCTTCAGCAGGACTTCAGAACTCAACCGAGAAAAGTTTAAATGGGTACACCAAATCATGAAAACTCCCTTGAAAGATTTAAGAGGAAGAGAGTGCAAACATGGTATATATTTTAGACATACATTAAAATCAAGACGTGTCTTATTAGAGAGATGCAGAAACAAATTAGAGATGACACCTTTCTGACATGGTAATGGTTGTCACTTTGTAATGAACGATTGAAAGATTTATAGCTTTTAGAGCTCTTCATTACCCTGTAGAATAAGACTTGTGAACTATTTGCTGTGCTGCAGGTCAGGCAGACGTGTTGCTGCGGATGTGATTCCTGTTACAGATGCAGTTGGCACTTTTCTTCCCGGTCCTATTAGCAGTTATTTTCTGGCAGTTTCACTCTGTTTACTCAGTTACCGTTAGCTGAGTTGGCAGCTCTTCTTTCCCGGGACCCAGTGCAGTGTTAGGTGGCTGCAGAATTTATTCTGGAATGACTTTCAAATGCTTTAAAGTCCTCTTTTTTTCTCACCAGTCTTGTTGCAGAGCTACAGTTAACAAATCTCCGTGCAGATACACACTGGAAGTAGTCTTGGACTGAGAACAGCAGCGATGAGGGAAGCGGGAATGGCTTTTACTGGATATGCCTGTTAATTTTTTTTTGCTGAGTGAAAGAGGGATATCAACGCTTCAGGGAGAGGTTACCCATCTCTAGGCACTGCAGGATCAATCCTGCAGAGAACACTATTGCAGGATAGCACAGACTTCTAGAAAGGAGCCTCCTAAAACCCCTTTGTCTGGCTCCAGGTTGCACACCGTGAAAGAGGAGGAAGAGAAGAGTGGAGGGGATGCTACTGTAGTTTCTTTAACCTTCCTTCAAATCACAAAACCTGGATATTGGTTTGTCCAGTAGCATACTGCAAGTATTTCCCGTACAGTCTGTGCATTTTTTTGCAAAGGAGGCTCACAGCACTTTCTCATTGCAGGGTGCTGGGTGTCTGGGAGAGGAGGTGCTGGTTAATCAAATGTGAGGTGATGCAAGATTCCTGTTTCTAAAATCCTGGTGAAAATGTCACTGTCATGACACAGTTTTGTTGCATTGCTGTAATGTACAGATAAGCGTTTAAAAACTAATTTATATAATTATAATTTATATAATTAATATATCAATATATATCATTGGATATACCAATATTTGAGTACCTAAATAAACAAACAAACAATTTTCAATGAAGCTAAATCCCTGTGGCTTCCATTGACGCAATAATGCTTGTGGCTAAATTCAGGTGCACGTAGCCGAGCTCCATGCCATTACAGATGACTTGGACTCCTTAATTCATTAAATTCCAGACCTCGGAGAAGATTCGGCACTTAATAATATATTTGCAGGGCTGGATGAAATTAGTTTGCACTTGCATGTTATTTTTTTTTTTTCCTAATAAATTAAGAAATTTGTAACTACGATGTGTCCAAAGACCCTCAGGAGAAAGTATCCCAAGGAACAGAGTTTTATTGTATGGGATGCGCTTTTTTGATTTCTGGCTTATATTGTATTCAGTGGGAGTTTTCTCAGAACTTTTCTGGGACTTTCTGGGACAACCAGACTTCAAGTATGAGAATAAGATAGATTTTTGAATTAGGATAAATCTGTAAAGAGTGGAGGGAGGGATTTTTCATGAATTTTATCAGGATGAATATGCATTTAGACATAGATATTAGAGCCAGTGCTTTCAGAAACCTGCTAAATTTGCCAAGAAGCATTACCAATTAACGTAGTTAATTAACAAGAAGCTATGTTAAAATTAGTTTGGGGTTGGAGGAGGGGAGGGAGAGTGAATTGTAATTAGAAAAAGAAATCACAGATACTATTTAGAGAACTGGTAGGGAAGTTTGCAAGTCTCGCTGTTGGAAGAAGCACTGCATTGCGGCTTTGCCTTGTTCATTCATTCCATCCTCAGTTTTCTAGGAAAGAGCTTGTTTGGTATTACCTATCATGATTTCCAAGCAGTATTGATTACCCTAATCGAATTTAACTTTCTGCAGGCTAAAATAATAATACAAAAAAGTCTAACTTTTTTGAACTTCTCAGAAAGGTGACACTGTCAGTGTTTCTTGAGCATCTAATGTTCAAGAAATTATGCTGATTTTCTCCAGTTAAGGATCCGGATCCTGCTGAGTAGTGAAAAAGAAAAATGCGGACTTTCCCGGCTTGTATTATCCTGCATGCTGTTACTAAGCAAAGAGGAAAAATCAAGGCATTTATCTTTGCAAATTGAAATGAGTTTCACACTAGAAATATATGAAAGTTACCCATGAAGTAGTGACTGTCTCAAATATTTTATTTTCCCAATGAAAAATAAACTGCAATTTATTTAATAGATTCCTGGAAAGGCCTGCTGTTAGCTCAGGGAATTTTCAGGTCCTTCTCAAATATATTTCTTTATTAAAAAAAAAAAATGGGCATACGGATTAGGATGTGTGAAGCAAGCTTGAATCTTGTTCACCATGGTACAGTGAGTCACATTACTAATAGTCTGCATTACAAAGATTTTAGCAGCGTATGTATTCCAAAGGTGGTATAGAGAAGCTACAGTTTATCCTGTCAAAACGGACCTTTCTTGGCTAGTGTGATTAAACATTTCCACAAAAGGTATCCATCATATGGAAAATCACCCTCTTACCAATGTATTCTGCCCATAGAGGAAAGGATTTCCTGCTGTGCCCTATGGTCAGTGTTACGACACGATCCATTCAGCTTCAAGAAAGAGTAAATTCCAACTTCTCTGCTGAGGCAGAAGCTTGATTAATAGAAACTCATCAGACTTGGACAACGATACTCTGATTTCTCCAGATTCTATTATTTTAAGGCATATTCATTTTTGGAAAGTACCATGTTTATGGCAGCACGCTGCATAAACTCATAGAATCATAGGTTGGAGTTAGAAGGGACCTTAAAGGTCATCTAGTTCCAACCCCCTGCCCTGGGCAGGGACACCTCCCACCAGCCCAGGCTGCTCCAAGCCCCATCCAGCCTGGCCTTGAACCCCTCCAGGGATGGGGCAGCCACAGCTTCTCTGGGCAACCTGGGCCAGTGCCTCACCATCCTCACAGTAAAGAATTTCTTCCTAATATCTCATCCAAATCTCCCCTCCTTCAGTTTAAAACTGTTGCCCCTCATCCTATCACTCCACTCCCTGCTAAAGAGTCCCTCCCCGTCTTTTCTGTAGGCTCCTTTAGGTACTGAAAGGGGCTATAAGTTTTGGCCATCTTGAGGCGAGATAGTCAGGGTTTAGGTGGTCAGGGCTTTCAAGTTTCCTTTCTCACGTGCATCATTGCAGTTCAGGCAAATCCAAATCGTGTGCTCCTTTTCTACTGTTTTGTAGATGTGTACTCTGATCCCCATTGGCCTCGCTGTACCTATTTAACCAAATTTGCAGTTTGTTGAATGTGTGAGTATGATTATTCTGATCCCCATTGGCCTCAGTGGACCTATTTCAAGTATACTGAGTATGTGAGTACACCTAAGGTGTAATACTGAAAAAAATGCATCACACAAGGCCTAGTTTTCAGTTCAGGCAGACAAACCCAACATCTGTACTGGTTTCTGATATAACAGCTTTGTCTGGAGGTCTTTTTAACACCAGCGGTGTTTGCCAGCTAAAGTAAGCTTTTGCACCAGTAGAGACCAATGGGTGAGTACACACTAGGTTGGTTAGCCGTGCTCCTAATTGGTATTTTTTAAAGATGTGCTGGCAAAAGTTTTGCGGTATAGTTTAGGTCAGACATTTTGTTATTATTTAAATAGATGGAACCCAGCCACCGAAGGACTGGGACCCTCCCTTTGTGGGCAGTCTGTTTATAAATAACATCAGTGAGGAACTCTGTTGTAGATCTGCAGAGACAGTATCTGTGAAGAGCTTTGGTTACTGTATTTATATCTTAAATACGTGGATGAGGAGTTGTCTAATGTCTCTGTGGCTCTTGTGAAGTGCATACATAGGCAGTGAAACTAGCTTGGTGTCTTCTAAACACCTTAAATCCTTACCTATTGCTCTGGTTGCACTCAAGAAAGGTTGGAAGAGATAATATTTTTACTCTTTCTTTAAAAGATTTGCCTTTTTAGTTTAACATAGCATTTATTTGACTTTTTAATGCAGTCGATACATCCTGAAAAGGTCTGTATGTACAAGCAGTTCTATTTAAGGCATATTAGAAATGACATTAATAGCAAATCTAGTAGCTTCTGCTACCCATTCTCCATTAGAAATCATGATCCTTTGTTTTTGCTGACATAATTACCTCCATATAAGCCAGCTCTAACAAGGCAGAATTAAGAGTTCACATTATAAATGAGCAGCAGGAACAGATGGACTGAGAAAATAGTCAGGTTTCATGCAAATATCAATAAAGGTGATTAGTAAAGCAATAAAAGCATTTGGCTCGTATGTTGCTTTGTATTAATAGAGACTGCCTAACTGGAAAGGTCTTGAGGCCAGTTGGAGGCCTGGAGAGTTAGACTTTCTGCTTCTGTACGTTACAAAGTCAAGTTTTGGTTTGCGAGAAGACGCCGCTGCCATGAATGGTGTCACACTGCCAGGCCCAATGTTAAAATTCATCATTTTCACAGATTCGTTAAGCTTAAGGGCTGAAAGCATTACATTTCATCCAGCGAAACACCTACTGAGTTGAGGAGCTTAAATTTGATTAAAACACTGCTGTGACCAGGTAAAACGGGATTAGGACCCCTTTTGCCAGGGTTTCACTTTTCTGGTGTATGACCTTCCACTTGCAGGTTCCCCTGGCTCTGAGCCTTCCCACCGTGCCTCTCTCCTTATGCTTTCTGGAGGTGTCA
Organism: Rhinoptilus africanus; assembly: GCA_013400135.1. Classification (NCBI taxonomy): domain Eukaryota; kingdom Metazoa; phylum Chordata; class Aves; order Charadriiformes; family Glareolidae; genus Rhinoptilus; species Rhinoptilus africanus. The sequence continues at coordinate 403,867 of VXBO01008587.1, read as the reverse complement.
GTCTTCTGCAATGCTTTGAATGTGTTGGTTTGTGGCGATGCTGGTGCACTCCTGTATTTCTCTGTACCACATAGATCTCTGCCCTTTGGTAGGTCTGTTTGACCTGCCGTTTCTCACACTTCTGTAAATGCCAGAGACAGAGAGGAGAGCAGCAGAGCCTCTGGCAACGTAGGGGATAGGAAACAGCTGGAATATATGTATCAGATGTATAGCACATGTCTGCAGATTCCTATCCAGGATTTTTGGAGAGAAATGGCATCGTACATTATGTAGCATTTGATTGACTCACACGTGCTCTTGACTCATCGGAATATCAACACACATGTTTGGACGTTACTCCTGCTTGCTGGACAGGTGCTTTGGAATTGCTGACCATGTAGCTGATGCACGCATGCACTGTGGGTTGAATATTTGAACGGCCAAATAGAGCCAGTAGTTCAGAGTTGCCACTCAACTATCTGGAAAAATATCAGAAGCCCTCAGAATTTGTCTGAACATAATTTCCTAACAGATAACCAGGGAAACCTAGGCAGCCCTTATCGACATCAGAGGGTAAAGATCGCCTCCCTCTTTTTCTCGCGTGGTCTGAGCTGCTGAGAGTCACACCAATGTAGACGTGTATTTTATGTGTATGTCTAGAAAACTATAATCACTCTGAGAACAAAAATTATTTCCCAGTCAGGTAAAGCATACTGTATAGAAAGATATCCAATGATTTTTTCTTATTTCTTATTTACTAATGAATGAATGCTTGGAAGAAAATAATTCTTCACTTAAAATTCAGTTAGTTAACTTCTTTCAGTTGTAAATAGAGGAAATGCTTATTGCTCCAACTAAGTCTTTAGGCAGAGGGAGGTGATATAGTAGGATCTTGGATGGAAGTAGGCTTTTCCATTGTATATTTCAGCTTTACCTTCCTGGAAGAAAATCTTTCAGGACTGTCCCTGACTTGTATATATTTCTAGCTCTTAATGTGGGGTCTTGTGATGGCCTTGGAAAAATAGTAATTACGGAGTATTTGCATATTGTAGATCTCTTATTGTCTTTGAATAACTTTTTGAAATGTTGTACTTTTTAATTATTTTTCCTTCCACTTAATAACATTTTTCCTTCTTGTCAATATTAACAATTGCTACAGAACCTTGGCTGTAACATTGGTTTCCTTAGTTTTGCTGTAACCATTAAGATTTCTAGCCAGAGCCCCCTCGTTTGTTTTTTTTTGCAGCCTACTCTGGGAGGACAGGGAGCTTTCTCAGATCCAAAGCTTCATGCATTTCACTTAGCTTTTGATCGATTTTGTTGCTGCTCATTGTTGGTACTGTATTGAAGTTGTATTTTTATTGTTGCAAGCTCCTGTGTGCTGTGGTGGTTGGCAATCTAGAAATGTGTTAAATAATATTGATTTTTTTCTTTCCCCGCTTGGCAAGCATTTTATTTTACTCTGTCTCTAATACTATTTTAAGTATCATTTACTGGTTTTATTTTCTTTCTTATTTACGACTTGGCATCTCATAGAGCAAGGGGCCATCACAGTGCCTGAAGTCCTGGGAGAGAGGATGCTCACAAGAATATACTTTCCAATTCTGATGCTAACTTCTTTTAGATAACAACAAGATGAGTTTGCATGTCATATTCTTGTGACGTCATAAAATAGTAGGTTTCCATATTTGTCTCAGAAAAATAGAAATTATTTGGATTTTCACTACAGTGTATGTAACCTATCAGGTAGTCACCCTAACAACGTCCAGAAAACATCCTTCCTGGACCTATAAGGGCCAACAAGATGGTACAAAAAGACATGTCCACAAGGAATTTCACAAGAAATACATGCATTTAGGTGTTTTTCACTTCATGATTAAAGGTGGGTCCATCTATTAAAAGTGACTTTTTTCTGAATTGTCTTTATCACATGAAGGTATTGGGGAAAGGAAGGCTGTCCTTCACTAGAGGGAAATAAAGACTTTTTTTGACGTGCAGGTCCCAACTAATGCTGCAAAAATTGTTTCTACACCTTAGAGCTTTCCACAGCGTTCTTGTGGTTTTGTCCTGAGTTGGAAACCTGCGCTGAGCAGTAAGCCACGCCAGGGAGAATAAGGTACAGAAAACAGCTGGGTGATAAAGCTGTGGTTTCCAACAGTGGTTTTCATTGCAGCTATTAAGGGAGCACAATGGCCTTTTCAGCTATGGTAATTGTCTGTTTCTGTTGAGACTTTTCTTGAAATAATAGTGGGAGATTAGTTTTTAAATCAAAAGAGGTTAATATGGTGGTTTATTGTCACCATTTATTTCTTTCACTTTTGCTCTGTGCAGATTCGCAAAACTCTGAGTTGTTTCCGACAAGGAAATGTTTCTTTAATAAATAGTGCTTCTATCCCACATTTGGACAACTGTTGAAGCCTTTCATTGTGGAAGAAAAACGTAGACCACAAGTCAGGCTGTTATGGCATCTTCTCTGGAACACTGTATGTGTGTGTGAGGGGAGAGGTTAACCATTTCTCCTGAAAAGATTTCTGAACAAAATTCTGAACAAAAAATTTTCAGGACAAGTTATGGAAAAAAACTAGCAGTTCTGTTTTTCTGTATCAAACAAAAGTTTGTATCTTGGTGTATGGAAAGGGGTAAAAAGAGAACCAGTTCATGAATTTCCTTTCTGTATAGGAAAGGAGGAAGGGATAGGACGGAGGAGTTTGGAGAACACTTGGAAACCCCTCCACAGAGTTTTTCACTTTTACTTTTTTTCACTTTCACTCACATTTTTCACTTCGTTTTCCCTCCGTGAAGACTGATGAAACCTGGACTTGCATCCAGTTCTCCATAATTTGAAGTTGTAGTTAGGTGAATACATGAATTTCCAAGGGAATGGTACAATGCAGATCTTCCCTCTGGATAAAGATAAACCAGCCCTTAATTACGAAGTCAAGAATTTACTGCTGGTATGACTACAATCTTAACAGTTAATTTAAAGAATATCAGTCTTCATAACATAGGTGGAATTGTTATACACATATTCTATCCATGTGTATAAATAGAATCTTTCTTTGCTGTTACACTCATCCTTCTCTTGCTGTTTTGGGTTCTAAGCTTGATGGTACCCCTGTTCCTGAAGGAGAAGCCAGTGGTTGGAGTGCGTTATTAGCTTACTCCAGTTCTTCAGTCTGCTTGATGCTATTTTTGTGTTTTCTGACATGCTTTTTCTCCTCACTCTCTCTTAACCGGTGTGCCACTGCATCATACCACTGTATTCACTCTTAGCTACCTATGTTGCATATGTTTTTTGATCTCTTTGTTACCCCTAAAACTTTTCCCACTCCCAGGTCTGCATTTCTTTGACCTACCGTTGGTGAGTAGTTTATGGCTCTGGGTCTCCAGTGTTAGCCTGTGGCCACCTTCTTCCCATGCCTGTTATCCTCCACACAGCATCTTGTGTCCCACCTTTCAAAGGCCTCTGCTGTCCTACCAGGTTTATATTGCCCTGTGCTGTATCACAAATACTACGACATAAATTCACTCTCTTTCATAAGTACTTCAGTTTACCCCAAATAATTTCTTGTTACTGGTATTATGTACAAATTATGGTTATAACATAGGAAGATAGGTAAAATTAATTAGGCCTAGCCACCTGCTCATTAGAAAATTTGCTGGTAAACTAAAGGAGCTAAAATGAAGTCTCTTGGAGTCAGTTGAGACTGACTTTCCTGGGCTGCAGTGCTATGATGGATGACCATCTTGGGAGCCTGAAGACAGAATAGCCTTTACATTGCATATGGAAATTTGGACCGTCTCTAGAAAAGAGTTTTCCCAGGCTTCTTTGACTAGGAATTAGCACTGATGATTTTGGATATCAGCAGCAGCAGCCCTCATCATCTTTCAGTGTGCAGACCACTTTGAGAAGTATCGCTGTGGGTGTTTGTACTCACTGCTTCCAGTCCTGTTTCCATAATAAAGACAACGTGTAGAAGTGAAACTAGAAAGGGCTAATGCCATTTCAGCTCTGAATGGCACTATCCGTGATTGACTCTAGGTATGGGCAGTGGAGTCAGTTGTTTACGGGGGGCGAAGCCAAGGGCTTTGAAAAACCCAACCATGATTCTACTCCATCCTTTGCCAGGCTGGCTGATGTCTCTTAGGGAGAGCCCGGAGGACATGCAGCAGCAGCCGTCCTGTAAACAAGGAGACCTGGGGGCTTTCCAAAAACAGCAGTTTGTGTCACAGTCCTTCATCTGTCTTTTCTGTCCTGGAAGCAGATAAGTCTTGTCTGTCATCCTTAGAGTGGCCATACTCTGAGGCATACACTCTTGGGAAGCCTTGAACCAGGGCTGCCGGAATCTATTCACAGTTTTAATCCATTTCAACTACTGAGGTTGGCATTTCTCTCTTTCTCTTTGAAGCACACAGTTTTCCTGCATTTCTATACATAGACGCACTCTCAGATCTCCAGACTGCCTCTTGGATTTGAAAATGAAGGATGCCTTTGTGCTTCCCCCCTCTAGGATAGCCAGTGGCACCATGAACATTGAATATAGATGAATTCCAGCTGATTTATAACTGTACCTACTACATCCAATCTTCACCAACTTGTCTTTTAAAATTTGCATTACTTCATAACACAGAAATAGTCTGTGTTGGGTTTTTATTCTTTTCTTTTTGTTGTTTTTTTTTTTCATAGGTTAGCGTTATTTGGTATGTTACAAATTCATCTCAGTCATCTGAGTAATAAAGCAGGCATTTCCTGCCAAATATCTCTTACAGATAGACACTATACTATGTGTTCTTGAGCCCTAATACTATCTTCGTCTGACTACAAAGGTGCCACTTGGACAAGTTTGTAGCATCACATCTGTGTAAATTACCTTCTAGTTACTTTCATGCCATCATGTACATCTCACTCCCTTTTACTGCTGTAAACGGAGCCTTTTTCTATGATCCATTACGCAGCTCATTTACAATTTTAATGAAGGCATTTTGGGGGAGTTAAACTTTGGAGATCATGTTCGTGCAGAGTATTATTTATGTCTAATGCTGCAATTGTACATATGACAATTTGCAGACGAATGGAAGATGTGAAACCTAATTATTTATCATCTAAACTGAATACGCTGCAGGGTACAGCACTGGGGCGGTAAGCGAAGGGAGATGGCAAAGCGGATGGTGAGGTCGCAGTAGTAAAGTGCTATGGCAAAGGTGTATTTTTGGTGTTCGTTTCAATATCACTGACCCGTGTTTCTAAACCAGACCTGCCCCTTGAATCTGTCAGTAATCCCCAATGTCTGGACGAGTCTTTATTTTAGAATCTATTTAATAACTTAATTCTCCTCACTCAATTGATTTCTGACCTGACTTTCATTCTTGATTCAAGTGGTTTTCTTAATAGCTGAGCTAACTAGAGTTGCTAGTAATTGATCCTTATTAAACATTTTTTTTTAACGAATTTCAGCATTTTTGCCACCCATCTGCTTTTAAACTGCCCATTTGTATGGTTTCTTTGCATAAATATTTTGTGGCTCATTTGATTTTCTGCATAATTAATTAATTGCTTCTCACTTAGTTTTCTGCATAACTAATCCACTGCCACATAATTAACAAACTCTTTAATTCCTTATTAATTATTTACTGTTCTTTTGAATATATGAATTAATTGACTGTTTAAATTTGCTGCTGTGCTGATTTGACATCTAGTTAATTGTTTTGATTAATCAATTAATTAGCTGCTTAATCTCTGCTTAAAAGTATAACCCCATGACTGCTTTGCAAATGTTCTAGCGCCCTTCCCCTTTCTCTTCTCGTTCAGTGCTGTCATCTCATCCTCATCTGGATGCTCAACTTGCTGTCCAGGCACACACGGACGTTTTGGGCTTATACGTATCCTTACGGTGAAGCCGTCTCTGTAACCCCAGTGATGCTCCTTCTGTCTCTGATCTTCCTCCAAATGTGTTTTTTTCCCACGTGACACACTGCTCATACACTTGACCCTCATGAGAGATTCAGCTCTGCCTAGTTATGCCAAAATGGAAAGGGGCGAATTAGGAAGAAAAGCATTAAAATGTTGAGGAATGAAAATCCGGGAGGGAAATGTGACACAAGAGCAGACCCGCAGAGTTGTGCATTTTTATGGCACACAGGGTGAGGCTGTTTCAGATGCAATATGACTACTGAAGATGTTTGCGGTAAGTTGATGTAGCTGATAAAGTTCCTGAAACTTTATGTATAGCTCTTCCACTAGACTTATTGAGGCTGTTTTTCTTGGGTTCTTCACTACAGAAGAATTTTAGCAGAGAAGAACCTTTTCCTTCACACTTTGCTTTATTTATGTGCTAATCCTGGACTTAAGATTTCACAACTGGTTGCTGTAGAAACTGCTGTTCTCGGTGGGGACAAGGCCTTTGAAAGAGGTGTTGCCTTAAAAAGTAGTTTGTTGTTATGTATCACAAATAAGCCAACACAAAACATACCTGATATTATGAAAACTCCTTCAAAATGGAATGTTTTTTTAAAGTTTTCCACAAGGTGTCAGCTGCTCTTTGAAGGTATTAAATTGTGGTTTCTTATAAAAGTGGAAGTGTGAGAAGTGAAATGGCTGTATCAAGTGTGCAACATGAACCATGGGGAGTACATTTCTGTCTTTAAGATAAGGTGCTGAGTATTACATTTAATAGCAAGAGAATAATCAGGTCAGGATCCAAATAGATTGGACTTGCTTGTGTGCTTGATGGGTGCTGCCCTAATTTATTGCCTGATGTTGATCAGTCTACAGACTTAATAGTGAGAGTAATTGTCAGAAATGAAATAATTCTGGATCATATGAAAATGGATAAAAACTGTGTTATCAATGAAAAATTTTAAAAACATGATATGATAGGTTATTCTGTTATATATATTTAAAAAGTTACAGTATGCAGAATATGTAAATTATAATTTATCTTAAAAGGACTGTTTAGCGTGATCGCATATCTGCTGAACCACATTAGACAGTAAAAGGCTGGAGCTGGTAGAACAATTCCCTGAATACTGGAAGCGATCTGGTACTGGGTGCCCAGCTCCTCCTTGATCTCCGTGCCATCAACTATGGCAGCTTGATGCCCATTCACTAGGGTGGGACCATAAACACCAGGTGCACATGGACATACCTTCATTCAGATGGCTAAATTTAAATGTCTTAATCTTGAGCTGAATCCTACCCCAAGGTGTTTTTGATTAAACATGTTGGGAAGAAGGCACCAGCTGGTCCATGAAAAGTCACCTTTAGACGTGGTCTCCATACCCAAATGCCTATGACTCGCTCCTCTGGTGGGAAACTTTGGAGAATATGCAGAAGTCATTAATGTTTCAAGGGAATAGATGCAAAGTCTGCTAGTCTTTCTTATCTTCAGTTTCTGTGAAACTGATTATCATGATAACTTGCCATGAAGAGATGCTGGGCAATGTGCACAACCTACTAGCTGCTCTTTTTGCTGGAAGTGTAGAGGTGAAGAATTTAAAGTAGTTTGCTTTTCTTTATTTACCTTAGGCAAATTAACTAGAGGCTTTTTCAGGGCTGTTTTACAATATATTGGAAGTCTAATTCATAAAAAGACTGAAACTATTGGATTCCCTGAACATGGAGTGAATAATAATGAAAAACAAAAGATGAGGTTGTTCTTATTCCTCTGATGCTCTTTAATTAGTCTGTGATATAGTGAGGGTGCTGTAAAGTATGGATCATCTCAGTCTATATGTATCTCTGAAGGATGAAGCTTTACTCTTAATATTTCCAGGCAGCGCCTGATACAAAAGCTATTAATAACAGTGACCAGTATTAAGCATAGAAGTATTACATTTCAGGGAGACTATTCGTATGATTAAAATTAAGCATTAAAGTTAGATAACTCAGTGGATCCAAGCCCTAATAATATTCACTTTGGAGATTTGCCATTGCAAAAAATTATTTTGAAAAGAGGTACAATCTGAATGAAAAATGAGCTTTTCAAAAAGTTTAAAAAAATAGCAGAAGATGTGTCATAACATGATATAGGAGAAATACATCATGAAGTAATATAGGTGGGAGAAATAAAGATTTTTATCCTCAGGAAATATATATATGTGTCTATATATACATATATATTTATTGTCAGTATTTCTTAATAGCGAGAAAAAATATGTCAACAACCCAGTGGTCCATAGGAATTATTAGAGAAGGTGAAATAGCTGAGCCTGCAGGAATATAGTTCCCATTCAGCAATGTCTCATTGCATTTTTATGTCAGCATAAATCCACTGATTCAGTGAAATTCAGCCCACACCTTGATTTCTGTGCCTAACTGAAGCTGTGCAAGCAGAAAGCCATACATTTCAGACTTCTTGTTTTATTTACTGCTGATGGAGCATTATTTCAGTGTGGTCCAGAGGATAACATGGTTATTCTGTACAGTATTTAATTTTTTTAAAAATACCCTAAAACTTCTTCCCTGGGTTCCTGTATGTTTAGTAGCACACTCTCAAATTTAAGTTAACATTCATAATAGTGTATTCAAATTGAATTTAAGTATTCCTTTTCTTTAGTGTTCTTTCTTAAATGTTGAAGAATCACATCCAACAGTGTGATTACCCACTTGTTTAAAAATCTGTCACAATCACGACACTCTGCTATTGGTTTCATCAACAGCGTTGGGAGACAACATTTCAATTAAAAATATCTAAAACACTTGGCTTCACACATACACAAACATGTTGGGTACTGAAAATCACATTTTCAGGTGTTTACCTTTCTATCTTTCTACTAGAAGCAAAAGGTTATGAAAACAGTCAAAATGTAAAAATATATATGTATTTTTTGCAGGATTAGGCATATTACTTCGTCTGTGATTGAGTAGTTGCGCTTGACAAAAGGATGGAGGCAAAACGTCCATCCAGAAACCATTGATTTGTTATGGGTCTGTGTTGCATCTCAGCTTCAATAGTCTGTTTTTTAATGATTATATGCACTTGCTAACATTTGAAATTTGTAAGAGAGGATGCAGTGTTTATACTGAAAGTATATCAGCCTGAAATTTAGGTTGGCATTGTTTTCACAAAACTTTGGAAAAATGACTGTAAGTGCTAAACAGAGAAAATTGGCTTCCTTTGCTGCTTTCTCTTCACTTTAGAATTTATTTAGAATTTCAGTTTATTTGAAAATAAGATTTGGAGAGAAGCTTAATGTTCAACAGCCTAATACTTTAATTACCCAGTATTAAATTTTGCTTAATTATACAGCAAAACATTGAACTTTTTGACATACCAACAAAACATTACCAGCAGCTTTCTTTTGAAATCTAAAAATCCACAGGAAAAAGCAGGTGCTGAGACATTTAATAATGCTCAGTCATTTCACAAAACTCCCTTGAAAGACAATGGAGTGTTTTAATGGATAAATTAGGAATCACTTAGCTGTTGTTAGTTAACTTACATAAGAAGCTGAACAGCAAATTGTTTTTATGTCTGTGTACGTGCCTCAATACTTTCAGAAAAAAATAACAGAAGTCTGTCTTTGAATTTGACTTTAAGTTGCCCAGTGGGGTCTTAAAGCTTTCCAGATGGTCAGGGATGAAGGGTCTGGAGCACTCCCCTGATGAGGAAAGGCTGAGAGGCCTGGATCTGTTCAGCCTGGAGAAGAGAAGACTGAGAGGGGATCTCATCAATGCTGAGCAGTATCAAAAGGGCGGGTGCCAAGAGGATGGGGCCAGACTCTTCTCAGTGGTGCCCAGGGACAGGACAAGGGGCAATGGGCACAAGCTGGAACATGTAAAATTCCATCTCAACATGAGGAAAAACTGCTTTCCTTTGAGGGTGGCAGAGCCCTGCCACAGGCTGCCCAGGGAGGTGGTGGAGTCTCCTTCTCTGGAGATCTTCCAAACCCGCCTGGATGCATTTCTGTCCAGCCTGCTCTAAGGTGGCCCTGCTCTGGCATTGGGGTTGGACTAGATGATCTCTGAAGGTCTCTTCCAACCCCTACCATCCTGGGATTCTGTGGGATGTTGCCTGGTCAGGCAACCCAACACCATCATCTCTGCCCTGCTGCACCTGAGCATCCAGATCAGGTAAAATTCACAAATGGCCGACACTGAAACACTGATCTTGGTCTTAGAGGGTTCCTTTTGCCCAGCTCTTGAGTAGAGAATTAATTACCGAAACAAACACTTACCTTTTCATTGCAGTTACAGCTTAGCTCCCTGTAATTCGTAGTATGGTTTCAAACTTGTGAACTGGGTTTCAAACCTGTGAAATAAAACAAAAATGGAGCTACCTCTTAATTGTCATGCTTTGGTAGACTTGTGGTTGGAGCACGCTGAAGGACAGCGTGCTCATCTATGTAATATGGGAAGTCAGACTAGACTTCTTCCAGGTCAATTCTACCCGAGATTTCATATTGTGTTAGATTAAAAAGGTTCCAGGTTACACTTGGTCCTGACTTGAGCTTTAAGGAATGGAGAAATCTGTTTCCCTTTAATTTCTCTTTCCCACTGTCAACTGGGAGCCGCAGAAACCAGAATGGAATTGGTCCTTTAAGATGACATCAACCCTCACTCCGAGCTCCCTAGTTTTCATAGCCTTATTTATAAGTCAGATTTCCAGAGGCTCCGGAAGGACAAGCACCAATGCTGGATAACTGTAGCTACACATAAATAGTGTTTCCGAGAACTTTGCTTGCGTTGCTTAAGAAGATAAAGTACATGACAAAACTTAACACTACAATGAGCGAGAGTTGATTTCCGCTCCTTCTGCTCTTTGGCAGCGCCTGCCTCAGGTACAGAGAGTGCTGGCAGCACAGCGGGATCTGTCTCTCCCAGTGTTATGTCCCATCGATTGCATCCCTGTCTTCTGTCCTTTCTAAAAATAGCAAATTTCACCAAGAAAGGTACCTATCAAGAAATGAGGGAAAAGGTGCAGGAAACGATGTAGGACAGAACGGCCAAATGAAGACACTTTTGATGAGGAAAGGAAAAAAGATCATTTGGTAAAGATGAGGAACACGGGGATTTTAGAATTGTTTTCAGAACTTGACCATGTGCTGTATATTACCTTTCAGAAATAGATTTGCTTCTTAAATAGCTGTCCTATTTAAAGCGTGCTGCTAAAATTTTGGTTCCCCTTGATGGTAACAACTGGCCCTCTGATTATTGTCCTATTACCGACAAATCAGAATTTGAGCTCTGGGCACATGGATACTGCTAATGTTTGGTAGCAACAGCTTGTTCCCCTGTCTGAGGCAGCCTTCTCGCTTCGGCAGAGACCTGGGCTGCCAGATGTTGCCTTCGATCTGAATCGTTGACTTAGTCCTTAACAAATCCTTGAGTGTAACACCATGTCCCAAAGTCGGTGAGTGCCAGCTTGTTTGTGAGGCACGTATTAAGTCACTAAAATGAATTTGGGAGGATCAGAAACATAGTCTTGTCCTCCTTATGTGTTAAAATAAATTGTGACTAATTCATTCTGATCCTTTAGTTGAAAACTGTTCTGGGAGCACCTTGCTTGAATTAATCCAAATGTGGACCTTTAATATTGTGTGGACCTCATTTATATGTAGCAAGCAGATACCAAGATTAGCTGGGTAAATACATGGATAAAAGAGCATTTAGGCTATTGAATCTTTGACTGAGAAATGTTCATTGTTAAATACAGAGCTGGTGCTCCAGTGCAGTGATGTGAAATCCAGTTCTAGGTTTTGTTCCTCACTCTCCAACTTAGTAGCTGCTGCTCTGTTGCCTTAGGCAGTCTCTTAGTGTTTAACTTTAGAAAGCGTGGGGTTTCTGAAAGGTACAGTTGATATCAGGAGGATCTGTGGGAGCAGGGGATGGTGAGAGCATCAAGGGAATTGCGTCTTCTTCCGTCTTCCTACCTACCTATGCAATCTGCTGAAATAGGATGATGGAGTAACTTGCTCAGTTTCCATTAGTTCCGTGATTCACTCTGTGGAGGCAAATGGCAGATAGTCCAACCGTTAAGATATTTAATAGTCCTAACTCAAGTAAAGTCTAACCCTGACCATGAATCGTTTGTAGCACTCTGTGAAAGGTATTAGGCAATAAGCAAGTCTGTATGTCAGAGCTGGTTTTCCTCCAAGACCAGTGCAAGGCAGCAACCTCTTTCTTCATGCCCAAGGGCCTTCTTTTCTGGAGCACTTGGCCCAGGCTGGCTGGAGAGGGTCACATCGGAGCTACCATCTCATGAGACAGAGCCTTGCCAACGTTCCTGTTCTTAGTTTCTGCTTAACAAAGGATCAAGATGTATCCTGATGAGAAATCTCATCAGAGAAAAACCTGAATTCTTTTATGCATTTAATAGACAGTGTTTTCTAGTCATAAATGGCCTGAAAAGCACATGTCTCTCTGACATATATGATGACTATAAAAGGATGTATAAAAGGCCTGGGCATAATAAATAATGGAAAATTTAAGAAGTCATAATATGATTGACACATCTTGACTTTTTAAATTCTTTTTTCTTGCTTTTCATTCCTCTTCTGCATATCTACAGCATCCAGGTTCTGATAATACTATAATGAAAATGTAGGAAGTGATGGTCAGTGTATTGGCAACTCTGAACTGCTGCTTATAAAGTATTTCATATTATAAAGTTTGCTTCTAACAAGGTAAGAGCACTCTACATCGGTGGAGTCCATTAAGTTCAATTTAATGCAGTGCTAAAAATCTGTATAGAAAGTTTTTCCAAATTGTTTTTGTTTAGAGAACGGTTTTCTTCCACGAATTTCTTTCTGATAGAAGAGCACATTTGGGAGTGGAGGAAGAAAGTAGCTGGTGGGAGGCTGAACACCAGTACACTCACTGCCTCTACTTGAAGGACAGCTTCTTCGGAGATGATAGTGAGGAAGTAGAGCTTTATTTCAAAAACCTCTGGAGAACAAAGATGCAGAAAGGTCTAAAAGGAGCACATGAGACAACACTGTATCTTACTATAGCAGGAAACTGAAAATTCAAGCCACAGAAATACAGGGAGGATAAAGAACGTATTGCTGGGGAAATTGTTATGTACTCAAACCCAACCAATTTGTAGTACCACAGACGGGACTTCCCTTGGCTTCCTTTCTTGCACATAAACCATAATGAACAAGTAGTTTCCACACTTCCAATACAAATATCCTTTCTGAAAGAGACCTTATTTAAGATTTTCCTTAAATGTGCCTTGGTGAGGCCCCACCTGGAGTACTGTGTCCAGTTCTGGGCTCCCCAGCTCAAGAGGGACAAGGAATTGCTGGAGAGGGTGCAGCATAGGGCTACTAAGATGATGAGGGGACTGGAACACCTCTCCTATGAAGAAAGGCTGAGGGAATTGGGTCTCTTTAGTCTAGAAAAAAGACGGCTGAGAGGGGATCTTATCAATGCCTATAAATACTTGAAGGGTGGGTGTCAGGAGGATGGGGCCAGGCTCTTGGCAGGAGAAGGGGCAAAGGGCACAAGCTGGAACACAGGAAATTCCATCTCAACATGAGGAAAAAATTCTTTCCCTTGAGGGTGGCAGAGCCCTGGCACAGGCTGCCCAGGGAGCAGGGAGGTGGTGGAGTCTCCATCTCTGGACACATTCCAAACCCGCCTGGACACGTTCCTGTGCAACCTGCTCTAAGGTGGCCCTGCTCTGGCAGGGGGTTGGACTAGATGATCTCCAGAGGTCCCTTCCAGCCCTGTGATTCTATTATTGTGCCTTACGGAGCCACCAACTCGTGCTCAATTTTCACATTTGCATCTTGGTTAGCTGCAGCTCAAGAAAACTCTGCTGCTGTTTAGCTTTCAGTTTCCCTCGTGATCTGAATGTCAGTTCCTGCTCTTTTGGGATTAGAAATAATCACTGCTAAATAGTGTCTGCAATGATGAATTTATTTAATCCCTTTCTGCATGATGATGGAATCAAAATGGAATTTGTTTAACTTGCCATACATTATTTATTTTTTCTTCAAGAAAAATCAAGATGTATATGGTTGAATTAGTGATGTATGAAGATAAAAATCAGAGTGCTCAAGGTACCTTTTTATAGAACTAACAAGAAGTATTACTTTTGAATGTTGTCACATGATTATGAAAATTCTTATTACAGTACTCCTGACACAATACCATCTTATTAGGAGATAGCTGTTTTTTCCAACTTCTTCAAATAATTTGAAAAATATGCAGATGTTAACAACATGTCTGCTGCATACAGAAAGGGTTGTGGCTTTTAATTTTATGCAGATAAATAATATTTGGCAGAAATACTAGCCAAAAAGTAGTTGGTTTTGACATTGTTCATTAGAATGATTAAATTGGTATTTTCTTTTCAAGATTTTAGGTTTTCTCACAATACTTCTTCCATTCTTGAGCCACTTCTTGAGCCATGACGATTTTAAATGGAAGAGGAACAGCAAAGCTGCTGCTGTTCCAATCACTGGTAAATATTCAGACTGCCTTTTGTTCCTGCCACGTGTGATAGGAATAAAGTACAAGGGTTTAGTGCTGTTAAGAGCCGTTCTTTTGCTTTGACCCATTTTACTAGCAATAGGCGTCCTCACACTCATCCCCAAATATCTCCTAAGGTTCAGTTACACAGTATATGTTTCCTTCATGGACAAGTTGACATCAGTAACAGGAACCACTGGTTGCTTTCCTGCTTCTTTTGATATTGCATTTGAGTGACGCCCAGTCTGACAGCGTGTAACGGCAAGTGGCTCAGTATCTTTGGCTGTTCTACAGTATTGTGTTTTATAATTGTGTTGCAGCGTAGTTGGAGAACATGAATGTCTTTATTTTGAGCTGTTAATTAACAGTGAAAGCAGCATGTGCAATAACCTACAGATTTAACATCTGATTTGAAGGTAAAGTTTTGATTCAGTTTCTGCAGAAGACAAGAAAAGGAGAAATAGAAGGTTTTTATTTTTACCCTTTCTTCAGAAACCACACGCTGAGGTTACAGGAAAGTGTCTACGGATAAATGAGAGAACAGGAAACCAAAGAACTTCTAAGCCTGGTCGTGTTGGAATTTAGCAACCTGAAAGATTTTCCGAAGTCTCTAGATTTTAAAAAATCCTGCAAATAATGGTTTAAGACTTCCTGAGAGCAAAACCCTGCATCTCTGGAAGGCTGCATTTGAGTAACAGATGACGATACAGAAGGTCGCTAAGTGTTTAATAGTCTTAGTTGTGCTTATGTGTTAACACTTATATATATTTTTAGTTAAAGTAAGCCAACTACTGATACTGAAACTGTAAAACCACGGTAAGGCCTTGAGAGGATTCCAGAAAGAATGGCGGGTTGAGAGGAGGCTCCCAGTACCCAACTGTGTGGCCATGAACAGGAATATGTGACTCTTTGCCGAGCTCATGGTCTTCTGGATCAGTGTCCGTTCCTGTGAGTGGGCACAGTCCTGTTTCCTATGGATCAGAAAAACTGAGGTTTACTTTTCAGAAAATGGAGATTATTCTTCTTTTCCTAGAAGCATTTCTTGCAAAGCTGACAGCCTTGACTTGGAGTCCTAGTTGGATTTGAACATCTTGCAAAAGTAACATCAGTTTAATTCCTTGTGTGTATGTACCAGCAAAATGGCTTTTGAACTAGTAAGTAGAACTTACTGACTCCGTAAAAATGTTAGGGATGGATGCTTAAGTGATGTTTATTTTTTTCACTTTTTTAATTACTGCTGGAGTTAGTTCTTCAGGTATTCTAAGCATTTATTCAGTTGTTCCGAGCTAAAGAATGGCTACTTAGTTTACATTGAGATCAACCTGTTAAACTGTGTTAATATACGTGTGTGGGTATGTATTTGTACAGCCCATAAAATCCAGCTTCATTCAGCATTGCTTTCCCTTTTTTTTTCCTTGTTAATTTGAAGCTTTGCAGTCGTTTCTGTTTCAAAAACAGAGAGTAAACAGAATCTAACATTTCTTTAAAAAAAAAACAAAAAAAGAGAGAGAGAGAGGAGGTTGTAAGCTCTTCTGCTTGCAAAGAGCCCTGGCTAGGTAGTTTGTACGAGCCTACTTCTTAGTTGAAAACTGAATTTTCCTAAAAGCTGGAGTGTTGTTATTCACATTTCTCTCAGCACAACCCGATGTAAAGTTGCAAAAAGCCGCCAGGATTTTTTTGTTGTTGTTGTTTTTTGTTTTCCTTATTACATGGGGAGGCTCCAGCCTGCTTGGAGGTTTTGGAGTGCCCCGGTCTCCCGGAGAACGTATGAGCTCCTTGCAGGTGGCTGCTGGGGTGATGCCAGCTCCCTTCTGAGTCGAGGTGTAATGCTTTTAAACTGAGAGAGGGGAGATTTAGATTAGATATTAGGGAGAAATTCTTGACTATGAGGGTGGTGAGCCCCTGTCCCAGGTTGCCCAGAGAAGCTGTGGCTGCCCCATCCCTGGAGGGGTTCAAGGCCAGGCTGGATGGGGCTTGGAGCAGCCTGGTCCGGTGGGAGGTGTCCCTGCCCAGGGCAGGGGGGTGGAAGTAGATGATCTTTAAGGTCCCTTCCAACTCTAACCATTCTATGATCACTAGGTATGACAACACACATCAAACCATAAGAAAAAAGATAGTGATAAAAATCCCTCCGGCACCATTTCCCAGGACACATTCACAGATTTTTACTGTGTTGTGCAGGGAAATAATGAAGAGGTGCTATATACCAGCTTTTGCTACAATAGCTTCTGCTGTTGATTTCAAATGTTATCAAACAGTAACTTTTGTGTGTTTTTTTTAAAGTAATCAGTTTCAAATCTTGATGGTTTGAAAGAAAATATAGGTTTCAGCATGTTCTTGTTTTTCTTTCTGCACTTCGCCTACTTGCAGTGTAGTAAATTGGAACCTGTGTTCGTATTTTAGAACTCTTGATTTTCCTGCAATTGCATAAAGCTAAATAGGAGTTTTAATAAGCTGAATACTTACTGTTACATTATGAGTGGTGCTTTATGCTTTTTTATTTTCCCTAGATAGGTATTAAAGCAAGGTTCTGGGTTTTAGAGTGCTCAAGATAAGTTATGGTGAAAGATCCCAAAGAGAACAGACTCAGAGCTGCTTTTTCATTATTTTCTCTCTCTCTGCTTGTTGTTTACTGGTGGCCATTTGCTGTTCTGAACAGTTTTGAGAGCTGCCTCGTGTACCATGTTAAAAAAAAAATAAGAAAATCGTTTTGTTAGTTCTATATTTTAAATCTTACATCTGTTGTAAATTGAAGTGGTCTTGTTTGCACCAGGACATAAAGAATTTGCACAGCATGAGGGTGTGAAGTATCTGTCGGCTGAGAAGCCAGAAAGCACTTTACTTACAATGAAATGTTGCATTATCGAACTGTGTCTTCTCACCGCTGGAAAAAAAAAAAATCTCTGTTTGGTTGCTCAGGGCGTTTTTTTAATGGTACGAAAGGCCACATTCAGATAATAGTTCTGCTTGGGAGATACAAGAGGAGCTCCTGTCTGTGTGCTCTTGCTGATGCTGTGCTTCGGTCCTGCTATGGGAGGTAGAGGTGAATCAGCCCATGGTGCGACCCCACTGTGGCCAACCTCGTCGCTGGTCACAAGATTAAAGCTAGCTTTGGTTTGTCTATATGTATTTATATGTCTATATATTGCAGTCCTGTCACTTCTGGGATGGTGGGGTGGACCTTAAGCGTGAAATGAGGCAGCGGCAGCCCAGTGTTAACCACGCGGTTCCACAGGCTTGCTCTGATGCAGGTGTTTTTCCATGGGAATCAAGCTCCCTGCCTCTGCGGGAACTCTCTCTGCTTGTACAACTCCTAGAAATACATTCTGAAGGGACAGTTTAACGACCTGAATGTGCATCTTGTATCCTACCTAACAAAAATGAGATCTGAAGATTTAAAATCCTGTATTTTTGATATTTCGCTCTTGAATAGCATTTCTGTCTTCAAAATATTCTTGAGACTCTGCATGGCTGATGCGCACAATATCTGGGATGCAGCTGCTCTGTAGAGCACTGTTGGGAAAATATTAGCCCCAAACTGAAAAAATAGAGATTTGGCACCAGCTTTAGGACTCAAGAAGTGTCCCTTTATTTCTCTGTTCTCCGTAAGGAAGAGAGGGAAAAAACCCATTTACTTTCATGTGATAGGCTGAATATTTTTTGCTATATATGAACCGTGGTTCCTTCCAGAGCTATGTGATTACCAGAACAGTAATGAAAGATGGAGGGTTTGTTTAACTCTCATCAGCTGGATGTACAATGCCCCAAAAAAGTAAATCACCTTGAAATCCGAGTTAGGCAGTACAGTCAGCACACTGCTGTCATGGGCCGTACTCTCAGAAATGGGAAACAAGATGATAGCTCTCCTTCGTTCAAAGCTGAGGCTCAAACTCCAAAAGTTTCAAGGACTTCATGTGAATTTGTGAATCTATTATGTGCAAGGTAGTTAAGGATGTTTGACACTTCATAAAAGCGTACTGCCATGCCTTAAATATTCAGCCCCGAAGCTAAAAAGAAGTTATAATAGAAATGCCACAAATCTCAGGTTCTTGTCCATAAAATTTAAGTGGACAACATGAGGAAAGAGGGTGGAACAGGCTGAATTTATCATGTGGATTGCTAATGTTTGCTTGATCCCAATGCATACTGCCAGTTTGAGTTTGGGAGACTTACTACAAGATTTTCAAGACCTGTTTCTTCCAGGCTGGAAATACAAGAACACCTGATGCTGTTGTCGAGGCTGGTCTGAGCATGAGTTTAGTGGAAAGGATTCTCCTCCAAATTTGTGAATCTCACAGAAATTGCCCATAAGTCACTGTCTAAAGTTGCAGAGCAATAAAAGAGCAAATAAGACCATTGAAAAGGTCAGCAAATCTTTTCTTCCTCTACTCCTCTTGCAAACAGTGAACTCTTTTCATGTTGATACCTTTTCATAACCTGAAGAATTTTTTTTTGGTTCTTTTTGTGTGTGTAGAGTGTGAATTAAGGGTTCTTTTTGTAGCTGTTGGGTGGTGCACCTACCTCAGCTATCAGCTGCAGACCAGAGTGAAGAAAAGTGGTGTTTGTACTGTTAATGATAAAAAAAATAATCAAAGAAGGATCAAAGAATGCAAAAAGGAAAAAAAAAAAGAGATTTAAGTTCTGTGTCTATTCCATAAAGACTGTTCTAACCTACATGGTTAGAGCACAATGAGCTTTGATACCTCTGCTATGTATTAAATATTGAAGTTTGGTCTGAGGATATTAAATTTCTTCATAAACTCAATTCCTCATCTGTTGTATCCCTTTATGCCAAACCACATTTTGTGGATCACAATGCGAGATTCCGAAATTTGGAGGAGAATCCTATCCGATAAATTGAGGCTCAGACCAGCCTCGACAACAGCATCCGGTGTTCTTGTGTTTCCAGACTCAAAGAAACAGGTCTTGAAAATCTTGTAGTAAGTGGCTACCGTGGTTGTTCTTTTGATTTGGACAGCAAGAGTACATTTTACAGGCTCACAGCTCACTACCATTTATGTACCTGAAATTTGCAATCCAAGTTTGGTCCTTGCGGTAGCAGGGAAATAGTTCTACATCTTACCTCAACCTAATAATCAAAATCACTATTTCTTGTTTTCTCTATTTAATTTTCTTAACTGTGTCTCTTTGCTGTTCAAAGCTTTATCCATTTTCAGAAAAATACGTGGGTCCTCCCAGGGGAGACAATGCAAGAAATCCTCCTCCTGCTGATGGTGCAGGGTGGTTTCTGCAAGCCATGCCCTGCAGAGCCCGTTCCTCTCCCTTGACATAGTGGGAGACTCAAGTCCTAGCACGGATCCTCAGATGCATAATCTTTCACATGTAATGATTTTACTTGCTGCTGCATTTTATCTAATGAACTCAAACTGAAATGGATTTTATTCAGTCATTGAAAGAGCAAAAAGTCTCCAAGCCCAACCACCAGCCTTCCGAGATGAGTTAACTGTGCTTGTTTTACAGCGAGAAGCAAGTTCCCGAGTGTTGAAATTTGCTTGCCTAAGGTCAAAGTGAATTGACAACTGATCCCAAACCAGGACCTAGACACACGGTTCTAAGGCTCTAATTACAAGCTGGAAAGGGAGTAGTTGTCTTAAGCTATTTTATTGCATTGCATCTTTGACCTGAACATAGTCAAGAGAAATCAATATTTTCCATAGACTTCTGGAGTTGTCTTTGTGGGTGGATGAGGATAGTCTGATTTATTTAATGAAGTTGGTGGCATGAAGTAAGTGCTGTCATGGACTTTGTCACCACATATGGGAGGGAAAGCAATGATTTCTAAAGAGGCTGCTATTTGCACATTTATTGATCTTTTGCTGGAGCCATAGCTAACAATAATTTTGTGATGCCAGATTATTTTACCAGTGACGCATCATGTGTTTCCTCCTTAATCCATTCATATTCCCTTTAGGCGCTGGCAGAGCATGGCAAAGCAGGTTTCTGGCAGAAAGTGGCATTTTCTTTCTGAGTTGGAGTAGTCACCCTCTGTCATTGCCATGCTAAATTATATAGTAATTAAGAATCGATGTAAACTTGGTTATAAAGAGCCAGTGGGTTCTGACTACAGGCTTTAAGATTGTTACTTTATGCGCTGTGCCTTTCTAACATCAAAACGAGAGATTCTCAATCTGCTGTTCAGCAAAGCAAAGACTTCTTCTGAGGCAATCAGAGGATCCCAATAAGTCACAAAAGGCTAAATAAGAGAATGTATAGCGTGGTTCTTGACAGCAATAAAAGACAACTTATGATCTGTTTTGGCTCATGAATTTAAAGACCAGTGGAATTAGGTGTTCTTACAGTGTTACCAGAATGATGAATGCCAGTTGCAAATTGCAGGGCTTTTTAGATCTGCTTACTGTGCGCTTCGAAGCTGCTTACAGAAAGATTGACTCGATGGTGTATTTTAATATTGTTAAACTGCTGCGTGTACAATATAATGAATCCCTAACCTTGTTTGATCAAAGTGAATCAGGCAAACTTGTTAAAGTCTTTAAAGTCTCATAATTTATGAAGTTTAAAAATTATTTTAAAAATAGAGTCTAATTGAGGTGCATATTGACATTTCTGTTTCTTCATGCTCCACGAAGGCAATTAATTCTCTCAGCAAACCAAAATGTGTGACAAGGAGGAACTGAGCACAGCCCAAGGGTACTCATACCTTTGAAGGTTTATTTTTGGATGGGATGCAGGCAAGAAACTTTTGAGCCTGTGAAATAGCAGAAGTGTCTAGGTAGTCACAAAGGCACTGAATGCCATCGGTGTCTGAAACCCAGGAGAGGCATGACTTGGGGGCAGTGCCCTGAATGGGAATCCAAAAGGTTAAATTGGCGTCACACCTGAGGGGGGACAGCACACGTCTGAGGGGGGACCTAATCAACACTTATAAATACTTGAAGGGTGGGTGTCAGGAGGATGGGGCCAGGCTCTTTTCAGTGGTGCCCAGTGACAGGACAAGAGGTAACGGGCACAAACTTGAGCACAGGAAGTTCCACCTAAACATGAGGAGGAACTTCTTTCCCTTGAGGGTGGCAGAGCACTGGCACAGGCTGCCCAGGGAGGTGGTGAAGTCTCCGTCTCTGGAGACATTCCAAACCGCCTGGACGCGTTCCTGTGTAACCTGCTCTAAGGTGGCCCTGCTCTGGCAGGGGGTTGGACTAGATGATCTCCAGAGGCCTCTTCCAACCCTGTGATTCTTTGGTGCTGGTGGAGGTTGCTTGGTGTGGCAAGTTGACCATCTTTGTAGATGTTAGTGTTTGTAAGATTATATGTTCTATCAAAATCAGGTTTTTATGTGTCACATCTCTTCTAAAGGGGCTTGGAGAGCTGCAAACACTCTTTTCTTAGAGGGTTTCCAGCTGCTACTGCACCACTAGTGGGAAAAGGAGGCTGTTCTAGGGAAATCCATATCCAGATGGTTGGAGGAGTTTTGTGGCCCAGATCAGGGTGATGCAAAAGGTTATAGTATCAGCAAGAACTTTCTGCCTTAGAGACAAGTTGGTTTAGTTTATTTTTAGTATTTGTAACTTGCAGATAGCTTAGGTCAGTCCTCCTAACTCGGAGCAGAAGACAAAAAAAATCTTTCAGCAGTGGCTCATTAACGGCACGTGGCATCTTCCTAATCCTTGTGCTCCCGAGGTTTCATTTTTAAAAAACAGAAGTCCCATAAAACATTCGGCTTGCCCTCAGTTAGTTAGCTGAATTCAGCAACAATGTTCTAATAAATATTTGCTTTCTGTTCCTCTGTGGCTGTTACTTGCAGATGTTTGCATCTAAAACAGGAAAGTTGTCTATTTGTAGCTCACAGGATAATTTCTTTCCTATCTGGCAAAAAGATATTGGTCTTTGTAAGCAGAATAAAACAACCAGTTGCTTCTTTACCCTCTGGTGCTCTTTAATCAGTTTACCATCCTCTTTTCCAGCCAGGGTTTTCTTAGTAGTATGAGTCTGATACTCTGAAGATAGATTTTATTTTTGCTAGTGTATCTGTAAAGCGCCTTGAGCACAAAGTCATTATCTGCGAGCTACAAACTAGAATTGATCTGTTTTAGGCTTAGCATAATTTCCATGTCTGGGTTGACCTGAATGTTATTGTCCAACAGGTTTCTGAAAATGTCAAGAGCCAGAGGGGAGGTCCAGGTGAAATTGAAGTTCTTCTTTCCCTTGGAGTAACTGAATTTTAAAGTCCCCTAGCTGTGTAAATAAAAGAGAAAAATTGGTAATGAGAAAGGGAATTAATAGGATAGTCTTTCACACGATTTATATAGCTTTCAAAAACTGTTGCATTATTGTGTTTAAAAGTGCTGGTCTACAGCACTTCCACACTAGGAAGATAAGATTAAAAACTTGAAGGGGCAGCTCTGGGAATTAGAAGCTAGAAGAGCTGATGGATTTGGAATGAAATAAAAGCTGCTATTGGGGAAAATTTATTTTTAAGCTAAAATAGTGTGTCTGCCAGTGAAGTATTCAGAGGACTCGGGTGTTTACCTTGATATAGATGTCACATTTCAATTTAGTAGGCAAGTACATTTTTTCAACTACTGTTGTCATTATGGAAATCAGCTGAATTAATCTCTGCCGTGCAATACATTATAGAGTAAATTGGAATGTGAGGTGAAGTTACCGTTATGCAGATGTGATATATCCTGTTCGGATGCGTGTGAAAAGTCATGTCATTGCAACCCTCTGGAATATACTGCACTTGAACAGGGAAAATTTCAACCAGAAGTTAGAATGCTGTTTTAATTAAAAGGGAGAAAAATGAGCAGGCACTGATGCATCTGTCTGATGCAGAGCATCTGTCTTTATTAAAGGTTTCATTTTCAGGGAAGCTATTTATTTCAAACTTTTAGCATTTATAATGAAATACACCTCTGCGGTGAACCGTATTTTAGGGAAACAAGGGCATATGTTCTAGTATCAGAGGTGATGTGTTTACTCTTCATGCCTTTATTTGTAATATATTTCTGCACGTCTAGAAACTCTTCCTCTTTCTCTCAAATGTGTGTATGTTCTCATTTATTCTTGCTGTGAAAATGGCTGAGTTTGTAGGCATATGCACAGAAGTATTGTCTTATTCATTGTTTTACTCTTCAGTTAATGCGTTGGGAATGAGATTAAGTTGATTGCTTCTGAAGTAAGGTACCGTTGGAGCATTCCAAGTTCCTACAGCTTTTCAGTTTTTACCAGAAACTCTTCTCTTTGAGTACAGTTCTTGCAAGAAAACTCCAACTTTGGTACTTTTTTTTTTTTTTTGATAATTTTCTGCATGAAAACTCATGCAAAAGGAGTCAATGTTGCTGAAGAAGGATGGGGATGCCTATTATTGTTTTTAAATGAATATGAGGTCTTTTCATTGGAAGCTTTCTTTTTTGCCTGCAATTTGCTCTAGGGAGCTTTTTCTGCTAAGAATTTCCTTCTCCCGATATTGTTGAATTGTCTGTCTTATTTTTTCTTCCCTTGCAAGAGCTTTAGAAGTTTTCTAAGCAAACAAATTGATTGTTACACTGCAGTGTAGGAGGGTTTTGTGTTGCATTTGCTTGAAAATGTTATCGCTCCTGGAGCTTCGTTGTTAAACTAACAAACTTTGTAGTGCCTGCTCTGTTTTCGGCTCCATTTGTATCTTTTTTTTTCCAACTGCATTGAAATAATCCACAGTAGCGCTAAGAGGAAGTTAATGAATATGAGTGCTGCAGGAATTAGCAAACTGTAAGTAGGAAATGCCTATTCTTAGGAGAAGTTTGGTGTCAGCAGAAGCCAGGATCACAGGATGCATTATTTCTTTTCTTTTTTATTTGTTCTCAGGCTATTTATCTCCACTACTTAGTATGAAAAGAAACAGAATAAAGTTTCTACCAGTATTTCCAGGAAAAAAACTGAGAAGTTTTATTTTTGCCCATTTAGAAACACAGTGAAGCAAAAACATCTAAAGCAGATCTGGACTGAAGATTTTTAAAAGCTAACCTACTTTTTCCTAATATATAATTGCTGTGCTGTTTACTAGTAGTTAGGCTATTAAAACCATATAGGATAGTTAGAAATAAGTGTCTGTAGGTATCACAGAATGACAGAATGGTTCAGGTTGGAAGGGAACTTAAAGATCATCTAGTTCCAATTCCCTGCCCTGGGCAGGGACACCTCCCACCAGACCAGGCTGCTCCAAGCCCCATCCAGCCTGGCCTTGAACCCCTCCAGGGATGGGGCAGCCACAGCTTCTCTGGGCAACCTGGGCCAGGGGCTCACTGCCCTCATAGTAAAGAATTTCTTCCTAATATCTAATCTAAATTTACCCTCGTTCAGTTTGAAACTATTACCCCTTGTCATATCATTACACTCCCTGATAAGGAGTCCCTCCCCATCCTGCCTGTAGCCCCCTTTCGGTACTGGAAGGACACTATAAGGTCTCCCTGTCGCCTTCTCCAGGCTGAACAACCCCTACTCTCTCAGCCTGTCCTCATAGCAAAGGTGCTTCAACCCTCTGATCATCTTCATGGCCCTTCTCTTGCCCTGCTCCAACAGGCCCATGCCCTTCTTGTGTTAAGGACTCCGGAGCTGAACACAGTACTCCAGGTGGGGTCTCACCAGAGCGGAGTAGAGGGGCAGAATCACCTCCCTCGACCTGCTGGCCACGCTTGTTCTGATGTAGCCCAGGGTGCAGTTGGTGTTATAGATCTGACAGTTCCATAGATGCCGTGGATGACATAAAATATGTGCCTTGCAAAGCCCTGCAGATCTGAGCACAACTTCCACCTACCAACAATGCTCCTCTAGGGAACTCAGCTGCATTTTTAATGAGCCACTGCAATACACACAGAAATACGGCACACCACAAAACCGAAGGTCCCATTAACTGGTGATTGCTTGCAGCCCTACATTGGAATACATATTGAAATCACTAAATAATTGCAACATATGCTGGAAAGAGGGAAACTACTCTCTCTGATGCCTTTCAGACACCTCCCTGGCATTGGCAGATGCATTACCAAATGGAAAATTCACATTAGTACCAAAAATTAACAACGATCATCAGTGCTTTCTGCAGAATCATGGAATGAGTCTTTTAAATGTGTATCCCCCTACTCTGCATTTCTACCGGTGAGCATAATACCTTGTGGAAGCTGTGGGAAGAGGGAACGGGAAGGTCACACAGCAGGACTTTGTCACAAACCATTGGTTGGGCAGGAGCATTCATTCACTAGTGGGAGAATAATTGTCACAAACCATTTCCTTACTCCTCATTTTCAAGAAGGTTCCCCAAAATACCTCCCGAAGATGAACCTGAGTGCTAAAATTCCTGTCAGATGATGGAAATAAAGGTTCCTCTGAGATACTGGTTTTATGGCCCTTTACAGTCCTTAGCAGAGAGTTTCCTAATCCACTTGCCTCTTTCCCCTTTGCGGGGCTGACAATCTCTCACCACCAGCCATGTTGCATCAACCCCACTCTTTGCTGGGGCTAGCTATCCTCTTCTTTCAGCTACTTTAATAGAACATTATACTTAGATTCATTAAGAGCAGTTGTGTCTAGTGTGTGGCCAGCCTGCAGTTGTCCATTCCTTTGTGAGGACCACAGAAGAGGAAGTAAGGAAGTAAGGAGGTTTGTGTTCTAGAAAGGTATTAGCTGATCTTATAAAAAAAAAGTTGCATTCTCTTTCCAAATTGCAATTCTGTTTTCAGACCTGGTGGAAGATGAAACATGTGGAGTTCTGCTGGTAACACCAGTGTAGGACTGCTGTAGGTTTTGGAGCACACAAGTCTTTGATGTGTCTTCTTGGTTTCTAGCCTGCTTTCTTGTTCTAGTTTTCTTCCTCTGTTTAGCCAATTTATTTGGCTGGTCAGAGAAACTCTTACTCAGAACCAGTTTCTGCATGTTCCTGCTTCTTTATTATCTTTTCTAATAGGAAATTGATGTAGAGCTAGTGTAAGAGTTGTATCTCTGTCTTTGCTAAGCTTTGGTATCATTCCCATAAGGTGTAGTGCTGGAGAACTGTTCTGGTCCTGTATCTTTGGCAGCTAAGGAGAAGCACCATAGCTAAACGTTCTAAACGTATAATCATGTAGGTTGGAAAAGATGCTTAAGATCATCGAGTCCAACCATCAAATTGCTGTATTGGTCATGTATACTTCTACACAATCTGGTGTTTTTGAAAAGGCAGTCTTTGCATGAATAGTTAAATCTATTTAAAATACGTTTTTTTTGAGGCAAGTTTTCAATCATTTTTGTGTGTCGCCTAATCTTAAGTAAAGCATTTTGTAGGTGGCAACAATCCCTGGAGCCTCCAGTTCTACAGACTAATGTTTTACGTACTGTTGCTGGTTTGGTGTTAGGTGTTTTTTTAAAGTTTGACTATTGATCTTACTGTGTTACTTGGTTTTTGCCTGAATGGTTTTCCAGTTTGGAAGGCAGCCCCAAACCAACTTTAAATTTCAGAAAGATGACAATAGTAAGTTAATCACAAGGACTCCATTGGTGGCACTGGGTTTCTTACGTTTATTAATAGATTTGTGTAAATCAATGTTATCAATATTGCAATACTGAACTATGATTGGTAAAAATATTTTGT
This sequence comes from Rhinoptilus africanus, assembly GCA_013400135.1. Classification (NCBI taxonomy): domain Eukaryota; kingdom Metazoa; phylum Chordata; class Aves; order Charadriiformes; family Glareolidae; genus Rhinoptilus; species Rhinoptilus africanus. The sequence goes on along the minus strand of VXBO01008587.1, from coordinate 376,889 downwards.
ACATCGAAGTTTCCCAAGGATTTGAAAAAAAACCCCAAGAAAAACTGCAACTCCCCTGCAGTCCTTTTCCTGAATTCATGTTGAAATGATGGCTGATACAGTGCCAAACAATATTTTGGGACTTGCTGGATGCTCAAGACTGCAGAATATCAGGCAATTTATCTGGATGCTTAAATACAACACCAAAAGCTTTTTTTTCCCTTTGAATTTTATTGAAAACCTTGGAATTTTCTTGCACATTAAAGTGAGGAACCCTGATCAAGTCAGTTAAAAGCTCCTTAAGTGTCCAGAGGAGTGGCACTTCCTCTTCCAAATTCATCCAGGAACCTCTTCCTCTGTTCCACATCACCGTTTTATACCAACAGGTGAAATAAGTAAGCTGGCTTTGCTTTAGGTCTCCTGTAGACACAGGGAAACTCTTAAGAGAAAGCAGTGATGGCATCTTTTCTGCGCAGACACCTGGCTGTCCTCTGGATGTTGCATCCAAGTCTTGAAATTCAGCACGTCACCATGGCTTATGCCCTGTCTCTTCTTACAGAGGCAGAACTTTCTAACTATAAAGGGAGATAGAGAGTTTGTTTTATATTTTATGCAGTCAGGTTTTAGTGTCTGAAGTGCTTCAGAACCTGTTCCAGTAAAACTCTTTATAAAATGTAAGAATTTTGGTATTAATTGCTTTGTCAATAGCCTGAGAAGATGGTAAAGAGCAGCACTTATCTGATCACATTTACACCTGCAGGGCCAAGATGACAAATTGAACGTTTTTCTATTGGAAAAAAAAAAAAAAAAAAAGGCAAAAAGGCTTCTGCCTCTTTGGATCTGCAAGAGAGGCATGGAAGAAGACCTGGAAGTCAGCAAAGTCTGATTTTAGATAGAATTAGTAGATATATGTGGAATGAAGCAAGAAGAATGGTACGTGTAGGTACAATGTTATCTTCTTGCCAAGCCTGGCTGCTCATCTGAGTGATTTATTTGTGCTGTGGAGAAGCTAACCTCAGAAAATCTAACTCTCTGATAACTTTTAATGGAATCAAGGTGGTTATGCAATACAGAAAACAAAAACCGAATCATGTCATAGTTAAAAATAGGGGTTAATGGTCTGATATGTTTCATGCTGGTGCAGCATGCATAGCTCTGAGTTGCTGTGATTAGATAAAGGGAGTATTTATTGTCTAAACACAGATGAAGTGTTTCATCTCAGCACCTTACTCTGAAAGCAGTGGTGTCATCTGTTTGTTAAATTACACGCATCCCGGTGTTGCTCCAAACAGGAGTCAGTGCTTTAGAAAAGCTATCACTAATGACCTGGAGGCTTCTTCAGTGAAGGGATCATGAAAGAACTTATAAGAGGAGGAGAAAGTCCATCTCGTGGGAAATCTCACTTTGCTGTAGTTGAGACAGAAGGGTCAGCCATGCTTTAAATATTTAATGCTTCCCAGAATGTGGTAGAAAACTATATGTCATCTTGATGCTGGGTGACACACATAGTATGTATACACAAGGTAAATAGTACATGCAGGACTTGCAATCTTATCTTGCAGTGCTGTTGTATTCGTCGTATTCAGTTTTATAGTGTAGCAACAGAAAACATATTTGGATTCAGACTAAGTCAAGCCACACTTTATTAAAAAATTTTCTATTGGAAAAAAAATCTAGGCATTCTGGGTAGCAAATCTAAGTATTTGCACTAGGGGAAAAAAAATTGTATGCTTTAGGTTGTCACGCAAGCTCTGCCCTTCAACCCTTCCTGCTATGAATGTATTCTGTATCTGAAGCCACGGGCATCAGGCTGACTCCCTGGCAATTATTCTCGTGTCCTGAAATGTTGAGTCCTTGTTTGAAGGAAATGGCAGTCACGACCAGCAGATTATTTCTGTGCCTAGATTGTATAGTTTAGTTTTCAGTCTTATATGTTTCTTACTGTTTGCTAGCAGAAATAATTAGTACGTATGACAAGTGCTGCTCTCAGTGCTTGTTTTTCTGGCAGTATACCTGGTACACGGCATTTTCTCTCTCCAAATAGACTATCCTCTCATTCCCACTTCCCTTCTATTAGAGATTTTCTACTCTTTGCCCTGATGCCAGCCCCTGTTTGCTCTATGGATCTTCTTCCAATTGAAATTCAGATGTTTCACCCCTGAAGTCTTCATTTCTTCTCCTTACCTTGCTATGTTGTGAGGAGATTGCCATGATGATAAGATGTGGTGAATTGAGATGGGAGACTTTTATCTGAACCTCGTGTGTGCTGGTACGTGGGCGCTCCTAGCGATGCTCAGTCTTCTTCCTCCATGGGTGAGAGCCGGGACTATATCTATCTCCACGCTCTGGCTTTTTTCTGTGTTTGTGTGAAGTTGTTCTGGTAGTTTGGGTTTTACTCCTTTTGCTTACACGAGGAGCAGAGTTCAAAGTCCCCTTGGGTGTATCAGCAGTGTTTCAAATAGGCAGAAAATAAGCAGGCGCGGGAGCTCTGGAGACTGCAGTAGCACTGCTGCCCAGCAAACTGCAAAACAAGTGCTGCTAAGACGAAATTGAGGTTTTGTTCAAGTACGGCAGCAGGGAGCACAGCAGAACGGAAGCGGGTAACCTGGCCCTTGGTGATGATTTCCCACGTACATCAAAAGTTTCCAAATTAATGAACTTTGAGCAAACTATCATAGAGTTGAACACATTACCAAATCAATAAAACTCAAATGCATGCCTAGCATGTGCAAAGTGAACAGGAAATTTGGACCACAGGGGCATATTTCACTGCAGAAATGTTGTTGTCCTATGAAATTACTAAGTTCCTTGAATTATCTGAATTTAAAAAACCCTAACTAAAAGCTGAAGTGATCTCCCAGATTGACACGGCACAATCTGGATAGAGCAACCATTGCTACCTAGTTACAATCTACTACTTACTATCTAGTAATAATAGCAAAATGTAAGCAAAGCTTTTGGGAAGAAGAGAAGTAATTAGTGAATTCATACTAGAAAACCTGTTATGGACCAGCACCTTCTTGGTGATGAGAACAGATTTGCCTGGAGAGGCCAATCTGCTCTCGTCGCAGAGGCCCGTAGTGGCTCAGCTTGTCCTTTGGGCAGAGATAGTCTCCAAAAATGAGCTTGCATGCATGATGTTATGTTGGAAAGTGCTTGATTTGGATATGGTAGGTTTTAAATAGATAATTTTAGGAAAATAGCCTCTTTTTTTTNNNTTTTTTGTAAATGAAACTAAAGCTTTAATTAGCTTTAGAAGAAAACAAAGGCCACAGCATATGTATTCTGAAAAAGCACAAGGGAAATAAAATACCTGTCATGGAGCGAAATGAGAGAACCATTTTCCTTTAGTCAATACAGTAAAAATTCAAAAAAGTCTACGTATGGATGGTTTTTTATCTAACCTCGATAACATTAGGTTTGAAGAACTGTATGAACTGTGCAGCAAGCTAATGGTAATGATAATCCCCCAAATCAATACAGAAAATATCTTGCTTATTTAGTAGAAATTTCTTAATTGGGACTTTCAAGGACTAAAACAAAACTAACCATTTCCTCTCCGCATATATTTGAAAGGAGCATGTATTTTCAGACGAAGATGATTTATGGGAGAAGGGATTTCATTTAATGTTAAGTCCTTAGGGCATTATCTCAGCTGAGAGCAAAACCCATTTTTTGCACATCTGTACTGTGGATTCAGTTACTATTCGCTGCATTTATTTGTAGCTTTAGACTGATTTACTGTGGAATGAAGCTCTCTGTGCTTGTGCTAATCTCTGTTGCCCCCTATGATGTTTTAAACCGATTGGCCAACCTAAACCAAGTTCAAAAGGGTGGAGGACTGCTAAAATGTAATCTGCCAGTTTTACAAAAGAGTGAAGAAACAGACCTTAAATGTTAGAAAACTTGGGAAGAGGCTGGAGAATTTGCCTGTTTTTTGTCGTGTTTGGCAGCAGCTAATTTATAGGTCCAAATTAACCCCAGCGCTTAATCGCTTTTGCTTGGTGAAGATGACCTTACAATGGAGAGGAGCGCAGAAGCAGAGCACACATGTCCCTGGGGAACCAAGCTTCGGCAGCTCTGCTGTTTGCTCTGGTGTTTTTTGGCATTGCCAAAAATACTGGCTTTGGCAAGGTATTTTGTGTCTCAAAGCAAGCTCTGAACAAACCGGTGTGGCAAATAATGGCCATCTGGTGTGGACACCTGAAGCCCATCCAGGACTATTTCACCTCCCAAGCAGAGTGAGCAGGCCTGTGGCTATACTGTACTTTCTACTTAAACTCTCATTTTAAAAACCAATTCACTGTGCTGCTGTTGTTTTACTAGATGATATTTTTGCTTATATTGTTCAACATAAAGACCAGTTATTGTTGTGGATAAGTGTTGGACAAAATTATTCCCTTAAGCTTGATTAGTACTATCAGATGGTGAAGTATCTCTCTGAAGTGTGTCTTTAAGTGCCTTCTATACTCTACTTAAAAACTGAGTAAAACTCATATTTTACAGCCTACTTTAAAAATTGTGTAAAAACCCATGACACTGTAGTTTCAGGGATATGTGAGCATGCCAGGAACTGTCTTACTTGGTGCTGTCCTTCAGTGCAGATTGAATTAGTTGGCTTTGCTTCCTGATGCTCCTTTGTGCTAGGAAAAGAACTGCACACTCAAGTTCTTTGGGGAAGCAGGGCTCCATCCATTACAAACCAGTACAGGATGATTGACCATGCTTCAAAGAGCACAGCATCAGAAAGGCAGTTTATTAGCAGGGAGGTGAGATGAACAAATGGTTTGTTTTGATGGATATCAAGTACAGAGTAACAAAAGGTATCCGCAGTTCTTGGCCAAAACAGTTAAATTTTATTCTTTGCGAAGTGTGGCCCTTAAAAAAACAAACTCCCAAAGCCTCATCAGTTGTTTTGAATTTCGGTAACTGAATTCAAGCTTCTAGTGAGATGGCAATAAGCTATGCTGGGTTGGTGATGTACATTAATTTCTTGGCTGGTGTAATGAGGCATATAGTTGTCATGCAGGGTCACTCTGGGCATAGGAAATTGTGCCAGTCGGAAGTGATAACTTGCATTCTGTCTTGCCCAGGTGGAATCGCAAAGATTTGGCTGCACCGGCCCAGGCTGTAGCCAAGAGCTCATCATGCATGCAGAAACTTGAAAGATCAGATGGTGCCTTATGTGTATGACAGGAGAGCAGAGATTAGTCAGGAACAGACACAGTTTGTATGTCAGCATATTTTATATTTCCATTCTTTATTTTTGACTTCATCAATCAAGTCCATTGATAGCTATCATGCCATCTTCTGCTTATTTCTTTAGCTTATTTGACTCCATTTTAAACTTCATTCGTATTGCAGCCCTTTCACTGCTGTGCTCTTGACACAAGCTGAGGATGCATCATTTAGCATGATCCTGTGTTTTGCTTTGTTCAGTGAAATGACGACAGTAGGATGATGTATGTTGAGCTAAATATATCCTCAGGGTTTAAAAATGGCATTTGGTTGGACATATGGGGCAGTGCTGTACGATATCAAGTGTCATGCTTAAAAAGATCATGTTTCTTCATAAAAATCATACATTTTTGACAATTCTCAAGGTGTATTATAGACCTAGGTTTTTTTGCTACTGATGTGACCTTCCCAACATGTTTCTTTGGGGTCTGACCTGCACTGTCGCATGGTAAAAAGATGTTCCAATCCGTATATCTAATACTGTAAGGCCATTAATATAATCAACAAGAGATTATTTACAAACTAGAACTAGCTTTAAGAGCAAATCAGAGTATTTTCTTAATACCTGTGTAAGAACTTGGTGAGCTGTTAATTGAAGTACCTTAAACCCAGGCTCTGATTTTTAGAGGTAGTTTATTTTTCTCGCGTGATTGGCCATATGACTGTGAGCTGTCATTGAAGAGCTTCTTTGCTGGAATCAGTGATTTAGTTCGACACAGTGCAATATGCTTTAGGTTAGTAGAATTTTTCCATAACTCAGTTTGCCATAAAAATGTAAAGAATTGTTCTTGTCACTTTTTAGAGTGGAATGAAAATAATAACGCATTTCAAACACATCCTGCATTAAAGAATCATAGAATAGCTTGGATTGGATGGCTAATCACAAATCACTATTTTGAATACAAAAAAAATGATAAGATAAAAGTCAAAACGTAAAGCTATCTGCTGTAGAATCTAAACTTAGGCTTTAGAGAAGATGCTTCATGCTTCTATTCATGGGCTGCACACAACTGGTACCTTTACCCCCGTTCAGCTGTTTCAAATGCTGTTGAATCAAGTTCATGTGTTTTTCTGATATGATTTTAGTATGTGACTGTGAGTGGTTTGCTTGATGACTGGTATAGCAGAACATTAAATGCAATCTGAGATATGAGTCATTGTGCAAAGTTATTTGGAAATACCGTTTTGGCCTTTATTTGAGGTACTGGATAGTGATGAAAAGGAATGGGAAAGAAAAGATTTTTTTTTTTTCTTGGGGAACCTAGAATCCTTCTTTCCTTAGTGGCTAAGGAGAAATCATATTATCCTTGGGAAAATACCATGGCATACTTGAATTGCAAGGGCATTGAGCTGAAGACAAGCACTCCCATGCTCCTAGCTGGGGAGAACAAAGACATGAAGAAAATAAGGAAAGAAGGAGAAAAAAAAATGGCTGTCTTTCATTCTCAAAAAGAATCTTGCTTTACCAGTCTGGTTTAACTTGCAGTAACAGAAATCAGTTGCTGGAGTGCTTCAGGGAAGATATTCTGGTTTGGTTGGTTGGTTGGTTTAGTGTAACTGTTATGATGGGTTCACCTTAAGAAGAAACAATCGCAAGAATGGGCAGGAGGTAGAAATAAACTGTTGTTTCTGGGGTTGACAGTGCTCATTACTGTGGTTGAAGGTAGATTTGAGAGCTCCAAACTTCAGCAAAGAGAAGGTATCTGGTGACTACTAGATGAGTGAGATCTAGTATGACTACTACCAATTTATTTTCACCCAAAGACATGTACTTGAACAAGACGCCTGTGTCCAGCTGATTGCCCCAAAAAACAGTTTCTCATCTGTTTTTCTCTCCTTCCCCTTCCTCTCTCATGGCACTCCTGTTCTAAATAGCTGTATAAGGATTTTGTCCATTTTAAATTTCTGCCTCTTGAAGCAAATGGAGAGGTTTTGCTATAGTATGCGATAGGTTTTTAATTCCTGTGCAGAGAACATGTGAAAATTTTATTTTAGTTGCTTTGTATTTTATTCACATGGGAAGGGAAGAGTGACAACAGTCAGGTTTATCCATTTCTAACAACAGATTTGAACTCTGGTCTGGTGGTGAATTGAGGAATCATTTAGGCAAACTTTTATCTGATGGATTTTCCTGTGATAGGTTATCCTTAGGGACTGGGGGAAGAGGAAGTAGGAAAGCTTCAGCATATGGACTAAACTTAATTTGTGTGTGCTTAAAAATGGGGAAAAAGTTCTCTGTCAGCCTTTTTGTGGGAAGTTAGAGAAGCCGCTGGCATGTTAAGCAAGCTGTTGAGATTACGTAGTAATGAATAATGCATGTGTACCAGTGGCGAGATCTTACTGCTGATTATTTAAGTGGATATTTTTTTGGCCGAACTACTTGTGAAATATGCAGATAATTTCTTATTATTAGAGATAAAGAGAAGATTAAAGAAAGTTTCAGAAGATTGAATGATTTGTAGTGATTTGTTATAGAAGGTGGTTAACCACACTAGTTGCATGATTTTGGAAGACTGGCCATCTGCATTTGCAAGCAAAATTGTCATCACGACCCACAATGTAGAGATTTTTCAAGCTACCTGGCTCCGAGGAACTCATCTGCAAGGTAAAACCGATGTTCATCTTAGGATCATAGAATCATTTAGGTTGGAAAAGACCCTTAAGATCATTGAGTCCAACTTAAATCTAACACTACCAAGTCCACCACTGAATCATGTCTCTAAGCACCACATCTACATGTCTTTTAAATACCTCCAGGGCTGATGGCTCAGCCATTTCCCTGGGCAGCCTGATCCAATGCTTGACAACCCTTTCAGGGAAGAAATTTTTCCTAATATCCAATCTAAACCTCCCCTGGCACAACCTGAGGCCATTTTCTCTCATCCTATCACTTGTTACTTGGGAGAAGAGACCGACCTCCACCTCTCTACAACTTCCTTTCCAGATTGTTGTAGAGAGCAATAAGGTCTCCCTTCAGCCTCCTTTTCTCCAGGCTGAGCAACCTGAGTTCCCTCAGCCGCTCCTCATAAGTCTTGTTCTCCAGACCCTTCACCAGCTTCATTGTTCATTGCTCTTCAGAGCCAGGGATGTGGTTTATAGTTCTGTTCCCTCTTAGCCCGTATCCAGCAGTTTTCATGGGTCAATGAAATACAATTACAAGCAACTCATGGGGGAGGAAAGAAAGAGTTTTAAACATCTTTGGAGCACAGGCTGCAATTTTAGTATTTCTGTCTTCTTCACAGCCATATTCACTGTCTTCCCCTTTTCTCTTGCATAATTGATACTTTTTTGATTCCTAAATATGAAACAGATGAGGACATGTGTGGGGGTGCCTATACAGAGTTTTCATGCTGGGGATGGTGGGAGTTGCAGACTCCCACATTTTGGGAGAATCCAGATAATTCAATGAAGCAAGGTAGAACAAGTTCTTTACACTGTGACTATTTCTTTAGGAAGGCTGACACTTGCGTTTCACTCAGAAACAAATCAGGATTGTGGCTTTCAGGGAAGTGCAACTGCTTTCCCACTGTTTAAAAGGATTTTGTTCTCAGTGAGGGGCAATATTTAAAAATGCACCTATCACCTCTGTGTTTCATCCCAGCTGAGCTTGATGTCCCCACCAAAGCTTGTCTGAGTCTATGGAGTCCACGCAACAGCAATTCATCTTCCCTAGTGTCCCTCGCACCTCCAAGTTCAGGTGTATGGCTTCAGCTAGACTGAAATTAGATGATGAGAGGGAATATTGTAACATCTATTTCTATTTGTGGATGCAACTATAGTTACCTGCTAGTATCACGTCAAATGTCAGTACTGCCACTGCCCTGTGTGTTGTTTTTAAAATTTATTTGGACTTTTTTTTAAAATTAAATTTGCATACTTAAATAACCAGTTGAAATCAATAGTTTTAATATGCTGAAGGTACGGTTTTATTTTACTTGCTGTATCTCTTTTTGACTCACACAACTCTTAACAGAAAAGACAGAAAATGTATTTAAGGTTCCTTTTATAAGAACTGGATGTTATGGTATATTGACAGCAGAAGCTGTGGGTGCAGTAGCTGGGCAGTCTGAATTCCTCTCTTCATGAGCAATACAGGGCACACTTCTTCCATGCAGCAGTGCTAGCATCCCACAAATCCAGTACAAAGGGAGGAACATCAGCTTGTTTGACGTGTGCATTTTACTTTTGGCCTTTGTTTTTGCGTAAAGTTACCATTGTGTGTTATCCAGGGATTCTTAAAGAGTGTCTGTTTCTCATTCCAGAGGGCTATGACTACACTAGAATAATGTACCAAAGATCTTGACTCTTCTGAGATTTCTTTACTCAGATAGATACAGAAATATATCTCAGGTGTATTTATTAAGTGTTGTCTCATTGCAATGAATTGAATTCAGTGTATTGTCCAGGCACCTGATGCAGGATGCAATACGCGTGAGAGAATCAGGTTGTTGGAGGGATTCATGGTAGGATCCTGCATCTGCTCATAAATGCTATTTATTGACCCTCTTGACACACTTTGTCTCCTTCCAGTGTCATATGAACTGAAATCTGTAAAGTGAACTTCCTCCTTAATGTATTTGACCTTACTAAGCACTTCACACATGGATCTTGGTTCATCACCCAGTCAGATATCCAGAGCTTTGGCTTCACTTTCAAAGGTCTGTGCAACTCTCACCTCTCAAGTCAAGGTTTACATCCTCTGCTTTTCTGTCATCCCAGTCTCATTTTTCCATCGTTTCAGCTAATTGACTCCTTGCTTTCTCTTATGTGGCCTCTAACATATATCGTACCACTGTTTGGCTCAGATTTAAGTTCACCTAGATTCCTCATAGAACCATAGGGTTGGAAAGGACCTCTGGAGATCATCTAGTCCAACCCCCTGCCAGAGCAGGGCCACCTTAGAGCAGGTTGCACAGGAACGCATGCACTCCAGGGGGGGGGCCTCACCAAGGCAGAGCAGAGGGGGAGGATGACCTCCCTCCACCTGCTGGCCACACTCTTCTTGATGCACCCCAGGATGCCATTGGCCATCTTGGCCACAAGGGCACATTGCTGGCTCATGGTCATCCTGTTGTCCACCAGGACTCCCAGGTCCCTTTCCTCAGAGCTGCTCTCCAGCAGGTCAGCCCCCAACCTGTATTGGTGCAGGGGGTTATTCCTCCCCAGGTGCAGCACCCGACACTTGCCCTTATTGAATTTCATGAGGTTCCTCTCCGCCCAGCTCTCCAGCCTGTCCAGGTCTCTCTGGATGGCGGCACAGCCTTCCGGGGTGTCAGCCACCCCTCCCAGCTTTGTGTCGTCAGCAAACTTGCTGAGGGTGCACTCTATCCCCTCATCCAGGTCACTGATGAATATATTGAAGAGGACTATCATCAGGACTATTTTGAATATATTGAAGAGGAATATATTTTTAATATATTGAAGAGACTATCATGAGGAATATCATCAGGACTATTTTGCTTAAATTGAGAGTAAAAGGGTTCTTTCCCTTTCCTAAACCTCTGTTGACCTGACTGTGACTCCATGCAAATCCTATATCAAACCTTATTTGCTTGCACACTGCTTCAGTTTGTGTGCCTCATCTCTTAGCTTTTGTGTTTCTGTTTTGCTGTTGGTTCCGTGGATCTACAGAGCTCTGAAGATCACTTATAAATTTGCTTCATCCTTTTGTCAGACGTTGTCTTGTTTGAGTAGCAGAAGACTTAATCTGGTAAATTGATTTTAGTTAAGTTGTGATCTTATTGCTAGGAATTAAGTCTAAAATACACTGCATGGGATTTTTCTCCCACTTTTGACAATAATGACCCCAAATTCTTTCTAAAATTCCATTGTGAAAATACAACGGTGACCAGGAGCCTGGAAATACAGTTCTTGACAGAGATATTGTACTTTGGCGCTCACTATCTCTGTTCATTTGCCATAGTTCCTACCATCACTGGCTTCTTCGATTTCTACTTCTTCCACTACCATACATCAAAAGCAATGCACAAACAAAAGCAGTTTATAAATAGAATGAAGTGGAGATAATTAGTGGGACTAGGGGAAGAGTTTTCAGCATTCTTGTGATTTGGTTCATTGGTGACTACTAGATTTTAGCTCAAGAAAAATAATTTTAACAAGCATCTTTGCAATCCCTGCCCATCGCTGCCTGCCCTGGGAAATGCATTAATACTTCAGAGCTTTTGTGTGCTCATCTGTGTCTTGCTTTTGGGGGAATTAATGGAATTTACCCTGTAATTTCACTGAGCAGATGTATTGCTTTTCTGTCTTATTTAGGTTACAAGAAAGAAATGAGGAAGGAAAAAGCTATGCGACCTTGTTGGAAACAGAGATTGTTAAAGGCACAAGTGTTTTTAGAATTATGTCATAATAATAGCTTATTTAAAATAATTTGGCAATTATAATGGAACCATGACACTATTAGATACTGATTTTTCTTTTGTTTGCTTGCGCATTATTTAGAGTAGCAAGTTTGTGGGTTTTTGGTTTTTTTTCTTTTTCCTTTGGGAATATGCTAACAGGAGCGCCATAAGTAGAAAATAATTTTCAAAAATATGCTGTAGAGAGATGGAGCCATCAGAACTAGCTCGATCTGTAACACAGGTTTAAATGTGGATGATTGAATTTAAAAGGATGAATTTAAACCAAGCCTTCAGATAAGGTTTAGGCATGAATGTTGGAAAAAAAGTATTTTTTGGAACAGTAACAGTAGAGCCAAAGGACCTGTGGTTAATCTCTTCTGCAGTTTTACTGACTGCGTTGTCCTCCTGACCTTCCATATTACGTTACAGGTTTGTCTGTTTAGAGCAGCCTTTTGTGTAAGGGGGGAAGAGGTATTTTCGGTGGATATTGGATTTTTTATATTGGTTTTCGATATTTGTGAAAATATTTCTGTGCTTATATCATTTAAGCTTCCACAGAGTTTTAGACATTTTGGTAGACCCATGGAGGTCCTCTAGTCCCATCTCCCATTCAGAGAGAAGCTGTTGCTGACAGTAGGTCAGGTTCAGATGTCACTTTTTAGCAGTCACTTGTTTAACAACTAAAAGTCTCCTCAAAAGTTCCTATACTTTGATCTCCATCCTTCCAATAGTAATCCCTGACCCTTTTAAAGAAGTTTTTGATTATCTCTTCAACTGCTAACCACTGATGGCTGAGTTTAATGACGTGAGGCCAGCTGAGTTATTTGAATTTGAGCATTTCAGCCTTGGAAGGTCATACAGTACATTCCAGCCATGTAGTACTAAACTTCAAATGTCTCTGCGGCCAAGATTGGAGCATTAGCAAGGAGTTGATACAACTGAGAGAGAACCAGATAATTTGAAGAAAAAAATCAGGTCCTATGCTACAAAAAACCCCTGAGAAAATAAATCCAAAGCTCATCCTTGCAAAAGATTCCTTGACTCCCATCTCATTAGAAAATCTGATACATTGGGTACTGCCATGCAATAACCAATGGCTACTACATTAACAAGAAGCACATTTAACTTTTTTTTCACACAAAACTCTACTCTCTGTTGATCTGAATTTGCTCTCTAGCCGAGTTTTTCTCACTATGTGTAACCATTCAAAGTGTATCTTCCGAGAAAAATTTGTTCATCCCTACAGTAAGACCTGCATAATGGCAGTTCGTTACCAGTTTTATAGTCTGCAATTACGTAGGAAAGGTTATATAGAATCATAGAATTATAGTACATCTCAAGTTGGAAGAGACCCCCCAGGACCATCGAGTCCAACTCCTCTCTCCTTGCAGGACTACCTAAAACTAAACCATATGACTAAGAGCATCGTCCAGATGCTCCTTGAACTCTGGCAGGCTTGGTGCCGTGACCGCTTCCACAAACAACTCCAGTCATCAGCTGTAACATCAAGGATGAAGGAGAAAGTCATCTGGCCTTGACCCTCTGAGAGCAGAGTGTGTTGGCTCCAAGAGGAGATGCAGCAAAGTTGGGTATGGACTGTACTGAAGCAGTTATTTTCAAAGAGCAGTATTTTCAAAGACTCTGCGGCTACCTGACAGCTGGGTTATGCTTGTGAGAAAGCAGCTGTTTTTTTGTCAGAGTAATGTGCTCCAGGATTACTGGAAAATGCTATTTTGGATGAGGTGAACTTTCCTTGGCTGTTGGTGGATCACGCTTATTTGCGCTTACCCTGAAAGGGAGGAAAACTTGTTGCTTTTAGCAAGTTGTCAGCGTCCTGTTGACTTGGAAGAAGTAGGCTTTGAAAGCTGAATCCTGTCCACTGTTCAGTGCTGCCTGCTCCCGCCCGGTTATCCGGAGGCTGACTGGGATGCTTGTAGGTCATAGCTGCGGTCTTTTGAAAGCTAGCCACAGGTTGCGGTTAGAGAAATCAATTTTCCCCTAGCAATAGGTAAAGTGAAATACCTCTTGCAAAAGCCCTCTGTGATCTGTAATCATTCTGCTTGTCTGTGCTCCTAGTTTTGCTGTGCTGGAAGTAGGAGGCAGCACTTGAGATTTTAATTTTGGGCAATCGTGAGAGCGCAGTCTGAACTGAATTGACCAAAATGAAAAATGATGATGAACTTGCAACCGCTGGACAGATAGCGAGAGGAATCAATGGTTAACATTTCCAGATTATTTTATGCTTAGAATCTGAATAAGCTAAATCCAGGCTGAAGGATTACGGCAAAGCTTTCAGATGGAACATTGCAGCAGTCGTTTTCGAAGAGATAAAGAAACTGTATTTCTGATAAGGTTTGCATGAGGAATCCTCCAATCCTTACATCACTGCAAATGAAAACTCAGTTTATGAAAAGTAATGTAAAAAACAGTCTGTTATGTCATAAACCTTAGAAAGCAAAACATTTTCATAGCCTTTGACAGCCATAATGTGTTCAAAGCACTACATGAGCTATTTGTAAACTGTCTTGAAGCTGGAGAAGATTAATCTGGGCAGCTCCTGAGCGTGCGCGATGCATTGGACAGACATTGCAGTTTTCCACGCACTCCATTTCTCCCTGTCTGTACTTTTGATTTTTCCATTTCCTTTAAGGTAAACTGTAAGTCTGAATTTCCTGACTTTCTAATATTTGGAGTTTATTTGGTTTATCACTACAGACTTTTAAAATTACTGCAGTTACCAAAATGTGCCTTCAGGCTTCACTTTGTCTTAGCTTTTATTTGCAAGCGTGTAGCATATTACGGTGCATCCTTGTGGTACTATAAAGTTCGACTTTTAGCAGACACTGTGAGCTTTTATTTGTAAACATCTCACTGTAACAACACCACGAAGACTGAAAAATTTGAGTACCACTTGAACTTTCACTGGAATATTATGAAGAATGGATGAGACTAGCGAAAATAATAGGTATTGACAATTACCTCTTTGTCGGTTTTTCACCAGAAAATCTCCTTGCTTTGCATGCTTTTCAAGGGAAGAATAATAATTTCTTTTCTTGTCCCCAGTCCATATCATTTAATCATTGCTTGTTGTGTACCGGCTCGTAGAGTATCAGTTATAGTTCAATAGCTTTTGTCTAGAGCTCATTATCTGTAATTGAATGTATGCACCAAGCTGAATATGTTTATTTGTAACTTGATAATTAAGCTGCTGCAGACACTTATTCTGGGAAAAGAGAGGAGAGGAGACAGACAGCCTGTTATCCTGCAAACACTGCTCTGGCCTGAAACGGGAAAAAGGCGATGTGTTTGAAGGGTATCAAAGTTCACCTCCCAGCATTAACAACCACCATTTAAATTTCATGGGGGTTACAGTTGTTTGTTTATTAATTTTCTTGTCTCTAAACTAAGTGAGCACTGAGGAAACGGGGCTTCATCATTCTTTTCATAGATTGTGTTGGCCCAGATGTTACTTAAGACTGGTGGATTAAGGTTCTTTAAGACTGATGCTGCCCAATTTTTACCATTGTAACTCCTAATTTACCCTGTGGGCTAAGAAGTGGCGATTCCACCAGTTCTTAGGCAAAATGGGTGGAATCCTGTGTGATTCTGTGGTGTGTGGGAGCACCTTTCACAGAATCATAGAATGGTGGTAGGGGTTGGAACGGACCTCTGGAGATCATGGAGTTCAACTCCCTGCAGAGCAGGGTCACCCAGAGCAGGTTGCACAGGAACGCGTCCAGGTGGGTTTGGAAGATCTCCAGAGAAGGAGATTCCACAGCCTCTCTGGGCAGCCTGTTCCAGTGCTCTGGCACCCTCAAAGTAAAGAAGCTTTTCCTCATGTTGAGATGGAATTTCCTGTGTTCCAGCTTGTGCCCGTGGCCCCATGTCCTGTCCCTGGGCACCACTGAGAAGAGTCTGGCCCCATCCTCTTGACACCCGCCCTTTAGATATTGATCAGCATTGATGAGATCCCCTCTCAGTCTTCTCTTCTCCAGACTAAACAGACTCGGGTCTCTCTCTTTCTGTTGTTACAGCTGATACCAAAGTATGTGAAGCTTCTTTTTTTTTTAAAAAAAAGTACTAGGAGCAAGTTTAATGGGAGTATATTACATTATGGTATATCTTGGTGATGAAAATGAGAGCCTACTGACGTCTGGTAGCCATGGTTGCTAACATTTCAGGAAGCACAAAAGCAGGGATGAACGTAAAAGTCTTTCTTTTTCAGTTCCTAATTCCTTTCCTATGAGGTTTTGAATAAATCAGACGCATAGTGCGACCTTAATTTTTACTAAATATATCTTAGTTCACTAATGCTTTCTCAGAGCAGACCTGAGATGACATTGTAGAACATAACTGCTTTGGTTTTGCTCTAGTTACCCTTATGCATTTTTTAAAGTAGAGCATGTTCGGTTGAATTTTTATTTTCTGTCAAGTGCAAGAGTTGGTACCACATTATGTCCCATTAATTATGTTTTAAAAATAAGTCCAGATCCTGAGAGGAAAATGACTACATTCACTGATTGACTCTCTAAGTAATGAAATAAGGGGGGAAAAAAAAAAGCCTTAGGAAGACCTACTGTGCTGCAGAGTCCTGATCACTGGCTGTATTCTTGCAAGGTACTGATGGGCAAGTTTAACATCTCTGCCTAAGTTGTCCTTCTGAAGCCAGTGGGACCATGAACCTAGAAGAAAAATGATGATGGGAGTCTTCAGAGGAGTGTGGTGCGTGACAGGTTGGTCTTTCTGTTGCTGAAGCCATCCTTAAACTCAGGTATGCAGTGTATGCGAGAGAATAATCCAAAGAAGAAATTCTATCGCTTGGTTAAAGATCTTGATAAACTCCTTGTTGAGGTTGGTTGAATGTATCAGGTTCACTTTAACAAGTAGTCAACCTTAGTATGCTCCTAAATAGTAAAACATGCTGGAGATTAGTGTTTTAAAACGGGGATGTGATCACTGAAATCTCACTACCAGGTTTGCGAGTCTGGACTGGAGTTGTTGATTTTGGAGCCTGCAGCCATTTTTGCAAGCTAAAATGGGCCCCAATACCCTGATATTGAAGGCGCTCAAAACAGCCGAGTGGTGACTATGTGCAGAACATCTCAAAAAGGGACAATTTGGTTCCAGGCTAAACTTCCACCAGTATTTCTCATTTGCCAGGTAAAAACTGGTTTATGACCTGTACTGTCATTGTCCATGATTTTATTTCACAAGAATGGAACAAAGCAACAAGTCATGACAGTCTGAGAGAGTTGAGATTGCTCATCCTGGAGAAGAGGAGGCTCTGGGGAGACCTTATAGTGGTCTTCCAGTACTTGAAGGGAGCCTACAGGAAAGCTGGGGGGGGGGCTGTTTGCAAGGGCATGTAGCCATAGGACAAGGGGCAATGGTTTTAAAGTAGAGCAGGGCAGGGTTAGATTAGACGTTAGGAAGAAGTTTTTTACAATGAGGGTGGTGAGACCCTGGCACAGGTTGCCCAGAGAGGTGGTGGAGGCCCCAATCCTGAAGACGTTCAAGGCCAGGCTGGATGGGGCTCTGAGCAACCTGATCTAGTTGAAGATGTCCCTGCTCACTGCAGGGGGTTGGACTAGATGGCCTTTAGAGGTCCCTTCCGACCCAACACATTCTATGATTCTTTGATTCATAAAGAAATGGATACTGTGAAAGTGAGCAATGGTCGTAGGGCATGTGACAGAAATTGGTAGGATTTGTGGCCTGGAATGTATGGTGTGTGCATGTATAAATATGCACATACACAAAAACGCACCAGATTTTGTACCCTAAGGCAGGGTTTACTACCTGGGTTCGGTTTATGTCCTGCTTGGTTTGGTGAAGTTTGAGGTGTTGAGTACACTTCCAGTTGTGTGAGCTTTTATAAACACCTTCGTCATCTCCTGAGTACTGCAGCTGTCCGTGATGATGGCTTTGGTCCCCTGAGTTTTAATGACAGGACTGCTTTCTGCCTGTGTTCTTTAATAACTGTTGTTTGGGGATGTTCTCTTTGTGTCGTGATGTAGGATCACAGCTCAGGGAGGACTGCTTTGAATCTCCCCAGCTTGTCTTGGTATGTATTTCAGTTTTTGAGAAAAAATGCACCCAAAAGCCATTCTGAATTAGCTCATCTTTACGGACTAAGATGCAAAGAGCAGTTGTATGAGGCTGCAGACAGATTCGTGGTTTAATTTCTTCACCTTTTCCTGACACTGTTATGAGAGACCCAATTGTTATTACATTTGTGCATTTATAATCCCTTAGAAGTAGTGTTCTATTCTGGAATAAAGTGGAATATCAGGGAGAAATAAATATCTCCCTCTAAATTCACTTTCTTCCCTTGAAGCTATGTAAGTGGAGTCTCTCCCTGGCATTATGCTTGAAAGACCGTTAAAATCATCCATTTGGTATGATACTGTGAGAGCTTTTTTAATTCTGACAGCTTGCCTTAATGCAGAAAAAATGACCTTAATATATAAAATGATTAAAACTTCTGAATTAGTAGAATCCTTGAGTATGGCAGGATTTTTCGTGGAGTGACCATTGCATCATACTGCTATAAATTATTCAAGTACCCAGGAAGGTGTTTTCTCCGCAGGGATTTACCACCCTCACTTCATCCTGTAATGTACTTGCTTCCTTCCCATAGAATAATTTCAGTTAGACAGAGGAGGATCTCTGGAGGTCATCTCATCCACCCCATGCCTGTACAAGTTCACCAATCTGCATCTATATTCATATATAGTAAAAATATTGTGCCAGTTTAAAAATATGGATAAAAAAAATCTCTGTTTTCTTACTGCTGGATTTCCTCAATTTTATTTTTTGCTAATCTTTTGTAGAACTTCTGCATGAAATATTTTTCAGCAGGTGCCTCTGTATTTTGTGGCTTTTTTTCCGTGGTTCTGATGTTTCCCATGTGTTAAAATAGTTTTGATGGTTACTTTTCTGGTCATTTCAGTGCAGCCTGAAAGTCTGTGGTTTTGCTGTTTAGTATTCTTTTGTGTTTGGAAATGGGCAACAGTTAGGATTTATTTGCGGGTGGGAGGATCTTAGGAGTTAGCCGGTGGTGGATTTATTTTGCCTGTTTGAATGCAGTGAATATAATTCACTGAGGGATTGCTGAATGCTCAAAAAAGGATAAAAAAATAATTAAACCCTTTGAATTTTTCCTCTCTTTTCACAAGTATGCTGTCTTAGAGACAAAGATAAAATGACACAGTTTTTGAACGCATCCCACCCAAACACGACAGCATCTAAGCTGAGAGTCAGCAGTGGAAACGCGTGTGAAGATCTATATTGTCTCTCCGTGTATATGTGTGTACGCATATATCTGTATATATTTGAAGTTGTATAATTCACATGTCCACTTTCACAATCTGATTTCTTATCCTAACCGCATCCTGGGCTGCATCAAAAGCAGCATGGCCAGCGGGTTGACGGAGGTGATTCTCCCCCTCTACTCCGCTCTTGCGAGACCCCACCTGGAATACTGCATCCAGCTCTGGAGTCCTCAGCACAGGAAGGACATGGACCTGTTGGAGCAGGTCCAGACAAGGCCACGAAGATGATCAGAGGGCTGGATCCCCTCTGCTGTGGGGACAGGCTGAGAGAACTGGGGTTGTTCAGCCTGGAGAAGAGAAGGCTCCAGGGAGACCTTAAAGCCCCTTCCAGTCCCCAGAGGGAGCCTACAGGAAAGATGAAGAGGGACTCTTTATCAGTGAGTGGAGCAATAGGACAAGGGATAATGTTTTAAACCAAAGGAGGGTAGATTTCGATTGGGTATTAGGAAGAATTTTTGTCCTGTGAGGGTGGTGAGGCACTGGAACAGGTTGCCCAGAGAAGCTGTGGCTGCCCCATCCCTGGAGGGGTTCAAGGCCAGGCTGGATGGGGCTTGGAGCAGCCTGGGCTGGTGGGAGGTGTCCCTGCCCAGGGCAGGGGGTTGGAACTGGCTGATCTTTAAGGTCCCTTCCAACCCAAACCATTCCATGATTCTATGCCTTACATTTATTATTTATCGCATACCATTATTTAAGTGCTAACATACACTGTAAATTATATATGGTGATCTCTGATGTTGTGGTAGCAATCCAGTGGAGCAACCATGTTTAATGTCATCTAAGAATATTCCTGAGCAGCGTTGTCTGTTTACTGGGTTTTCTTTTGGTTTGGTAAAGCATCGCAGCAAAGGGGTGTTGAAACTGCCTTTGGGGTAGATTTTATGATTAGGGAGACTTGCTCTGTGCTCCTTTCCATTTGGGAAGGAAGCAGAGTGTGCTGCAGCTGCAGACGTTCAACCTGGGACATCTCTGACAAATGCCCATAATACGCAAAGAAATCAAGTGAGATAGTTTCTAAATTAGGTGCTTTGAGTCTATGAGGCAGCAAACTGAAGTTAAATTGTCAGACAAAACGCTTGACCAGTTGGCTTCATAGGCATCTCGTAGTCAAATATTTGTTAAAATTGTTTCTTTAATTTTTTTTTTCCTTCTGCCCAAACATATGCGCTAGTTTTGTATTCTTATTAACAGGGCTAATACCTGTTGCTGAACATTTACCCACTCCCTATAATGGTATAAGCAACTGAAGTAGGGTTTCTTGCCACGCCTCCTGTTTGTTTAAGTCCCAGGTACATATTAAGTCTTCACAAACATAAACCCTGGTAGCAACTGAGCCATTTTTAAATTTTCATAACTATAGTGAATAATACTGAGAGTTGAACTTATTTGATGATTCCTAGGTGGGCATTTTTGGCTTGACTACTTGACCTATGAATTCCACAGTGACTTCTGATGATAAATAAATACCCCTTAGCCCACGCACCCCCTGAAAAAAACCCAACCCAACAACAAATTTCAGCCCTATTTGGCCCATTTTGGTCGTAAATTATGCTGAGAACATTTTGGGTCTCTTGTTGTGGATTATGGGGAGTGAGCAGAATTGAGGTGCTCCATTAAGGGCAAGTGTCGGGTGCTGCACCTGGGGAGTAATAACCCCCTGCACCAGGACAGGTTGGGAGCTGACCTGCTGGAGAGCAGCTCTGAGGAAAGGGACCTGGGAGTCCTGGTGGACAACAGGATGGCCATGAGCCAGCAATGTGCCCTTGTGGCCAAGAAGGCCAATGGCATCCTGGGGGGCATCAAGAAGAGTGTGGCCAGCAGGTGGAGGGAGGTCATCCTCCCCCTCTGCTCTGCCTTGGTGAGGCCCCACCTGGAGTGCTGTGTCCAGTTCTGGGCTCCCCAGCTCAAGAGGGACAAGGAATTGCTGGAGAGGGTGCAGCATAGGGCTACTAAGATGATTAAGGGACTGGAACACCTCTCCTATGAAGAAAGGCTGAGGGAATTAGGTCTCTTTAGCCTGGAAAAGAGGCATCTGAGGGGGGACCTTATCAACACTTATAAATACTTGAACGGTGGGTGTCAGGAGGATGGGGCCAGGCTCTTTTCGGTGGTGCCCAGTGATAGGACAAGGGGTAATGGGCACAAACTTGAGCACAGGAAGTTCCACCTAAACATGAGGAGGAACTTCTTTACCTTGAGAGTGGCAGAGCACTGGAACAAGCTGCCCAGGGAGGTGGTGGAGTCTCCGTCTCTGGAGACATTCAAAACCCGCCTGGACGCGTTCCTGTGCCCCCTGCTCTAAGGTGGCCCTGCTCTGGCAGGGGGGTTGGACTAGATGATCTACTAAGGTCCCTTCCAACCCTATGATTCTATGATTCTATGATTTGTATCTGTTTGAATGGATGTCACAGGCTGGGATGCAACTGAACAGCGTTTTCAAATGGCATTTCCAAACCCTCTAAGCAAAGTTGGGGTTCCTCCTGAACTTCTGACAAACTGCTCATGGGTTCTCTGTCTGGCTAAGTTTGGGTGGCTTTGGTAATTTTTCACATATCGGAGTTTACAGTACACTTTCCAGCCTTTTTGGAGCAACTATCTGGATTTCTCTTCTTGCTTGAAATGCAAATGTTAAGATGTATTTGTTGCCAACTGACAGAAAGCAAGAAAAATTATTTTAGGAGAAAGAAATCAAGCAAGCAAGCATAGCCATTCATTATTTAAATGACTGTGTTTCATGGCAATTTTGTCTCCAAATAACCTTTTGGTTTTGTAAATTGTGCGGCACTCTTTTTCAGCGGCCAAAACTCTTTGTCACACACTCAAACCCCTTTGTGACACATGCTTTGATAACTCAGTAATGGAAAGGTGGGAGCAGATAATTAGCAAATAGTATTAACCAGCAGTATGTTCCAGCGAGGGTAATGAATCAGTGTTTTGCTTCCATAAATGCA
This sequence comes from Rhinoptilus africanus, assembly GCA_013400135.1. Lineage (NCBI taxonomy): Eukaryota > Metazoa > Chordata > Aves > Charadriiformes > Glareolidae > Rhinoptilus > Rhinoptilus africanus. The sequence goes on along the minus strand of VXBO01008587.1, from coordinate 355,028 downwards.
TGTTGGTATCCAAGCAATTTGGCAACCCTTTAGGTTTGACCTGAGAAAATAACTAGAAGAGGATTTTTTGTGTATCCCTATGTTCTGTATCCCAGAGTTATCTTTCCCATCCTGCCCCTTCCAAGCAGAAATGTGGAATTGAGAGGTTATTCCCCACTGATGCAAAGAAGTTTGTTGGCGACAGCTCTTTCATTAGGATGACTGTATAAGATGGACATTCTTGGTGAAGATCAGTCCCTGAGCTGAAGTCACAGCATGTGCCAATTGAGGCTGCCAAGGTGTTTCAGGAGATAAGTTAGAAAGTGGCTGTGCTGTACATTCAGTATTTTTTCTTTGCCATCTGCCTGAAAGAAGTACCTTTAAGTAGATTCAAACCAAGGAAAAAAATTGCAGTGATTGTTTCCAAATGGCCCAATTTGTGCAGAATCAGTTGCTTTAAATATATAGTCTTTTATAACTTCTCTACTAGAGATGCTTGTTTTTCCCCTCCTTTTTATTACCCCACCAATATTTCATGGGTATCCTTAACATTTAAACTGAAGATTATTTAAAGTTAAGTCTAATTTTTCATTCGGAGATCACCAAAGAGCTAGTCATATACACAAAATGTGTTGGTTCTCCCCAAACTACTTGTATTAGGAAAGAATTAGTATCTGAAAATTGTTACAACATACCTACATGCAGTAATCTGAACACTGCTTTTGCTCATGTTTTGAGGCAGAGTGTCTGACTTTGAAAGCCACTTTTAGATAACAAAATAATTGCCGTAGGACTCTGGTTGTCTTTTCTTTGCAGATGAAGTTCTTCTGCTGTATTGTACCCAGAGGAAGCTTTTATTTTGTTCATATCTCAGCTGTTTTGTGATCTGTGTGATTTTTCGCCGCCGTCTTTTGGCTTTCAGCAAGCTGCCACGTGTGTTATTAGTGAACTCTCCGACAGTAATCTCTGTATCTGTTACGATATAGATGAGCCCTACAAAAGCTCTCATAAAAGCTCTCATAAACACTTACCATGTGAGAGGGAAGGGCTCAAGGCAAGGGCTTGTTTAAAAGGCGTGGTTTTTTCTCATGCATTAGTTTTCAGACTCTCAGTTCAGGAGTGGTTTACTGGAATTAATTTTATTTTATATCTGACATTGCCACTGGTTATTATTTCTTCAAGCAGGCATTTATTTCGATAATTTAAGTTTGGAGGGGAAGAAAAACACACCTGTGCTAGAGCCCTCGGTTATCTGTGATGACTGTAATGTCGATGTCTGTTGGCAAAGTCGTTACTCATCACTGTTCACTATAAAATCAGCCTCATTTTAATGGATTATCATAGACATTTAGTAGAAGAACGTGCTTTGACTCAGCTGTTGAGGAGGAGGAATTGAATTGCTCTCTTGGCCCTTCCTGGACTCTGGGTGCGGGAGCTGCCTCCTCTTGGTGCGCAGTGCTCCGGTGGAAAATGGTAATAAATAGTGTTTGTACTGCACATTCAGGTCTTGAGCAAAGCAACGCTTTATATTGGCTTCAAGAAATACGATAATAATAAAATGTAGCTACCACGTTTGTTATATTTCATGATAGTGCTATGCAGAAGTATAAATAAAGAAGTAAGCACACTGAAGAGGGGGAAGGAGATGGCCGTTAGGCAGAGCCCACGCTGGCACTGTTGGTACCCAGCACCTAAAATCATGGCTGTGTTATTAGTAGAGCCTCCGTTGATGGGCGGGTCACCATTCAAAAAAATTAAATAATCTCTGTGGGTCAGTATCTCGGTCTTACTAAATCAGTGTTTCATGACTCCACACAACAAAAAACTGTTGTTATCTGCAGACAAGTGGGCTGCATTTTAGACCTAAGAAGGGAAATGATATTCATTAATTAGTGATGATATCCAATTTTATGTTGTCCTTTTTTTTTTTTGTCCTGGTGCTAAGATTGCAAGTGTAGCATCTTACCCAGATGCATCAGAGAACCCCCGGTGCTGCAGCTTAACGAAGTGAATATTTAATGTTCCACAACAACATGTGACTAAGGCAATGAAAAAAAATTAGCCCATTATTGGCAAAGATTATACAGACAAAATACATTTCTTTCATGCAGCGGGAAGGAAAAATGCCAGCAAGGATGATGAAGACTTTCTTAATAAGATTTCTGTTTTCAAATATTCCGCTTCAGACCTCTTAATAAAATGAATGCATTAGATGCACAGAGCTAAGATCGCTGTTGAATGAGATTATACTCTCGTCCATTTAATAATGACGTGGTTGTAATTTTTTTCCCTACCTTCTCTTGTAACTTTAAATATTCAGCGCTGAGCAAATTTTGCTTGGATTTAAATGGGCTTAATTATTAGTACTTTGTCTAAATTAGCTTTCCATTTCTGTAATCTGAATAGTACCTCATCTCACAAAAGGCTAAACGTAATTTGTTCCAGGCGTCTTGTGACTTCAGCGTGTCTGCTTACTGCAGAGGCCACACGGACAGGGGCCTTTTTAGGACAGCATTTGAAAATTGAATTTAAAAAGAGCATTTTGGTTTAATTTGCTGGGTCAATTTGTTTAAATCGGCAATAATCTTGTATTTGTCCCGGTGAGACCTTGGACAGAGAGTACATTTGGGCATCATCTTTGATGCTGTAGAATATAGCACTTGTGCTAATAACTGCCGGTAAAGTGATACGTTTATGTATTTTTACTTGGAATGACTGATTTTTGGCTTACGTATTATTTGTGATTGACTGCAGGTTGCCTATTCATTTTTCTTTCTGCCTGGGCTATGGAAAGAGGAATTACTCTTTCTCTTTACTTCCTTACTCCCCTCTGTTCCCAGCCGCCTCCCCAGGAGATCAGCTCCAATCTCGGCACCGCGTGACAGTTAGCAGTTGTGACAGGCTAGCCTATTTTTGGAACTCTGTCCCCACTCTTTCCCTGCTGGAAAAGAAAAGCACATTTATCTTGAAAAATTAATCCGTCTGGAAAAGGAGGAGAAAGGTTCACGAGGCACTCGCCACTCGGTGCTTGGGCTGCAGTTTTGCTCATTATTTGTTCAGCTTGTGTCAGGGGATGGGAGAGGTTTGCATATCACCTGCCCTTGAGCTCTGCAAGAGCCCTTCTGTTCTGCGTGGAAAAAGCAGCAGACTGAAATACAGCACGGAGCTGCATGGATGTTGTCCAGTCATGTCTTATATTTCACACATTTTCTGAGCTGCTTCTGCAAACCCAGAAATACTACTGCTTGTCTCCAAGGAACAGACACAGAAGTTCAGAATTTGGCAGTTAGGGTGGAAAGTTTGTTTTTTTTTTTTCCTCATTTATTTTGCCCCTTCTTTAGACTCTGCAGGCTCTACAAGTAGTAAAATATATGTGTTAAATCGTACTCGCATTGGGGTAACATCCATAATGCAGTTCCATGTGAAATAGTAACTGCTGTGTGCTTAGTGATTACATCTCTTATTTTGATGTGGTCTCCTTATAGTCAAAATGCTACATCTCTGTGCACTGCAAACCCAGCCCATGGTCTTCTTATGATCAAACTGCTGCATTTTTGTGAGTTACAAACTCAGCCTAAATAAGGCAGATGTAGTCTTGGGACTTTCTTAGGATTATCAATTAAGAAATATAAAGCAAATGCTAATGTCTGGCAGGGAAAGTATGGCAGCAGAATTGCATTGTCAATGGATAGTTTTATTGTATCACAAAAGCAAGAATTTTAAGTTTGTGAAACTGACTAAAATGGCTTTTGAATTCTCATTCCATGTTGTCCGTGTCTCTAAAGCTCCGGAACACGCTGGACAGCTGGTGTTAGTTTTGATCTCCCGAAGCACTATTATTTTGGTTTCTCATAGGTGGCTATTATTGGAACTTTAAAAATAGACTCTGCTGTCTGTTTAATCTATTCATTTAATCTTGTTCTAGATGCTTCCCTTTATTTCCTTATGTATGATGTGAATACCTCTGTGCCTACACATTATATACCTGTCATCTCTAGAATATCAGAACCTCTTTCCCTGGAAAGTTGGTGCTGAGTCATCTTCAGAAGGTGCTCATCCTCCCCACATCAGCTTGATATACGAGAAAATAAATATTCAAAATATCAATGCTGTAAGGAACACAAAAGGAGTGGGAATCCCTTGGCCAGTCAGGCCTGATCCTGTATTTTCAAGGTCTGGGGAAGCTGCATTGTTTCAGGCTCCTGAACCACAAGGCACAGATCAGGCAACCTGATCTAGTGGGGGGTGTCCCTGCCCATGGCAGGAGGTTGGAACTGGATGATCTTTAAGGTCCCTTCCAACCCTGACAATTCCATGATACTATGAGTTATAATGTTAGTTGGCTAACGAGGCAGGTGCCATAAAATCTGCAAAATAAAATACCTTTGGAGGCAAGACTGTGATACCTAATCACAGTGCTCTGTTTACGTGGATAACATTTCCTGAATGTGACTTTTCCCTTGTCCCCTTTAAAAGATCATGATAGCACTATATGGCTCTTTCTGTCCCCTATACCAACTAAAGCTCAAAATGTACGTAGGCTTATCTGGTTGGAATGGGTTGAATTGAAAGTGAAGCAGTAAATTAATTTATGGCAACAGTAAAGTGTGTATTGATTCCTCCAACTGCACCACATTTCTTCTCCTTTCTACCTCCCAAAGAAATAAATGTATATGTTACACATTTTAATCCTTCAGGGTTAAAACCTTCTTGAGGAATTTAGCTCACCTGATTATATTCTCACCTAGGGGCTTTTTATTATTGTGTGACATTAAATTCACGCTTCTCTCATCTAAGCCTTCATTACCAGAAGGAGATGCCCATGGGTGTACAGGTACACACACCACGTTTATACTGTTTCATATCAACAAGCGTAATGCATGTGCACACTGCATAAATTCATAGAATCATAGAATGGTTAGAGTTAGAAAGGACCTTAAAGATGATCCAGTTTCACCCCCTGCCCTGGGCAGGGACACCTCCCACCAGCCCAGGCTGCTCCAAGCCCCATCCAGCCTGGCCTTGAACCCCTCCAGGGATGGGGCAGCCACAGCTTCTCTGGGCAACCTGGGCCAGGGGCTCACCCCCCTCACAGGAAAGAATTTCTTCCTGATATCCAGTCTAAATATCCCCTCTTTCATTTTGAAAACATTACCCCTTATCATATCGCTACATGCCCTTGTAAAAAGTCCCTCCCCATCTCTCCTGGACCCCCTTTAGGGACTGGAAGGGGCTCTAAGGTCTCCCTGGAGCCTTCTCTTCTCCAAGCTGAACAACCCCAGCTCTCTCAGCCTGTCCTCACAGCAGAGGGGCTCCAGCCCTCGGACTGTCTTCATGGCCTTCCTCTGGACCTGCTCCAACAGGTCCATGTCCTGTCCATTCAGAGACACGTGGCCAGCAAACCAGACCCACGTCTTCTTTGATGTGCAGGCTATGTGGTTTGAAGTGTAAACTACATGTGGGTAATTCTTTGTATTTTGGTGACATTCTGTCATACCAGTTAGATGTTCTTATAGAACAGAATAAGACAGAAATGGGAGAGGAGAAAAAGATTTTAGGATAATTTTTGGTACGTATGTGTGAGTGTGCCTCTGTACGTATATACTGTCTGTTTGTCGAGGTAGATCAGTAAGGGGCAGATTCCTTTCGGTGCTGTATTCCTTCTGCATGGTTTTGTGCATGAAATGAAAATGTTTCCTGAATTCTACCCCTCATCTCATTTACAGAAGAGTAACCAATTACGCCTATAAATTGATGATTATCCTTTCATTTCCATCACCACTAGGATGCAGCATTTTTAAAATACACATTTAAAGTACATGTGAACTAGGAAAGTAATGAATAGGCTGTGCTTCTGGACTTTGTCTTTTCATATGCTAAATAGTAATAGTTAATCAGCATTGGTATGTGGTACAACATGAGATAATCAGACCAAAAACATCCATCTGCTTCTCTTGAAGTGAATCATCGTTCTAGCATCCTTCCTCAGTATCTTCTGTAGGAGAAAAATAAAACAGACTTATTTTAGCGTAAAAAGTCTTGGCTGTCTTATTCTAAATGAATATCTTAGAGGAGTGGAAAAAGAAGTTAACTGATACAGGTATGTAATTTTATGAGGCTGACTGATCTGTAATATTTTCTCTATGTCCTTTATATCAGTCCACCAGAAACAAATGTGCTTCACTGCACAGTGGCTTGCCTGGGCATGGGGGGAAGTGTCTATCTCTTGAAGTTTCACACTGCTCTTTGTATCTTGAGCGATAGACTCCTGTCATCTATCTTTTTACCTTGTGTGCTTCCTTTTTTTTTTTCATGAAAAATTAATTAATTTAATGTAATTGTATGTATTTTAGTTAATAGCTTTCTGTGCGCAGTGATCAGCAAATCGTTCCTTCCTTTTTCGCTGTATGTGTAGATTTTATCTTTTTATCTGCTTTTCTCCGAAAATGTTGTCATACTGGTCTGAATTTCCTAAATGAGTTCTGTGGCTATAAAATACCATGACAGATTTCAAGTCAGTCTATATTTGGACACACAGAGCAAGTACCGGGAAGTTGCTCTGAACTGAGCAAACTGACGTCTTTCAACTATTATCCTCCACTTACAAAAATCATTCTTCCTGCAAGAGGTGAGGGGTTTTTTCATCCACAACTCTGCAGTTGCTTTGAGAATAAATGCTGCTTGTACCATGTGTTTGCCATGGCCAGTGTTTTTAAATTTTTAAATAATTATTTCAGACAGAATATTTAAATAGTTCTTGTTCTGTATTACTAAATGCCCAATTAAACCTATCAGCTGCCAGAAGTTATAACAATTAATACTTCACACGTAGGCGTGTTGATGGTCTGATAGCTGTAGCAAAAATGTAGCCTGTTTTTTAGCCTTTTATGAGGATGCTTGGCTTTGTTCTGCATGAATTTGCACGCTGAGGTTGTCATTTGCCAGGTTGTAGCGTGAGTGGTGTGAAAGGGGCACTTCGCCCAGCAGCTCCTGCTGCGTCTAGTTCAATTTGAATGCCCTGCAGGGCTCATTGGCAGCCTGGAAGGAGTGTCCCAAAGACTCTCCTGGGTTGTTCCTGCTGTAGGAAGGATCAGATTGTTCATAAGACATTTATTAATAGTCAACAGAAACTATGCCACAGAAAGGATTATGCAGAACAGTCTTTTGTATGTCATTAAGATGCTGAAGAGGTGTTTTGTATCTTGTCAAGATGTATCAATAGCGATACATTATGCTGGGGTGGTCACAGAAGACCATGGCCAGCTGGATTAAATCACTGAGCAAAAGTGATTTGAGGAGTCTCCTAGGTGGAATTTTGGAAATGCTGAAGTAAAAGGAGGCAAAGTGTTTGTGTAAGGATGTAAGTTTGACTTTGGTCGTTTTGAGATCAGTGTAAATAGATGCGTAATTTGCCTCGGCGCTCAACTGAGGATGTGCAACTGTCGCTTGGAGCAAGTGAGAAACTCTACCCAAAGCATCTGGCAGAAGATGTCTGGTTTTCTCCTCTTCCTCCCACTTCCTTTGGTCTCCAGCAGTGTCTCCTGTTTTGAGGTTCCTTCACACCACAACTACTGCAAGTCTGTCCTCTGACATTCCTACTACTTGGCACCTGAATCAGGGAGCTCACAATGCGTTTGAAAATGCAGGGAAAATCTCACTTTTACTGGCCTAAAGTTAATTCTTTTTTTGGCCAAAGCTTGTTATTTCTATCCGCAGGCATGTTCCTCTGGTTTTAGTGTTAAACACTTACCGCTCCTTTTGTTCCCTTTTTGTTTATTGTAGTGTCATTTAGATATAAGGCAATGCTTGCATTTTATTTTTATTTGTTTCAAATGCTACTATTTCAGTGGCTTTCCAAAGGCTAGTTATGCATATGATTGTAATTCTGCAAATCATGTGTGTTGCTGAAATTCCAAAGCATGCAAATTAAAGTGCTTGCATATGGCCACCTCGGCTTTAGCACTTTGTTAATGGGTAGAGAAAAGGGTCTAGCTGGACTTTTTTTTTCCATATGAACATCCATCTGTTGTATGATTGTCTTCATGACTTTGTCATCATTATGCTTTGCTCTGGCACTTATCTGATTGTAAAAAAATTGCTTCTTTATAGATTTGGTCGTTATATTTGTTTCTCTTTGATTACCAGCTTGCAAGCTGATCAGTGTCAAGAAGCTTCCATAATATTTATTATAATACAGAGTAAATCAATATCTGTGTAATGGAACAAGAATATATGTGTTAATTTGTGAATTATGGTGGTGTCTCTGGTGTTGTCTAGTGTTTCTGGACTCTGGCCTTTTAGAAGGCTGGGATGAGGGTGCCTGACAAAAATATAAAAGATGTGAAATAACTGGTTCATGTAATTTTTCTTTACCTGTGCTCCCAGGTAGAGAGACGTGTTTGCTGTTCACGTCACTTTTTAACAGGGTAAGTCAGGGTGCTTTATACTGACGTATCTAAAGCCCACTGTGTAAGCAGTTTATTTTTTTATTAATCTCGGACCTGTGTGGCTGCATTTCCACTCCCTATTGATTAAAAACCTTCTATGTTTATGTTGCTACAAAGCTCATCAAAACCCAAGTGAAAGCCCTAATTTCTACTAGTCAAATATCACAATGTTAGTGTGCTTTGTTGTCCTGGTAATAATTTTACCCCGTTGCCTCGAAAGGCACTTTATGCCACTTTTCAAAGCTTACTCATGGCTCTGCTTTTCACACAGTTATGTCTGCCGACTTGTGTGGCAAAGTGGTTTTTCTGCTTCTTATTACTCAGGACCCTGCAAACCAGTTCACCAAAGACATCCGCCAGCTTATGCCCGTGCATCTCCATCATGAGGTTTTTATAACCTTACTGAAGGGACTGTGCTGGGATTGTTGGAAAACATGCTCTTTTGTTCCCTTCCGTGCCATTACCTGTATTGCATCCATCATGACATCTCGTGTTGTAAACACTAGAGGTGTTCTTACCAAGTTCCCAAGAAAAAATTGGTGTAAGGAAAGAGAGGAGCTATTTAAGTGAGTAACTCATCAGTACGATATATTTTTGTTAGCAAAGGCAAAACTGTAGAAGTTCATCTGTATTTGGAATGTGAGGATATGGCCAGTGACATCTAGCATTTTCTTCAGCCTTGGATCAGTCCTTTGACTCTTGGGCAATTTTCTCCTGGCACTGTTGTATCTGAGGAATGGATTTTTTATCCCCAAAGTGGTGTTATTTGGTGATGTTTTGTCTGTCTTGGCTGCAAGTGACTTGGAGGCATTGAGAACTGTAACTGGTGGAGAATTGGCTTTGTGAGATCTTTCCTATTGGCGAGGCTATGTGAGAAGATGATAACGCAGTTAAGTCCCTTTTAGAGCACGGGTTGGTCATGAAGCACTAACTTTCAGGGGAAGGCAGGATTGATGCATGGATGGCGTTATGGATTCTTAGCATGGAAAGCCATAAGGCTGTTTTTCCAGGGATGTTTTTCAGAGCGGAGCCAGTTTCTCATCTCCATTGTCCTTCATATCGTGTACTTTCATTAGATATTTAAATAACATGGGGAAGGATATCCCTACCCTGCTCATTTGGTCTCCAGTCTTTCAAATGCTTTCTTATATCCTTATATTTATTCATGCGAGTTGTTCATTTGACTGGTCTGGTTGCAGAATGAGAGATGTATAAATAGTGCATTTTGAGTTTATTATGCAAAGTTAAGGGAAGATAAGGGAAAGTCTGTATATGTCATTGCAAGCTCGTTTATTTTGCGGCATACTGCACAGAACACGCCAGCATGTTCTACAATGAAATTTATCCTCGTGCTGCTGGTGGTACAGAGGAGTGAATAAAATACATTTGTTATAACATAACAAGCCGTATTAATACAAAAAAAATAGCATAGGCATCTTGTTATAGATACTGTGGGTACGATATAACCCAGGGCAATGTCTGAGTAAGTAACGTTTATTATTAAGTGTAATTTTTATGCTGCTGTGAAAGTGACAAACATTTGACATGCTCAGTTAATAGGCTTAATTAAAATTCAAGATTAATTATGAAGATGACTAACTCTTCATTACCTTGTAGGAACAAAAGATAACTTAGATTTTGAGAAAGAAAAGATGATTAACCCAGTAACATGTATCAGAAGAATTGCAAATACTCCCTTTGCAGGAGCAGAGATCATAAATATTAAATTCTGCCTCCCCCAGCAGAGAAGGAATGAGATTCAAAGCAAATTGGGTCTGCAGAACTGCTGGGTTTCAAAAAAAAGTCATTTAAAAATAATCGTAAGAGTACTTGTCAAAGAGGTGAACTGTTGCTTTAGACAGATCAGAGGTGATTAGAACAGGGGAAGGGGTTGGATCTTACTCTAATTTTCAACAGGTTATTGAAGTCTTACTCAGGTGTAAAGCATTGGATGTGGGATCGGTTCCCTGCATTTAAGTTTTGAGTAATCATCTGACGGTCATGTAAAGAACTTGAAAGAGGATAGACAACTACCCTCATTTCTTCCACCGTTTCCAAGAACGTGGCAACACCAACTGATGCATTGTAATACATTATATTTATAGGTCAATTTAGCAGCTTTTTCTATTAAATTTTGTCAGGCTCTGTGATTTATATGATATTTGTTCAGCATGCCTGTAGCAGATATGACTGGTAATTTGAAAAATGAAATGTGTTAACCTCTGAGTTAAGCTAATGATAAAGTTGAATTACGCTAATAACAGTTTAAAACAGCCATATGTTTCCTTTCAACTTTGTAGACTTTCAGTCTTAGATATGCTTTAGCCTCGTATAAAAATACAGAACATTATTTCTTTGTAAGTACAGCATATTGTTCTGAAGGGTCACCTCCAGGTCTTCAACTTAGAAGTAGAAGAACGATTTTGTTTTTAATATGTTCTGAAATTCCAGTTTTTGAAAGATGTCTCCTCATATTTTCTGTGTCAGTCATTGCTATTTAGCTTAGATTTTTAAATCAATTGCTAGATCTTATCAGTGATTTAAAACAAGTAGTGTAGTTGTTTCATCTTTGCAGCCCTTTTCTTGTTGAGTCCTTTGAATTAGCTCAAAATAAGCTACAAACATGGCAACTCTAATACCATTTTATGCATTTGATGTGAAAATAAGGCATTGCTGGACCTGTCATAGAAAGAAACTCTTGAAACTCGTCTAATAAGAGCATGTTTTGCCCAAGGTTCAACACCTTACTATCAAATTTGACAAGCAGGTTCAGCTTTCCAAAGCTGGTTGATGTGTCCAGTCTTCTAGTGTGTGCTGCAGTCAAACTATTCTAAATGTAAATACTATTGAGTGCCTTTAAAAAAAAATTACTATTTTTTGCTCATAAAAGATGGAATTAAGTTTTTAGGTGTGACGTTTGTGTCACTGTCATGTCTTGGAAGTCACAATTTGTTTAATGATGTCTTATCATTGCTGTTCTTTTTATCCCGCTTTACCACTTGTGTATCCCACCAGTTTACGTACAAATTCCTAGGGAAACCCAGATTTGGGTGTTCATTCAGACCTTGCTTCATCCATGACAGTAAAAGTTTATGTCTGTCAGTGTGGAATTCTTAGTGGAGCTACTAGGCTGGGAGAGGGCAAGGCGCAGGTCTGAAATGGGCTTTTTCTCTACAGGTTGAGAGTTTCTCGTTTCAATTAGGAAGGCTGTTCCTGCTGGTGACTCCTTGAACTGCTGTACGAGTATCCAGGTGCAGATGTTGAGCGTTTTGTGTCACTCTGAATAAGCAGTAACGACTAGAAAAAGTAGAAACCCCTCCCCACTTCTCATTCCGATAATGAATTTATATACAAAATTAGTCTTCTTTTTGTTGTCTTGATTAACAGCGAATTTATGGTTTTATCCCTGGAGGTTTGCAGGCAAATTTTTATTTGTAGATCTGGATGAGCTTGCTACATTCAGCATGGTTACCAGCACCCAGAATCTAAAGCGTGTGGCCATGAAGATCTGGTATAGAGGTCACAGAACATAATTAAGTTCCCACAGAAAAAAAAAAAAAAAAACAACGAAACCTTTGTTAGCTGATTCATCTAACGCCTAGAGGTAACCCTTAAAATCATACATATTTGTGCTGTGTAAATGGTGCTTGTCAAAATGCTGCTGTCGAGGGGCTGTGGGTTTTTTTCTGTGGACAAGATTACTTTTTGGGCGCATTAGCAGAGCGCTGTACTTTGCCATAGGCAGTGCAATAAACTTCCAGATCTTGACTGTCACAGCAGAGGTACCGATCTAGGGTGAATTTAGATTGCTTTTCAACGCATGGCTGTGAGATCAGATTGGAAGAGCCCAGGAGAATCTTTTGAGCGGAGCGTATCAATCACCCCCCACATCCACCTGTGTTTGCATCTCACATAAAAATGTCCTGTAATGTTAAGCAGTGACTACAACATATTTCTTGAATAAGCCATTGCCTGGTGGCATGTTGTAGATTTGAATAAAATAAAGATTATCTGCAACACAAATAAAACCAAAATGGAAATCCCTTTGTTGGGTAGAGCTGTGCTGCAACTTGTTTAGATATCTTGTGTGTCATTGTCTCCACTTCTTTTTGATGTACATAATTTATGCCAGGGGTTAATGGTCCTTCGGTGTCCTGGATCTGCTTAGGCTCTCTTGAAGGGTTTCCCAGCTTTTTGCCAGCAATGATTTGGAAATTTACTCAGAGATAGTGACTCTGCACTACGATCCTTCAGCCAAAATGGAAAATCTGATGGGTCTACTCTCTTATGCCAAAACCACTTTATGTTGTTTTCTTGAAAAATGTAGGTCCTAGCCTTGCATCGTGGCAAGACATCAGTTTAAGAAAATGTAGACTGCCAACCTATATGGAATCATGTCGTTAGCTTCATTGAGACCTTCCCAATCCAGATGGTGGAAGAGTTCTTAGAGAAGATTCAACTCTTTCTGGAACCTTGGTAGAAATTGCCTTCTCAGTGTCTTTCAATACAAGGCCAATCTTGTGGTTCACGGGATAATTATTGCTGTTGTTCTCTTTTACTTTAGAATCTGAGGAAGACCTTTAGCTACCTGTGTCATCTAGTTACAGTAGTTGGTCTAACAAAAGTGATTACCTCTTCTAGAAAACTTACCCACATCAAAAAAATTACTTACCCTTAAGGCTGAGAGAGGCCAAGCTTTGTTGGAAGCTGCACCCGATGCCCAATGCTGGAAGTTCAGTGGAAGAATAAATAAACTGAAAAATATGGAGTTCTTCATCTGCAGGTGTGTAATTTACTACATTTTGAGGAAGAAATAGAAAACTAGTATTTTCCAGTGAAGACAATTCTAGGCTGAACAGGGAAAATTGCAAGGGCACGTGATTAGAGACAAAGATCTGTGTGGGATGGCAAATGATAGCTTTTATGCATTGTTTTATCGATGGTTTTTTTGTTAGGTAACAAGCACAGTTAAACCCTGAGCATGTTTCAGTCTTTTTCGAATTGCCTCGAAACATGGAGCTAAGCTGCGTTTCAGGCTTTGCAATGTGTGGTCCAGAAAGTTGGCTACTATGACAGATGGCGGTGAGATATGCTTTTAGTTCTGAGGATATCTTAGAATGTAGCACAAAGAAAGTTTTCAGTGAGGAAAGGAGCTCATCCCTTTTATATTTGAAAAGTTCGTAATCTAGCAGCAAGTATAAAACCTATTGGTCTCTGCGTTTCAGTCCCTCAAAAGGGTGTCTACAGAGACCTCTTCCATGTTTATTCTTCATTTTTCCTTGGAAGACACTGGAAAATAAAAATTTTTAGCCAGTTTGGGTTATGGTAGATTTTCCATAGTAAGATTTTTTATAGTTCCCCATGAAGGTTTGACCCACAAAGAGTCAGATCATACCTCCCTTGCAACTGCTAGTTAATAGGGAGATATGAGAAGATCACAACTTCTCATCTATAGGTATGGATGTGAAGGCGCATTGGGAAGAAAGTGGCTTTTAATTTATTTCTTAGTCAGAGTGATCTGATTTTTTTCATAACTGAGATGGCCTTCTGCCACTTTTGTTCTGTGTCTGGCGCCTACCTGTAAATAAAAAGCCTTTTTCTACTTCTCAGTAATATTCCCCTACATATGAGCCGGTGGGATGTCACATCTCAAAAAGCCTCGCCCTTAGCCTCCTGTATTTCCATCCAACAGGTCTAAGGCCTTTTATGAATCAGAAATAGGTGCCCAGAAGTTACACTGAAAAAGAAATGTTCTCATAGACCACTTAAATATTTATCTTCTCTTCAGCTTTTTGGGGTGTAGAAAGAGTAACCGTACCATGACCTGTGTTAGGTGAGACCAGAGGTCCCACCCTAACACCGTATCCTTATTCTGACAGTGGCCACTAGCATGAGTCTTTTTAGGGAATAAAATGTCAAGTCTAAAATAACACTTTCCCAAATGCGTGCCCTTCTAGTTTTGGAAAACCACATCCTAGGCACTTTTTGAGCCAGAGGTTGTATCCATAGCTTTATGTTTATTAGGTCATGCTGAACTTTCTTTGATGGATTTATCTAATTAGTCTTTGAAACCGCTTGTACTTTTCAGTGCCTGTATCACAGTGAGTAATTTTTTATGCATGTTTTATAGCAGCTTAAAGGACCTCCTACGATTACCTACAGGGTTTTTTTTTTGTCTACCATAAATCCTTTTCTAAGTTCATAAATCCAATTAGTATAGCTTTTACTCTATCTGTTGACATTTTGGTAAACATCTCTGCATCAACATTTTTATCAACAGGTTTATATAACAAGCCATTATTCCAGTCTCTAAGTACAACTGTCCTTTCTTAATTGTGGGAGAAAGAAATATTTTTACTTTGCCAAATTTTGTAAAAGAAACCTACTGATAAAGATTTAAAGCTCTTTTATAGCATGTAAAATTCAGATATGAACTCATATCTAATTGGATTCTCCAGCCTCATCTTCTCTTCTTTTTCTATCTGAAGCTGGCGTCAATCCATCAGATGGTTGTCTTTTGTGTAAAGGTGATGTATCAGTTCCACATAATCCTTTATAAATCATATCCAAAAACTTATACTGTTTATTCTGAACTAGTTATCAGATATTTCTTGCTATTCCTAATGAATTTACTATCCTCATTGTCCTTTTTTTCCCTTAAGCTTAGCATCCTATTATTTTCTCCACATTGTCTTCTGCTGTTAAAGAGATGTGGCTTCTCTCTTGCTTCTCTATTTTCTTTATGAAGTTTGAGATCCACTTGGGCTTTAATTCCAGGGCTAATGAGATTTTTGCCAGATAGCATTCAGTCCTTGGTTTTTAGGATTGGAAGCTTTGTCAATTAAGGCTGCTTTTCATCACAGTCCTGCTGGTATCCAGTTGTGGGGTTTATGTGTTTCTTTTTTATCTTTTTCTCTTGGTTCTGAAAAGCCTGTTCATCATATTTAAGTGGCACCAAATAAAGGTGTGCTTAATCTCTAAGGATATTACTTGGGTTTTATTTCCAGCCTCTTCACCCTAAATTGGTGGGTGATCTTGTATCTACAGCATTCGGTGCATTTCTTACCAGCCAGAAGGGAGTAAAGGGCTTGTTTTAATATTTAATAGGATCTCTCCTCTGGAAGTCTTATAACTGTATGCTATTCTTTCATGCTTTTCTTATCCTCCATGTTCTCTGTAGGGCACCTCATTTTATTTTTGTTTTTACTGGTGTTGTCTTAGTTGTAGCTTTTAAAATGCATTTAGCTTGGAGACTGTATTTCCAGTTCCTCCTGTCTCCTTGATTCAGTTTCTGAGCTCAGCTCATCAGGGACCTCTCTCCTCCCAGAACCTGTTTTGTCTCTTCTCTCCTGCATATTCTTTTCCTCACTTGAGCAACCATATTTTATTTGCCAAATTCCATGTGGTATCCAGAGCTGTGATCCTCCCTGTGGATTTCCTTTGGGAAATAGCACTTCTAATTGCTGCCGTCCATAGAGTATCTCTTTCGCACCCCAGGGAGTAGAGGTAGGGAGTGAACAGGGAGTGGCATTTTGGGAAGATTTTAGCATCTCCCCCTTCAAATTCTAGTATCAAGCAATGACACTCTAGATCTTTCAGTGTTTCTTTTCTTTTTTAAGATTTTTGAAAGTTTAACATAAAGGTGAATTCAGAAATTAAAAAACTATTTGATGCCACTAACAGTTGGTGCTGTTATGAAGGTTGTAAAAGATGAATACCAGAGAGCGTGTGTGTCTTATGGATTTTAAAGTACCTGAACTACTTTTAAATTGCCAAACAGTGTTGCCAATGTTCCTTAATATAAATCCCAAATGCCAGAAGAAAAAGCCCAAAGGAAATATTAAAAGTTATGCAGGTAATGATTTCTGCAAAGCAGAGAAATTGGAAGAGTTTTTAGAAACCAAAATTTGTTCTTGTTATACATCACTAGTTTTAAGATGATACCATGTTAAGCGTTTCCACTTTTTTATATAAATTAGTCTGGAAATTCTCAATGTTTTTCCTGTAATGAAAAGGCTTTTGATGGAAAACCTTGGGGCAAGCGACACTCCACAGTTTCAACCATGGAAGAGCGATGGAGGATAACAGAGGAGCAATAAGAACAACAGTGAGGAGAAAATAAAGGCTGTGGCTTCGGTGGCTTAAAGAAGGAGCAAAAGGTCACAATAAGAAATTAAATCCAAGGTACAGGGCAAGGATCGCTGCAGAGCCAAGAACACGCACATGCTGCTGTTCGTCGGCATGTGTTGGGTGGGAGGGGAGGACTCCGTGCAGTAAAAGTTTATGTACCTTGGGAGGAAGGGAAGGATGTTTCCAGACTATCAGTCTGGGAAGATTATTTTAGCAGCTATGATTTGAACAGGCTGGAAAGGAAGGAAGCAAGTGGGAATTGAATCCCAGGTAGGAACAAGTCTCAGTAATTGAGGCAGGAGATGATCAGGGCAAGGATGAATGATTTAGCTGGGCTGGTAGGAAGAGTGTTTGATATTCAGTAAATTGCAAAGCAGGGGAGTGATGTGACCTGCTGAGCATCCAGATGCCGCGCTGAGGGCAAAGCGAGCGGCAGAGCGGATGGGGTGTTGCAAGCCTGCATGAGCACGAGGTTAGGAACGGTGTTCCCAGGCGTGGAAAGAAGAGGTGTGGGAGGAAAAAGAATTCACCCCTTGCTAGTGTGTGATGTGCCCTCCTGGCTCTGAGTGCTGGGGGCTGTGCTGGGAGACCGCGCAGCGAAGTTGGTGTTGAATTTGCACGTTAGCTGCCTGGCAGTTGCTGCTAGCTCGGGAATGAGTGTGCTTGTGGGCAAGGGAAGAAATATGGAGGGGAAAACTTATGCACATGGTCATTTTGCAGGTGGGGGAGTGAAAGGAGAGAGATATTAAAAAATTGCTCGGTCAGGAGGTTAAAGTTTATCAAAACTTATAATTACACTATCACCCCATACTGCAGCAAAGAAAAAAGCTTTTTAGTGACATCTAATACTATTTACTCCAGCAGGTTTTGATTTTTTAACAAAGCAACCGTATGCTGTCTTTTCAGCTGGAGGGAAGTGACATATGGTGTTGTTTAATAATTGAATTTATTTTAGAGCATCATGTAACATAATTGGCCTGGAAGTACTGTACATACTGCTTAGCTGCCTCCAAGAATGAAGAACAGTGCTCATTTCTTGCCTGCAACTGTGCTCTTGTGTTGGTAGATAGCTGTGAACATCAACAAGTCAAATAAGTGATGTTAAGTGGTGGAAGTCATTCTGGAACCATTTATATCTGGGGAGGGGAGAGGTCTTTCCTGGTTTTCACTCTGCTTTTCTTATTGACTGGTGGTGACCTTTTGCCACGATGAGACTAAGTTAAAGCACCTGATTGTTATAGAATCATAGACTCACAGAATTGCCTCGGTTGGAAGGGACCTTTCAGATCATCTAGTCCAACCATCAACCTAACTCTGACAAAAACCATCACTAAACCATATCTCTAAGCTCTATGTCTACCCGTCTTTTAAATACCTCTAGGGATGGTGCCTCAACCACTTCCCTGGGCAGCCTGTTCCAATGCTTGACGACCCTTTCAGGAAAGAAATTTTCCAAATATCCATCCTAAACCTCCCCTGGCACAACTTGAGGCCTGTCACTTGTTACTTGGCAGAAGAGACTGACCCCCACATCTCTACACCCTCCTTTCAGGTAGTTGTAGAGAGCGATAAGGTCTCCCCTCAGCCTCCTTTTTTCCAGGCTGAACCCCCCCAGCTCCCTCAGCCGCTCCTCACAGACTTGTTCTCCAGACCCCTCACCAGCTCCGTTGCCCTTCTCTGGACCCGCTCCAGCTCCTCAATGTCATTGGCTGCAAACGCAGTAAATGTGTGTCCAAGCACATTTCAGTCTTGAATACACTTTCTTCATTAATACTTTTATTTATGAAAATAGGTGGAGGGGGGCCCACTGCTTTATCTATCATTAAAAGCCCCTGTGCAATGGGGAGAATCTTCTGCTTTATTCTCAAAGGGGAGTACAATGTGTGAGAGCACTGACACTCTTCCTAGGATGAATCCCTGGTGATATTTTTTTAGTCCTGGAAAAAGAAGCTTTTGTTCTAATTGGATTGTGATAGTGCGTTATTGATGAATATATTTTTAAAAATCTTCATTCTCTCTCTCTACAAGATTGAATGGGAGCCAGAAACAGCAGGATTGATATTCTGCCTTGGTTAGATATAAATTTTTTATCATATTAGCAATTTTGTTGTCATATTGGTTTTCACTTTCATTAGTACCAGGCGTTCGGATGTTTATTTTCCTTTTGAGTTATCTGAAATAAATTATAATTTAATAAAGGCGAATAGCTGCATAAAAACAACATTAGGACTATAGGGGGAAGAAAAATAAGAAATAATTAACACAGAGGTATTTTGCCTCCTCATGTTCCCACAGGGTCCCAAAGCAGGCATCCCCATTGCAGACTTGACTTCGTTTTTTGCCAACCAAGAAAATTCCCCATGGAAGTGACCACACTGCGGTCCTTCCTCACACTGCGCTGAGCAAAGTAGGGATGTTATGCAGTCTGTCAAACAGTTTCCCACCCTCTTGGATTTGTACTTTATTTATTATAGTAGTATGGTACAGTATATTATTTATTGTATTATCTATTCTTAATGCTATTAACTGCAGAAAATAACTCCATTCGTAACCTTCTACATCATGCTCAGGTCCATAGGTCCTTAAAAAGGTAAATCAGCTTTTGTAGAGACCAGATTGGAGCAAGTTATGTTACTTCTACAGTTCAACTTTGGATCTTCAGAGCCTCCCTTATTTCTCCTAGTACTCCTGGCTGCTAGTTTTTCCTCATTCAGAGGGAAATTCCTAACTATATTTGAAACTGCTAAGTAATTATTTCTGGATAGTGATTTGGCTCCATAATGCATTTTTCCAGTTCTGAATTATATCTGCAACTGCACTTATTTTAGGGGAAGACAGTCCTTTTGCTGAACTCTCTCTGGAAAGTGTTTTTATCAGCAGATGTTTCAGGAAGGAAAGCCAGAAAATCAAAGGCATCAGTCTCTATGTCCATTATGAGCCCATTACCCCTGTGTTACAATGGGTTATTTTTGCTTTTTGGCTGATCAAAGAGGCAAGTAAGAGAACTAGAGTAGCTGGCTCCTGCCGAGCAATCACCCCTTCTGTCCTTCCCTTCCATTTCCTTCAGGAGAAAATGAGAAGGACAATACGAAAGGTAATATCTATATCTGTAAAGATTTTACCAGCAGTTCTTCCAAGGCATGGCTGGTGGTCAGTAACACAGTGTACATATTGTAAGTCTTAGAGAGTGGAATAACTAGGAATTACTTGCAATGACACTACGGATGAGGCTATACTGCTTTGGGGAGGAATTGAGTTTAACCATGTGTACATGAGACTTGCCATGGCTCTTAACTGCCTGGTCATTTTTATTTTTTTTATGCTAATTCAGTGATTTAGGCTCAGAGCTCGTTTAGGAAGTTGAATCTCCAGCATCTTGCAGGAGAGATTCATATGTAACCTCTTGGAAAGGGAAGACCATTAACTTAGTTTCCAGACTCCCCAGTGGGGAGATTCATGGCCAAACACAAATGATTGGAGTTTCAATAGGAGAAATGAATGAAATTATATGTCCTGGGAAGTAGAAGAGGTCAGAGAAGAAGAGGATAGAATGTTACCTGTTGGTTGTAATGTCTATGAATCAGGGACAAACTCTCAAGGGAAACATTCATCAATCTGAACTAGTTACCCTGCTCAATTTATTTTAAGCCAAACTGATGGGCTGGTGGTTGGCCACTTCGCGTCATGAACAGCAGCAAGGTCCCTTCTCTCCACTTAATATATAGGAACTTAAATCTCAGGTCATCTTTGCAGAAATGATAAATGTTCTTGCCTGATATTTTCCCACTGATCTGCATGGCTACATAAAAGCCATGGAAGAGGAAACAACAGTGCGTACAATTTCTTACTTGCTGACCTGTCTAGAGCTTGCACTGATCTATTTGATGATGCTACATTACGACAGGCTACGTTTCCCTGTCCCTTTCTACCCAACAACAACAAAAAAACCCGGAAAAAATCCCTTAAAACCAATCCACCGTCTGGCATCAAAGAGACCAAAGGAGGGTTATTGGATGAAAGGGATATCACTACTATAGGCTCTAGAAATAAACAAACAAATCAACAAATTTATTCCATTCAAAACAGGATATGTGATTTGAGTAGTTAAGAAGAAAGTGAATAGTAGCCTTGCATTCCTTTGAGAGACGTCTCATTTGTTTGTATAAGCATCCAAGAGAAATGATAATTTTTTTTTTAATTAACTCAGGTAATATTCCATGAAAGGAAGATGTATTCAAACAGAAACAATAAGCACAAGATTCATGGTGCTTGATGTAGATGTCTGTGCCTAATCCTGTTGTATTAGACTGCCTTTAAATTGGAATGATAGTAACAGGTACTTGCAAGGTTTGAGTTATTTGGCGTATATTGTTGTCCGGGTCAGGACCTGCCCGTGTCTCCCCATCGACCTTGAAGGGAGCACAGGGAGATGTTGGAAATGGGCTACATTTGCTCATTCTGCCTTAATTATTTTCTCTATTAAGGAACCAAGTGATTTTTTTTTCTAGCTCTGTGAGTTACAGGATACAACCTTGGAACAGCTCTGACCATCCAGCATGCTCTAGTGTGATATAATCATAGAATCATAGAATCATAGAATCATAGAATCATAGAATCATAGTGTTGGAAGGGACCTCGAAAGATCATCTAGTCCAACCCCCCTGCCAGAGCAGGGTCACCTAGAGCACATCACCCAGGAACG
>VXBO01008587.1:239395-333719 GCA_013400135.1 Rhinoptilus africanus | reverse complement strand
CTTGCCCTTGTTGAACCTCATCAGGTTTCGCCCCGCCCAACTCTCCAGCCTGTCCAGGTCCCTCTGAATGGCAGCACAGTCTTCTGGGGTGTCGGCCACTCCTCCCAGCTTGGTGTCATCCGCAAACTTGCTGAGGGTACACTCTGTACCCTCATCCAGGTCGTTGATGAAGATGTTGAACAACACCGGTCCCAATACCGACCGCTGAGGGACTCCACTAGTCACAGGCTTCCAACTAGATTCTGCCCCATTGACTACGACTCTCTGACTTCTTCCTTTCAACCAGTTCTTGATCCACCTCACTGCTTGATCACCAAACCCATACTTGATCAGCTTAGCTACAAGGATGCTGTGGGAGACGGTGTCAAATGCTTTACTGAAATCAAGATAAACCACATCTACCGCTCTACCATCATCTATCCACCTAGTAATATCCTCATAGAAGGCTATAAGGTTAGTCAAACATGACTTACCCTTGGTAAAACCATGTTGACTACTCTTGATGACCCCCATGTCCTTGACATGCCTAGAGATAGTGCCAAGGACAAGTTGTTCCATCACCTTACCAGGGATGGAGGTGAGGCTGACCGGTCTATAGATGAGAAATCTATAATGAGAAAATCTTTATAGTCATTAAGAAGTCGAGCAAGTTTTGCGCTAACTACCAATCCAAATGTTGCTTTACATCCTGCTAACAGTCGTCGGCATGTATGCCATACCAGAGCAATACTAGTATATAAATATTTAAGTGTTAAAGGAAATATGGCGGCACTGTGCATATAAGCTATAAATGAGACAAGATTGGTAATACCAAAAGGCAGTATCGTTTGAAGAAAACTATTTAAATAGTTGCTTTGTAAATTACAGTAATTTGGGGAGTGTTTGTTGTCACAGGTAAAATTTCACAACAGAATTTGCTTCTAGGAAACGTGGAACACTGTGTAGTATTCCCCAGTGCATTTGAGGGCAGGGTTTAAGGGACACACAATTAGACTGCTAAACACTGACGTGCGAACAAACCCTCCATACATAATTTTGTTAGTAGGAAGAGCAGAACACACACTGATTTCATAAAGGTATCTGGAAACTCCATCATATTGCATTTAAAGGATATGAAGATGGGCTGAGAGAGTGATAATCAGAGGGCGGGAGCCCCTCTGCTGTGAGGACAGGCTGAGAGAGTTGTTGTTGTTCAGCCTGGAGAAGAGAAGGCTCCAGGTAGACCTTAGAGCTTCTTCCAGTCCCTAAAGAGGCTACAGGAGAGATGGGGAGGGACTCTTTATCTGGATGTGCAGTAATAGACAAGGGGTAATGGTTTTAAACTGGAAGAGGGGAGATTTAGATTAGATATTAGTAAGAAATTTTCTCCTGTGAGGGTGGTGAGACACTGTCCCAGGTTACCCAGGGAAGCTGTGGCTGCCCCATCCCTGGAGGGGTTCAAGGCCAGGCTGGATGGGGCTTGGAGCAACCTGGTCTAGTGGGAGGTGTCCCTGCCCAGGGCAGGGGGTTGCAACGAGATGGTCTTTAAGGTCCCTTCCAACCCAAACCATTCTATGATTCTATGCTATTTGAAGTATGCAGGTTAGTTCTATTGGATCAGACCCAAACCAAATGGGTTCTTCAATACACAAAATTGAGAGGAGGAAGAGATTTTGAGTGTGTCTTGAAGTCTAACAGCACAACTACTGTGGTTTGCCTAGGGAATATTAAAACACTAATTTGTTTGCTGAAAATGTGAAAGTAAATGAAACTGGCTGCTAAACTGTTGATATTTGTTTGCTTTTCTTTATGCCCTTGAGGTCTGATCTTTGGAGATGTCGGTGTTATTACAGGTTTGAAGTTGAGTAACTTTCTTTGTTATAGTTTATTTTAAACTGTGGCCCAGAAATTAGATGCTACTCAGAGAAAGAGAGATAATTTCCAAAACAAATTAGGTCTCTGGAGTTGAAGCCTCCATTGACATGTCTGTAGGGCTCTTTCTAGAGCATTGCAGAAGGTATCTGTAATGTATGATACTGAATTTCTATAAATTCATTAAGTAACAATTTTGGCTTTGGTTTCTCTGGAATATCTACTTCTCATGGTTACAGCTTTGCTTTTCTGCATTGTGTGCTGTGCATTTTTATGGGATGCAAAGAAATGTAATTAAGGGCAAAAAGAAAAGAAAAATGGTTCCTATTTGGAAGCACGTTTGGTTGAGGCATGCTGTGTGGTAGGTCTTCTTGCAAGAGACGTGGTAGTTGTCCCAAAACTGCAGGGAGTTTGTGTTTATATAAGAAAATAAAAAAACATAGGAAAATATAATCATAGAAAGTGTTGTGTTGGAAGGGACCTCTAAAGGCCATCTAGTCCAACCCCCCTGCAGGGAGCAGGGACATCTTCAACTAGATCAGGTTGCTCAGAGCCCCATCCAGCCTGGCCTTGAACGTCTCCAGGGATGGGGCCTCCACCACCTCTCTGGACAACCTGTTCTAATATGGAACAGGTTGGAAAATATGTTGGAACAGGCATGGAAAATATGGACCAACCCTTTTCTGTTTCATATGCTTGAACTCCTCAGCCTAACCTTAAAACTAAATATTCAGCTAAAACTGTCTTGGCCTCATAACTTCCTTCTCTTGCTTCCAGTCGACTGCTCGGCCTGGAGTTCTTTCACCTCTCTCACTAGGCAGAAGATGATGCATCTGGCCTCTAGACAATTGGGGTAACATAGCATATGAAATTATGGATCCATGAAATTATTAAAAAACACCACAAAATCAACAACAACCTTAACCCCCTCTGTTCTATACATTTAGCAATGATCAAGTGGTAAAGCATATGGGAAAATAGAATATGCCCACCGAAGAAAGGATTACAATTAAACTAAAGATCTGAAAGAAAAGCATACTTGAGGTAAGGAGTTACTTGGATTTCAAAGTAGGGTCTGTTTTTGAACAGCTTTTGTGAAATTTGAGGTGAGTTTATTAGCAGCTTCCAAATGGACTGCATGTCTGCAATATTGAGGTTGCCCTTCTCTGGGTTTCCTCGTGTTCTTGTGTCTGTAGGAAGGATTCCTGCACATGTTGAGTGAGGAGTTGCGTGATTTAACAGAGCACTTTTCTCCTTAATTCCTAAGATTTTTTTTTTTTTTCCTCAGGAGTTAGCATGTGTCTGAGCTTTATTGGGCTCAAAATTGCTCTCCTTTAAAGGTTCATTTGGTCAACAGCCTCTGCAATGTATATCAACCGTAAAGTGTTCGTTGTGAATAACGACCTCCTTCCAGCAACCTAAAATAGCACAGCTTTTTCTGTCTGTGGCTGTGAATCCTGGGGAGGATTTTGAAAAGCCAACCACTGGGCATCGATATAGATCGTTCCTATTTGACAATGAAAATCTTGTTGGTATCTTCAAGCTAGACTGTACTTCCATGTGTCTCTCTCTAGTATAGGGGAATAGTTTTAATTGTTAGGAAATTCTTTTTCTTTTTTACTTTCAAAAAAGAGAGGAAAAATGAGGAGAAACCTAAAATATAGTCTCTTATTTTGGAAAGAGTTAGCAAGTGCTAATGTGGGAAAGTAAATTAGAAAATACGATCCATGAAAAATGTCAAAATTGCTTATTTATTTTGCCAAATTCCTAATAAGTTAATTATTATTTATTATTTCTGCTAGTGTAGAACCTGTAAGTCCTGCTGACTAACTGGTGCGTTGCAAGCAACAGGACAAAATGGGAGACAGTGGCCAGAAATAACACCCTGTGTAAAAGATGAAAGAAAATAACTGAATGAGCTGGGGAGGGTTTGAGAAGACAAGGAGATGCCGTGGATCACCGTGATAGGCAGTGATCTCTAACACCTCAACAGCGTTACCCTTGTGAAGCCTTTGTGGGCATCACACCAAGGAAGTGCTTGAAGCGGGGAGTAAAGCAGCATAACTCTTCCGAGAGCCGATGGGCAGCGTGAGCGACAGCTTGAAAAACCCCTTGATTTAAAATCAAACAGATGGGCGATGGATGTTCTCACACGCCTGCTAGAGGTGAGCACAGCCATCCAGCGCAGGACGGGAGAGGAAAAGACACGGGAGGACAGACTGCAGGAGAGGCTGAGAGCAACAAAATGTGTCAGGCATTACATTTCTGTGCTTCTTATGCGAAGGTATGAAGTCAGAATTCATTAAAGCCTTTCTATAGGTATGGTAGCAACACCATATGGAATATTTCTGTCTTCACCATGGCCACGTGATAGTCTCTGAAGAACACCATGTGTATTCAGTACGTAGTCTGTGGCACTGAAACTTCAGAGGTGTGTGGATGGGATATACACACAGAATCGAATGTATCTAGTAGCCAACTAATATCTAGTAAATTATGTTCTCCTTACGACTCAGAGGAGTACACAAGCAACTATTTCCTGAGGAGGGATGTGCTGGGTTGACCATGGCCAACTGCCCCCCCAGCCGCTCTCTTATCCCCCATCTTAACAGGACAGGGGAGAGAAAATAAGAGATAAATATCAGGGGTTGTAATAAAGAAAGGGAGGTCACTTAACAGTTACTGTTAAAGGCAAAGGAGACTCAACTTGTGGAAAGTTCATTTGATTTATTGCCAATTAAAGTAGATTTGGATGGTGAGAAAAAAAGACAAAAACTAAACCACCTTCCCCTCACCCACCACCCTTTTTTCCCCATTCTTAGCTTCCCCCCTCACTCCCAACCCTTCTCCCCACCCCGAGGGGCGCAGGGCTGGGGATGGGGGTGTGGGTCCGTCCATGGCAGCCCCTCTGGGCCGCTCCTCCCTCCTCACCCCTCTCCCTGCTCCAGCGCGGGCCCTGCCCCGGGCTGCAGCCCTTCAGGGACAACCTGCTCCCACCTGGGCTCTCCACGGCCGCAGCTCCTGCAGGGAATATCCCCCCGCAGTTCTTCATCACATGAAGCCCGTTTCAAAGCTGAAGAAATAAGAACGCTGAAGCAGTCTCGGTGCAGGTTGCAGATCTGGGGCTGAAACCATTTCCATTTTCAGTTCAGCTAATTGGTTTCCAATTGCCTCTTTCATTTCACTGCACCCAAATGCTCATTTTCAAATCTGGAAGCAACTGCATTGCTAACTGTAAAAGAGAAATATTTTTGCTTGGCTTCTTGATTATCTGAAGCATTTTTCTGATATCACTGAACTTAGAGCTATTTATGACACTGAAAACTAGACTTACTTGATTTACATTAATCCTACAAAATGTAAATTTACAAGGTTCAAATCGGTTCCTATGTTACTGTACTGCAACGTAACAGTCATTTCGTGACTGTACATGCCATGAAATAAGTTCATTGCTTGGAACTACCCTTAAGACACGAGAAATACCTTGATGTCGGAAACTTTTTGGATTTAAAAGAAATTCAGATTGAGGAAAGTTGCAGGTTTTGCAGGCTGTCTATGCCCAAATGGTGTGGCACACGTATGTCAGACACGTGTTGATGTTTAATCAACTATCCCAATAAGAATAATTTATAGATTATTTAAGGTATACTGTGGCCATTTTTATTTCTTTCTTAAATGTTTGTATGTTGAGGAAGACTTGTTGGTTGACTTGGACCACAAGTTTATCCCACTATGTTTCCAGTTTGCCAGGCTGAGGTTGTCTATGTCCATCCTTCCATGCCTACTCGCACCATTGTGCGGTGCCTGAACTTCACGAATTCATACTTCTTGAACCAGGGAGTTACTGACTCCACTTTCAGTAACATCAGGGAAGATAAAATGCATCAATTAAGCTTGATATATTTCATGCAGAAGCAAAGTTGAGCACTACCAACATCCAAGGTGGTATGAATCATGCAAATAAGAGCAGCGCTAATACAGTTTATGAGTTGAAGATTGCTAATGTTTCCCTGAAGAAACTTACATTTTTGTTTGCCTGATTTGTGATGCTCTCCTCTTTCATTTTAATATTCCGGTTTTCTCTTTTAGTTGCCTACTCGGAGAATGTCTGAGAAACCCCTTTATGTTTATTTGAACACTTAGAAGAATTAATGCTGGTTTACTCCTCTCAAAGATAATTACATCTTACAATTAGCTAAATTTTATTTTCGTTCTTCTGTGTAATTGTTTAGATGACAGCAATACTAAAATTGCTATGGTCTTTCATATCTCCTCTTCTCTGAGCTGGCCCGTGTTCATTACAAAGAAGCCTTTGAGAAAACATTAAGAAGCAAAATTTCGTGGTTCAAAGGCAGCACACATCACGTAGCGTGCATTAAATTCAGTCATTTTACAGTTACCTTGTGTAGCAGCAATATGGAAATTTTGATAAAATCTGAGTATGGTAATCTGAAAATATATATATGTTACATATACTCTTCACACATTTTCAGTTGTAAGTTACTTTTATGTTTCCTTTTTTGTAAAGTAATAATTCTATAATAAAGATTTTAAAATGTTACCTTAAAGCTATATAGGTTCCTAACATATGAACAGACTTTGATGTACTTGTATCTTCAGACCATCATGGCTACACCAGTCCTGTTGTTATAAAGAAAAAATAGCTACATTTTTGAAAAACTGGATTAAATTCAGAAATGCTCAGAGGACTAGAAAAATATACTAAAAGGATCAGGAGGGAGTTCAGTGTATTTAGTTTTAAGAAGACAAAGTTATGGGCTGTTGATTGCAATCTATGCATAGCTTTTTGAGGAACAGCAAACTCGTGGTGGAAAGAAAAACGGGTGATGGCAAAGAAAGATCCAGCAGCTGGAGACTGAAGCTAGATATGTTCAGGCTTGAATTGGAGAGGTCACAACAGCCCCATGCAGAGCTACAGGATTGGGGCAGAGTGGCTCGAAAGCTGCCCGGCAGGAAAGGCCCTGGGGGTGTTGGTGGCCAGCCGGCTGGATATGAGCCAGCAGTGTGCCCNAGGTTAATGGTTGGACTTGATGATCTTAAAGGTCCCTTCCAACCTCACCGATTCTATGATTCTATGATTCTGTGATCTTCTGAACGGGGAAAATAACTCACTGATCACAGCAGCACTCACATGAAGGGCGTTGGATTTACCATCGCTTAGCACCGATCATAGAATCATAGAATCACAGGGTTGGAAGGGACCTCGAAAGATCATCTAGTCCAACCCCCTGCCAGAGCAGGGTCACCTAGAGCACATCACCCAGGAACGCGTCCAGGCGGGTTTTGAATGTCTCCAGTGAAGGAGACTCCACAACCTCTCTGGGCAGCCTGTTCCAGTGCTCTGTCACTCTCACAGTAAAAAAATTCTTCCTGATATTCCTCTTGAATCTCCTGTGCTCCAATTTGCATCCATTACTCCTTGTCCTATCACTGGTCATCACTGAAAACAACTTCTCTCCATCTTCCTGACACTCCCCCCGATGTTTTTCTAGAAGTCATTCCCATGTGAACACAGATAAATTGCAGGAATCTGGTGGTGTGTGTTGCATAGGTCACGCTGCAAGTTCTGAGAAAACCTTTTTTCTCTCCGAATCACGGCTGAAGTGGGTGGACGTGTTAGAGATGGTGCAACCTGCAACCTGTAGAAGTGACAGTGTGATCTGTGGACGAGAATATTTGGTTGGTCTGATGTCAGGTCTCTTCAGGGGTGTGATTGCTCTCTGAACTTAAATGTTGTGCTAATGCTCCTAATGCCCCAATTCCTTTATGTGTAACAGGCAGACTGACAGCAACAGTCACTGCCGCCATCATGAGAAGAAGATGAAGTTCAGTCAGAGGGATGAAGTGTGTGTTCCTGTTCTCCTCTCCATTACTAAATAATATTCTTGGTATGAAATGATTGTAGCCAACATAGACATGTAATCATTTTTCAAAGTGAGTAGCTTTTCTGCTCTGCTCTCAGGCACATGATTCATCCCAGCGCATGACTTTAGATTGAAAATAAGCATGCTACGGATTGCAATTTTTTTTTCAATGCAAGCTTAATGCCATAGGCTGAGTCTTCCAGAGGAGGTTAAAAAACCCAGTGCTTATTGATGGTAAGAATTGTGCCTGTTATTTTTCAAGACCTTTTGCAAGTACAGATTTCATCTATTCATTCTATTTTATTTTCTTACTAAATTGAGATCTCCTTGTATACAAGTCTGCGGTGATCAAAGAGAAGGATGTAGGCTTCCTTTAAATTTTTTTCATTCACAACTCATCAGAAGTAGTACAGTATTGGAAGGGCATTCTAAGAATTCAGACTCTTGGTTGGTTGTTCATTGTTTCCATGCTAACAGGGCACCTGCTTTCCTTAAAACTTTGTTGTTACCCTGCATTTAATTTGAGCTAGTTGCTGAAAACAGTCCAGTGATTAGGATGAATAAGGTTGAAATGTTAAATAATTAAAAGGAAATGGTGGGAATTTAAGTCACGGTTTTCTTTGTTATGAGTGGGTGACCAATCAGAAGCAGAAATGTTCCTTTTGGATGTAAAAATCTTGGGGATTCTTTTTGGTAGACATCAGTGTACATGATAGTTTTTAATGTGAATAAAAGTGACTTTACTGCCTTGAGAAACAATACTTCTGTTTCACGTATGGGATCTCTATTTTGCAAACAGAAACCTGTAGCAGTGACACACACATGTAAATACATCCGTATTTGTGAGGGTCTGTGAATATAGTTTAAAATGGTTTGGTATATGCATTTAATTCTGCTATTTCAAATTATATTCAATGTGAAAATCATTACTGAGTAATGAATCTTAATAAAATGCATATTTAATTGTCTTTACTAGTCAGTGGTACATGAAATACTGTGTTTTCTATACATCGTGTCATCTGTTCTAAGAATAGCTCAGATACCACTATGTTACATACTCCAGTATTAGCTTTTATTAAACGTACACTTCAAAAACAATTATAGCAGTATATTTCTACCTTCAAATCCCACATCTGGGCTAACCGTTATCAGCTTGCTACCATGGAGTGTTAAACAAGAAATCCCAACTACACTCCAGAGACAAAAGGTTGGCAAGTGGTGACTGCCATCCCAACTTACTGGAGAAGGGAAAATAATCACTTTGCCGAGATATAGAGAAAAGAAAGAAAGGTTTGATCTGTTTTTTTTTAACAGCTGCTTCTCTTTTTCCATCCCTAATTAATTTTAGCAGTTATTACCCTCTTGAAAATCTCTTTTTCATATGTAATATGTTTCCCTTATAGTCCAGGCAGAATGGTGAACCCAACACTAGGACCTCGTATCTATGTATATTAGAAGATATACACTGAAGCTGAAATTGATCTTTCTGGAGGAAAAATACTGTAACTGGGTTTGTATTCTTAGATCTGTGCTTCTAAGTGCTAAGTCATACTGATCAGCATGGGTTTATTGCATTATTTCAACAGTGGAGATAATTAAATGAATGATGACTGAAAAAGGACATTTATATGACATTCAATTATTTAACGATGTAAACTGTCAAAGTGTTTTATTCCAAGACTTTAAAAGCTGAATTTAGAAGCCAATGCAGTGAAGTCTTTGAAATTGAATTTTTCATTAGCTTTAATGACTTTTTTCAATGGTTATTGTATAGGTCATCTGCAAACTGCAGTAATTAAAGCACTGGTGGTAATTATAACTTACAGAAAATAACTGAGACTGGGTTTGAGTATAATGTCTGTCTATGCCACAAGACTACACCACAGGCAGGTATGCATGCTTTGTTTTCAGTTACCGTGCTTACCTTTCTCTGGTGGAAGCCATTGGGAACAAATTACTCAGAAATTATGAGTCCCTTCCACCACATTAAATTTAAGGTTCTGTTGAGGTTTTTTTCTGGCCGAATTTTAAAATAAGCTCACAGTTGCTAATATCAGAAGTGTGTTTCTGTGCCAGATAACCCTCTTTCTCAACCCTTGGACATTCTTTACATACACTTCATGCACACAGTCCCAAGCGTTTGACCATTAATAGATGTGTGAAAAACAGTAGATGCCCATTTTTCCCTAGAGCCTTCATCCTCCCTCACTCTTTGATCTTGCCTTTAAAGGGTATAAATACCAGAACATGGCGTAAAGCTCCTTACTTCAAGGAAATTGGTGTATGTACTTTGATTCAACAGTCTTCAATGATTCAGATTAATTGATGGTCCTCAGCATATGTTTTAACTTTGACTCCCCCAATTGTTTTAACTTTGACTCCCCCAATATTATTTTCCTTTGGGCTTTACTAGGAAGCAATGCACTTAATATATTCTCTTAAATATGCTCTTAGGTTGATTTTGGTCTCTACCATTTATTTATTTTGAGTTGGAAATGTCACTTAATGGTATGTTCCTTGGTTTATGTCTATAGACAGAAGGGTCTATAGGGGAGATGATCCTACGCTGCTGTGCTTCATGTATATCTTGATGATTTAAAATTAGTGAACAGTTTAAGTAGGGATGGTCATAATTAGTGTGTGTTAAATGCCTCAACAAATCCCTCAACATAGTGTAAAGGTGCATCAAGTGATTGAAATTGAGCACAGTGTTGTTCCTACTAGAATAACTCTTCCTGTTATGGGGCAAAATGTCTATTTCAGCATCAAGTACAGTGGCAGAAAGAAGGAAAAAGAGGCTGTTCCTGATGTTATGGGCTACTGGCCCGGGGAGTTTTGCAGCAGAGGCCCAGAAATGAATTATCAATTGCGGCGATAAGTTAACCAGATTACCTTGTTTCAAGATGCTTTGACCCATGAATATGCGTAGTGTTCCCTTACAAGAGTTAGCTGTGAAGTGAGAAGGTGTATAACGTGCTCATTGGATAGGGTAGGCTAAATATAGCTGAGATAATTTTTTTTGTGTTTTTTGTTTTCTTTCTAACATCTTGAAAAACAGATGAGATCCGTGGTGTTTGTTTCATTAGTGTGCAGAAGTTATAAATGCCTTAGCTTTGGGGGTGTTCCTAGGAAAATACAGTTATTGTTTTGGCTTTTTCATGGATTTTGAATCATCTGTTAAAGTCACAGGTCCTTGCTTACAAATCAAGATCCCATATGTGAAGCGGAATTGTAATTTCTTGGATATTACTCTTTTTTTTTGTTCACGTGTTTACAAAGCACTCTAGTCTCAGGGAAGGGTGTTATTAATACTTTAGGTTTTTAATTTTTTAGTACTGTGTGGCTTCCAGAATAAGTGCAAACTCTTTCCTGGGAAAGCCTGTTTTGAGTTTATAGTTAAAAGGGATTTAAAGGTTGCAGATGTTCCAGCTTTGGAAGTGGGCCAGACTAGAGCTGCAAACTTAATTTTGTACCCTATAAGGGTAAAGAGATTGGAGAGTTTTTACCAAGAATACTTTAATAACAGTCTGTGCTTCACTTCGGAGAAAGTTGCCAATTAAAAAAAACTCCCTCCGATACTTATTTATGTGTTTTGCTTCTAAAGGGCAGAAGTCATGGGCCCAGGTCATGTTCCTGGTGAAGTTAAGAGGATCTGCCCTCCATCAGCGTGTGACATTGTGGTTGGGGACAAGGTTTCCGTTCTGCCACTGTGTCACTAAGCACCCAGTAGCCCAGCTCTGAAGATCTGACTCAGAGTCTACCTCAGGCAAGAGTAAATGGAGATCTTGCCTGAGGAATGACTATTTCCTACAGGAATCCTTAGGATATAAAGTGATGTGTAGTAAACGAAGGGAATTTGATTCCTCATAAAGTGCTGACACACAATTCCCATTGGCTCACCCAGAGAGAAATTATTCTTTCTTGTCTGATCTTGTACAAGTAATGTCTCCAGTCCCTTAAAAATCCAGCTTTGTGCTAGGTGGGGAAGGTGATTGCCAGTTTCTTTGTGCTGGCTTGGAGGGAATGGTTTGGTGCAGAGGAACATTCATTAAAACATTTGATGCAAACCCAAGTGGCATTTCAGAAAACTGAGAAACATTTGCAAAATGGATAAAGGTATGGAAAAGGCTATTGGCCTTATGTTTCGTAGATGTTTTGCGAAGAAACTTTCAAAAGGCTTAGTACCATTTTCCAGCCCTCTGTTGGAAAATTCAAGTTTTGTTAAACACCAGGTTTCTTGGGACCAAGGCAGAAGAATTAGAAGGGTGTGTTGCTCATTTTTTGTTCCCTTCCACAGTACCGCGAGATGAAGCTCTTTGCTTTCCTTCTGAAGTATCTGCTGTAGAGGTAGTGTTGGACTAGGTGAGTCTTGTGAGCAATTTAGTGTAGTGATTGCCACAAACAAACTACCGTGAAATTACATTACTGGGCTCTGCGAATACCTTCTGCCAAAGCACTGTATAGTTAGGTTACTTTAAAATAGCTCAATGCCATTAACGTGTGGTTTAAACTTATTATTGGCTACTCCTGTCACAGCGGGTAGGAGGAAGAAGCAAGCATGGTGGCTTCTACTCTAAGAGACTGGAATGTAGTGGATATGGGTCTTAGCTGCCAGCAACTGAAGGTTACAGCCCTTGGTGAGGAATCCAAGAAAGGATGAAAATACATATCGCAACATCAATGTTGCTTACCAAACCTGTCCAATATTTTGAGCCTTCTAGATTCCTCCAGTGACTAATGTACTTGTCTTTTTGGTGGTAATAGAAAGCTTTGACAACAGCAATCCCTATTTATGTACTGAAACGATAGATTCCTTTAGACAGAGGATGTAAAACTAAGTGAAATTTTGGGTTTCTGAGAGGGAGATTGTTACATTTTCCCATCTTGACAGAAGAGATTTTAAGGAACCAGCTGAAAGCTCCAGTTGAGGTGGTGTTGTCTGGATAACGATAGGTACAAATCTACCTTGCAGCCTAGAGCCCCTTTTAATTTTTTTGAACTGAGTTGTTGTCAGGTGTAAAAAAGAGTAAAAGTAGCCTTGCGGCTGGTGTCCCCAGTGAAGACTGCCTTGAGCAACCAGCCCTTGTCTTAGTTGTGAGTTTAGTCCACCTTTGAAAGAGCAACAAGCAGTGCTCAAGACAGACCTCAAGCAAAAAAGAGCAAGTGTGTATCAGGGTGCTTAGCCAACTCCTCCCCATGGAATCACTAGCATACATGCTCGAAAGGATGGATAACAAGACAGTTTTGGGAAAATCTGCTGGAAGTTATTTTGGGTAGGAAAAAAATCTACCCTGAATCCCTTCTGTTGCTATGTCCATAGTTGAAAGAGTTTTTAGCCGCCAAATTCTTAGATAAAGAAGTTTGAGGTCTAGTTGGAACCTTGGTTCTTTGGAGTCATTTTCTCCTATGTAAGTACAAACTGTCAGAAGTCAATGTTTGAAGTGTTTGACATATGGAACTGCTGCTTTCACTTGGTATTTGGAGCTGCCTTTGAGCAAGGGTGACATTGTGTTCCCGTTTATATGTATAGATGTAGATATGTAGGTTCTTAATTAACAAGGTAAATTCACTCTGCAGTTATGATTGCTTTAAATCTATCTGCTGAATTATTGTACTTGTTTTTGAACTGTTCTTTAGAGAGATTCTTTCGTGGTTTTGGAGAGAATGATGATTGAATTTATCACCGTGTTCTCTATAGCAACATCAGTTATTCCTATAAAGGCCAAATAAAAAGAGCTATTTACTTGTTTTCTCAGACAAAGACTTGCTGGGACTTTTAAGTACCTCAGATGTCTGTATCACAGCAAGCCTCCATAACACAAGGAATTCTCATGCTGCCTTCACAGGGGTTCCCACATTATTCAGTAGTGAGGTCCATGAAAAGGCACCTGGTGGTGCCCTATAGACTAGCTTGGTATCCTGCTTTTTGTAGGGTGTTTCCCCAAATAATACAGTTCAATGCAATGGAACTTAAAATAGGAGTCAACAGTGTTGAAAATGGGTTTGGTATTTCAATGAGCAAGTGTCGCTTTAGCAGGAGTGTGTCTTTGGTCTGCTGGACTGAAATAAATTTGCTGCTGGTGAATAACTAGGAAGCTCCCTGCTGTTTATTTTGCAACAACAAAGATTGTTGGAGTTTATAGTAGCCTTCTACAGAACAGAGAGGCACAAAGTAAAGTGTGTTTAAAGGATGTAGAAATCTCCATTTCTGCTGATACAAGGCAATTTTGTTCTGCATGAAAAGGGAACAGAGGCCTCGTCCTGTACATGTGCCAAGCGGCTACTTAAGCCTTAAGCGCAAGATAAGATCACCTCACTGATTCACTTGGGCTCTGCTAAGTTATCACTTTGGATCTGTTTATTGCAGGGATGATTGCTTGGCACCAAAGTTACACATGTGAAATTGCTCAGATGTCCCTTTTTTTAAAAACTATGAGGAGAATGAGAATTAACATGGGATTTGTTTAGATTTGGGTTTTTTCTAAGAAAGTTCATTTTCTTTCAGTCTATCTCACACTCTGACCATGATTTCCCTTAGCCTAAAACAAGGGAAATGATCTCCCCAATTTAATGTTAGCCTTTGATTAAAATTGTGCAACTCATGCTGAGAGTAGTAACATGTTTTGCAGGTTTTTTTTCTTTAACTGTACCACTCAAAGGGCTCCATGAAGAGGCAGGTGGCATTAACACCATTTTGTAGATAAGAAATTGAGACAGAGAGAAGAAAATGCCTTTCCAAAGATTTCACTCAACTGACCAGTCTGGTGCTCTCTGTGACAATGTAATGCCATTTATCTGTAAATAACTCAACTGAACGCGGGTGAATCAGATTATTTCATGCTTCTGCTCTGTCTTTGGTGATTTAGCTCTATGCTGGCTTAATCTTGCTTTGCAGACAGTGTGGGCTGTGACATGCTAGTGGTCCTAACGCTGGTAAATTAAAACCATTGGTATTTAATTTTGAGCTCTTTTTTCTCACCCATGATAGTAATAGAAAACCACATCTTTCTAGAAGAATCACAATGAACAGTGGCAGATGGGAATGGCGAGCTGCTAAAATGTCCCGAAGCTCAGCTTCAGTGCTTGGGCATTGGGGATGAAGACAGAAGACAACCAAATCTGGAGGGGAAAAGCTGTCATTCTGAGAAACAGACAAGGAAATGACACCTGAGGGACATGGATGTCCAGCAGTACCCCTGACAGCACTGAGGTTTTCCGTAGCCACATTGCTACTGGTTTACTCATAGCAGTGGAGGCTGAGGTGTCACAGTTGTACCGATAGCTTTAGATCTGCTCTGGAGCCTGCTGTTGGATGATGCGTGTGGTACTTGGTTTCTAGTTGCTTAGTGCTGGTTAAACATCCTCATCCACAGGATCTTTCAAAACACTTAAGATGAAACAAAATTTGAGTTTCTCTAGCTTCATTATTTTCTGGAAGGAGAAATATCTCCTATTTCTAGGAGGTGAAAATTTGGAGCAAACAGTACAAGAACAGTGCATAAAGGGGGCGTGACTCTTTTTAACTTTTCATGAATTGCTGTTCGTCGGCAGCTGCATGAAGAACTGCCATCCGTACAAGATTGTTTTCAAAGGAGGACTTCGGTAACATTTTACAAGTTTTCAAAGGCAACAACTGTGATAAGTTGTTGACTCCTAAATTGCGTAGCCGGGTTTGACTAAAAAAAATCTCCATTACTGGACTGCATTTACTCACATGAAAAAGAACTGTTCATAGTAACCTTGTTGTAGCCATGATAGTCTGATAGTCTAAGGATATAAATGAGGTAAAGTTTGTAAGAGGAGGTCATCTCTTCTATTACTTCTCTCTACAAACCCTTCATTCTAATTAATATGCATTCCTAGTCCCTCTACTATAGAAAACATAATGGTGCACCAGAATGACTATTCCCTTTGAGCTTTGTCACCTCAGGCTTTACAGTGTTATTTCGTTTTGGTTCTCATTTGAGAAATTACTCAAGTACTGTTTCTAAAAGAGGTTTGAAATGTTAATTATGTCCATTAGATCTGTGCTGAGGCCATCAAATTAATTTTGCTTCTGTCCTATGTAGATACGAATCTCAGCTTCCTGAATTGAAAAGGCTATTACATTATATACAACCCATTCTGTCCTGGAACTTCTCAATAATGTGTTTATAGTACTTATCTGCCCCAAAGAATTATTTCTGCTCATTCAGGATAAGTTTAAAACACCAACGTTGCAGAAGACGGCAGACTCCTCTGTCTCTTTTTACTTCTGATTTGTGGCAAAGGTCTAACTGGAGTTAAACTGAGATAATAAATATTATTTAAACCATAGGACTTTTATGGTGGCTTCAGAATCTCAAAGGATTGTTTAAGGAAAGCATTATTCATGCTAGCCAAAGAAGGTACATTAAAAACCCCGTAACCTGTTGGGTAAACGGGTGAAAATTCAAGTTTCAACCATTATTGCAACTGTCCTTGTGAAGGAAATCTGGAACATGGGGCTGTTGTGCATTTTTTGAGGTAGGGAGGATTAGAATTTGTCTCGGGACTCCTTTGGCTCAGTTTTCTTCGGTGCCTTTGACTCTGAGTAGCCTTGGGCATTCACATCATTTGCATGCACCAGCTCGTGCTTCACATCTCCGTCTGTCACGTACAACTCATAAGTATCTCAACTACCCACCTAGGAAACCCAATTCGTTTATAAAAGTGATGTCAGTTGTGAAAGACAGATTTAAAATCTTCCTAAAAATTTTCTGTCCCTGTCCCTGATTTGGGATTTACCAAGGGGAGATAAGTAGTAATTGCTTGGTGACACTGGAGGTTCTTACAGTTTAATTAATGAATAACTGTAGATGCAGTGAGAATGGCTGATAAAAGATAACCAAGACATAGAAAGTATACTTAATTTGGGGTGGTTTTTTTACTTAATGTTTAGGGGATTTTTTTAAGTTTTAATGTCTCATTGCAAGGACCCTTTCTTCAAATGAATATCCCTGGGTTAATATAATTGTCATGATACTCAATTACAAGTCCGTGTAGTTCCTCTGTAATTCTTTTTTATTTTCTAATTGTCACCTTAGGAAGAAATTATTCCAGTTACATTTTTCACAGCCAAGCTGTAAACTGTAAGTTAAGCTTAAAGGAAGCTAATAAAGAAATGCAGTAAGAAGATGCGGTTTTATGTGTGCTGTCGGAAAATACAGTATAATTAGGATTTTTCTCTCAGAAGAAGGAAATATAGAAGTGCTGGTGTGGATTACAAAAAAAAAAAACAGAGAAAAGTTTACATTTCTGATATTTTTAATGAGAAAGAGATAAAAAAAATAATATGAGATGGAAGCACTTTACTGAGCTCTATACTATGGAGACGACTTATCCAGTGGTAGGAGACGTCAGTAGGAGCTTGTCGCTGATGTATTTTCTGGGCTTGAACAAGCCATTGAACTGTGCCTTGATTTCTTCATCAGCAAAATTAAATGAGGGATCGACATTTTGGTTCAGAATATTGTGATGAACATAGGTGAGTAAATGTGAATAGTTTCTCAAACGTGCTTGCCAGCAAGTTGAATTTAACCACGCAGATAATTGCAGCTGATATTAGTAGTACACTAAATCAATGTTACTTCATATGTTTTCCTTTAGGCAATCAAAGCTAAAACAATGTCCAATTTGATTTCATGTCTATGAAGTTCTCCCTGGGGACATGCTGGGGTTTTGAGCCTGCAATATGCTCTACTACTCTGCAAAAGAAATCACAGCTCTTTTCCCCAGAAACTTGACAAGGTAAACACCATAGTAGAATCAGTGATACATACATATTTTGATTTCATATATGTCTTTTTCACATAACCTTTGATATTAATTCTGAAAACAAATTTACACAGTTTCTTTTGGGGGGATTCAGGCCTATGAAGCTTGGTTTTCCCAACAGCAGATGGATTTTCTTTTCTTTGTTACATTTAATTTGTTGTTCTTACTAACCTGATCCCTGAAGGTATGCAGCAGTCAAGAGTACACCGTTCCTTATTGCTTTCCTTTCCTGATAGTAAAGTAGCCAAATACATCTTCACTGAAAGCTATTTTTATACAGTAAAACTTAAGGAAAAGTTAGACATTACTGCAGAGAGACTGACTTGACATAGCTAAGGGTGTCGACTAGGTGAGTGACCAGAGATGGATAGATGGCTTTAACTTTGTAAATGTTATGATGTTAGAAATCTGAGATGAAATACCGCTGTGTCATGAGCTCAGTCAGCATTCGGGAGATGAATGCATCCGGCATTGGTGGTGTGATTAAAAAGCATAAAGTGGCGTAAAGCCAGTAAATTATTCCAGAAATTTGTGAGGTTTTTTGCATCTTTTAAATATGAAAACTTACAGTTTCCTCGTGACAGAGATTAAGGAATATCTCAGCGAACTAGAGAGTAATAGATTTTCTACTTAAAAATTACGATCCATATCATAATGAATATATGGCAAAAAACCCCATGGCAATAAAGGAAGACAGCAAATCCATGGCAAAAAAACCTGAAAACATGCCCAATAATATATAGAAACAGTACGTGAATTATGGAAAGTAGAGCATAAAAACTGAGCTGACTCTAATGTAAGTAAACTGAGTGTTTGAGGTAATAGGAATAACTTAGGTAAATGAATGCCGTGCTGCTCTGCCACATCCATCTGTGTCCACGCTGCCTCCAGTGATTTGTATTTTGACTTTTTGCTGACGACGCTTGAAAAGACTACAGTCTACCCAGCAGAAATCTGGTTTTCCTAGCTTGTATGAGCCCAATATAGATTTTTGCGTAATATTTCCTTTGTGATAGTTTTGATTAGAAGGAAAAAAAAATGCTCTCTGATCCCCCTATCTTCTGAGATAGGCTAACAGCCTTTGTATTCCTGCGATATGTATTAATGTAACAGGAACAAGCAAAGGCCTTTGGAAGTGGGACTGGGATGCAGCATCGTCCCAGCTGTGTAGGAGGGATGTTCAGAGTGGAAGTGAGAACAAGTACAGCATGGATTAGCTATTTGAAGGTTTTGGTCTCCAGGCAAATTGCTGTTTGGCAAATAGCAAATTTTCAGTGCCGACTCGAGAGTCAAAATTTAGGCATTTGAGCCTCATAGAATAAAATCTTTGTTAAAACGGAGGGTCAAAAGATGCCAGTTAGGAACTCCACGCTGAGCAGTGCTATTAGAGGGCTGTCCATGTATGTGTCCTACAAGGTCTGGTGACTGAAACACGTGTGGAGAGATTATGAGGAATAACTCCGTGTCTTCAAGATTTTTATGGAAGTACACACTATGGTTATAGTAGTATTTGGCACTTAGGTAGTTTCACATATCCGATGCATGGTTAAGCCATTAAGGGATCCTCATGACGCATCTGTGAATGAAGAATAATTGCTGATAAATTCGCACTCTGTGTCTTAAAGATGCATGCTTTGATCTTTAGGAAATTGTCTGTCTCTCTGTTAGTGACTCAGTGGCAGACCATGGTTTAAACTCAGGTGTGTTTCATTCCCAGAATCTACTTATTTGAGCTGTGTATGTTGAGGAGCACTAAAAACCTAGTTGGCTTCAAATAAAAATTGGCAACAAGCCAGTATGTTCATTGCTACAAATATAAACGCATTTAGCAATAATCCTCGATTTTTTCCTGTCTTGTTCTCATTGTCGTGGATGCCCTCAGATCTTCTTTCTGTGTTGAATTCATGGCTTCAAGCGGTGTTTCTGCTGCAATGTGTTAAGGACATGAGAAGGAAACAGGGTGAACGCTCACTAGGACCATCTCCAGTGCAATTCTAGTATGTTTCATTCAGAAATCTGGAAAAAAAAGGGCCAGAAATACCCAATTGTAGCAGAATGGTTTGACTTTTTATTTTATACTGTAACTTTGGCAAACAAAGGAAGTTAACACCATCCCCAGTGACTTTTCTACAGCACTTTCCTGTTTCAGTTGCAGATGGGTGTATATATTTATTGTTCGGGGGAATGTGGTGTTTCATGCCTTGAAAAACTTGTGTGCTTTGATCATTTTAAATTTAGTGTCACTGCTTCAAAGTCAATTCCCTGGGCATTGCCCTATTCCTACTCCTCAAGGTCTCAAACCTTGTCAACCTGTCTTGAACCTGTCCAAGACCAGGCTGGATGGGGCTTTAAGGAGCCTGGTCTAGCAGGAGGTGTCCCTGCCCAGGGCAGGGGGGTTGGAACTAGATGGTCTTTAAGGTCCCTTCCAACCCAAACCATTCTATGATTCTGTGATTCTGCGTCTAAGCCACTGCTCACAAACAACATCTCCAGCACTGCTGGCAGACACCCCGTTTCTGAATTTAAAGCTGAAATAGAGGCCAAAAAGTAATATTAAACCTAACGTTGCTTGCCTGTGGGCAGTGAAGGTTGGTCACCTGGCAGATGACACAAAGTTAGTTGGGAGCGTTGAACTGCTGGAGGGTAGGTTGGCTCTGCAGAGGGATGTGGACAGGCTGGATCGATGGGCTGAGGCCAATGGCATGAGGTTCAACAAGGCCAAGTGCCGGGTCCTGCCCTTGGGTCACAACAACCCCAAGCAGCGTTACAGGCTCGGGGCGGAGTGGCTGGAAAGCTGCCCGGCAGAAAGGGACCTGGGGGTGTTGGTGGCCAGCCGGCTGGATATGAGCCAGCAGTGTGCCCAGGTGGCCAAGAAGGCCAACAGCATCCTGTCCTGGATCAGGAATAGTGTGGTGAGCCGGACTAGGGCAGTGATCACCCCCCTGTACTTGGCACTGGTGAGGCCCCACCTGGAGCGCTGCGTTCAGTTTTGGGCCCCTCACTACAAGAAGGACATTGAGGTGTTGGAGCGTGTCCAGAGAAGGGCTACGGAGCTGGTGAGGGGTCTGGAGGACAAACCTTACGAGGAACGACTGAGGGAACTGGGGTTGTTTAGCCTGGAGAAGAGGAGGCTGAGGGGAGACCTCATCACCCTCTACAACTACCTGAAAGGAGGTTGTAGAGAGATGGGGGCTGACCTCTTCTCCCTGGTGACAAGGGATAGGACAAGAGGAAACGGGTTGAAGTTATGTCAGGGCAGGTTTAGATTGGATATCAGGAAACATTTTTTCACTGAAAGGGTTATTAAACATTGGAATAGGCTGCCCAGGGAGGTGGTGGATTCCCCATCCCTGGAGGTGTTTAAAAGATGTGTAGACGTGGTGCTGAGGAGCATGGTTTCATGGCTCAGCTTTAATAAAACAATACGCTACACAAAAAAAAAAAAAAAACATTTTCAAGTGAACCCATGCAAATCCCTCAGGTACTTCT
Source organism: Rhinoptilus africanus (assembly GCA_013400135.1). NCBI lineage: Eukaryota > Metazoa > Chordata > Aves > Charadriiformes > Glareolidae > Rhinoptilus > Rhinoptilus africanus. The sequence continues at coordinate 312,699 of VXBO01008587.1, read as the reverse complement.
CTGTTAGTCAGGAGGAGCATTTGTTTAGTACTTTTCTTAAATTATTTTCTTGAACCCCCTCACAGATGCTTTTTTGGGGGGAGGGCAGTGAGTCCCTCAGAGAGTATGTGGCTTCTTATGGATTTAATTAGAAATTCTGTTGCTAGGAAGCCTGTAAAGAAAAATGTGGTAAGAATAACATGAACACATACAGTAGTCCTCAAATAGCCCCTGTATCCATCTGTCACGTGTCAACATTTGTTTATGGAAATATCTTTTTCCAAATGTTAGTCTTCTTCATTCAAAACTTCACAAGTTTGCTATATTGTCATCTTCAGCTATGCAGATGAATCCAAATAACTCTAGTGCAAATACTAAGTTTTGACCTCAAGCAAAGCACTTTTATTGTTGAGTTGCTGCATTTCTCCTTTAGCTTTCACTGCTGTTCTTCGGCTACATGTGTAATTTATTCTTTATTTAATTTTTTTCTGTTACAGATTTCATAACTGCAGTTTAAGCATTACACTGGGACAGGGCAAAGATTAATTTGATTTTAATTTATTTTTTTAATTTCAGTTTTCTCAAAAGCTTGAGTTACATTTCTCTGTGTATTTAGAGTTGCTACATTGGTCTAACATAAATATTAACCCACTTAAAGCTACATATTACTTTTAATCTTAGAAAAATCCTCTCTTTAGTTTAGGAAGACATTTCATCTCTGCTCACCATGAAATTACCACAAATGAGCAAGAATAGAGTTGTGCTGTTAATTCTGTGTGCGTGGCATTGAATCGTTATTCTTTAAGGGATTTATGAATTACCCTTTGAATAGGGAATCTAGTTTTCAAAGAAATTTATGGATTTAATGTTATCTCAGAGATCTGCCTGTATTTTCCATGTTCTGTTTCTCAACTAATGTTTGAGTGGGCAAGGGCTATCTACTGACACTTGGGTCACGGGAAAAGATTAAACATTTGTGCTTAGAAACAAAAATAGCCTGGAGGATCTGGAATCACTGTTATCACCAAGTTAGTTCACTGTCCAGATGCGCTTTGCAACTCAAAATCAGCTACTTTCCAGCAGGATCTACATCTTTATTGCCAGATACTGCGTGTGAAAGAAAAAGATCTTGAGCTCAGTGGATTAATCTTGTTATTGGCACACTGATAGGGTGATATTACATGCCCATGTTGGTGCTCCTTCTCAGAAAACTTCAAAGTTTAATGTTTCCACCCATTTGGTTTGTATGGGACAGATGTCCCCATTGTACATTGCTTTCTTTTCTGGAAAGCTCGTTGGGCCAGTTGCAAAAAAAAATTAAAATTGTCTAAGTCTTAACAGACTTACTTGACTTCTAAATTTGACTCTTGATTTTTCTTGACTTCTTACTTGACTTGCTTCTGAATTTGTCTGAAGAATTCAAACAGCAAAATGATAGTCTGTTATGATAAAAGCCTTTTTAATTTGTACGATCTCAGATTTCTGTCACTGTAGATGTTTCTGGTTTGGGAAATGGTGTTGTTTACCTCACACGCAAATCGGAGGAGCACCAGGAACGTGGACCTTTTCATTCTCGTGTTGGCTATCGTGCTGCTCTTAATAAGAATAAAAATTCAAGTTAATAACTCTTTGTTGCAAGATCAGGCACAGGTAGTGTTAAGTGTTACCTCCTGGGGTTTGTAGTCTCACTCAGATGAGATCACTTTGAAGGAGCAGACTCCATCTGTTAGCCCTTAGTCATGTAACAAGGCACCGCGTGCTGCGTCACATCGTGGTCCTGACGGGCCTTCCCTGGGTTTGCTTTGTTTTCGGTAGCAGTATTTCAGGAAGATTTGTGAGATTTTCAGGTGCCTCTTGATGAGGAGCAAAAGCAGATACACTCCAAAGGCCAAAGGGTGCAGTGAGGGCCAGCGGCTCCACCACGGTCACCTTGAGGCACGCAGGAGCGCTGAGCCAGGGTTGGGGGCGGCAAGGGNTTGGTGATCTGAAAGGTCTCTTCCAACCAAAACAATTCTATGATTTTAAGTCAAGATTGGGTCTAGAGACACTGCTCAGTGTCTCACACCCCCACTGAGTCCATAACCATGAGATAGCTCCAATGTCAAGCCAGAAAGCTCAGGCATCAGGTCTGGCTCTGGATGGGAGAGACAGGAGACCAGATGCAGACGTCACTGCTGCACGGCTGCAGCTTGAAATGAGCTCGAATATTTTTATTGATTTCACCCTTTTCACCACCTTTCTTTTCTGCAAAGAGCAGCATCTCGCAGTGCCCCAGCAATGCCGTGCCCCTGTCTATGCGCATGTATTTGCCAAGCACGGAGCGTACAGTGGAGCATCAAAGATCATCGCAGGAAACGGAAAGACTTACTCGAACCGTATAAAGACAGACTTACAGGAACTTCAGGCAGGTCATTTTGATGGATTCACCGCATTACTTAGCCATTGTGAAGAATCTTAGAAATGCATCTATTCCCCAGCAATTTAAGAGCCATTTATTAAGGCATCACTCAAATGGATCGTTCTTGCTTGTAGAGTGTCACCTAGGCACTGGCCCTGTATATGGTGTTTCCGACTTGGTGACAGTGATGAAGCTTTCTGATGTTGTTAGGAATTCAAATTTATATAAGTACCAGTGTAATTCCTGTAAATTTCCTGGATTTTATGTGCTGTTTTGGGTACCGGCAGCTTAAGTGGTTATATGGGTAGTTTGGGCTGCCACTATGGCATTATAGCATTTGGGAAGATTTTGATCTCAGCCCAGTACGTTGTCCTTCTTTTGCAGAAAAGCTTTTCTTAGTTAAGATGAAGAAATAATGAAGGGATCTACAATTTCCTTATTTATTTAAAATATGACTATATTTATTTATTGAGCAGGTAATCAGAAGAGGTATAAAGAGATCATCTCAGTGAACTTTCCCTTTCTAGATAAGGTGGCCTTCCATCAATTGAGAACATATAACATTGCACAACTGCTTCTCCAGTAAATTTTACTGCAACCTTGCCAATGTTTTAATAAGGTAACTGGGAGCTACTGTGGTTTTACACTACATTTGATACTGTTTTACACTTATGTTTTGAAAAAGAGAAATGAAATAGGTAAGGATTTAAGCCAATTAGTAAAACCCGAAGCCAGTGCTGGTGATGTGCCTGGTATTGCTGTCGTAGATATACCAGTGGTTAGGCTGTTTTAAATTTGCTCATGTTCATAGTATTTAGGCATCAGCAATAAGTTGGTGTTTCATGTTCCATATTAACGATAAAACCAGAGCTTTGTCTAAACTTTCCGTGAATGAGCTTAAGGGTCTGTTTTTCTGGTAGTTGAGCAAAGAGATCCAAATCAAGAAGATGAATTTAAAGGGTTTTGGGGAGTGCAGTTTGAGTCTGCTCATTTGACTCCTTCTGCTGAAGTGATTTTTTACATTTCTTTTTCCAGTGTTTTTTTTTTCTATACTACTGGTTATGGATTTTCTCTGAATGAGGTGTTGGGGATTTGATATATGAAAGGATCTCCTCTCCACAATCCATATAATCCATATTATTCACAATACATCTTGTACCTTCTGTGTGGTCATGTGTACTTGTTCTGGGAAGATGACAGAAAGATTTCTAGTAAGGATTGAGTGATAAATCAGGGTTGTGCTTTAACTAAGGTAATTGCAATACTGAATTTGCTCAAATGTTTAACTTTTCATACTACTTTATTCTAAACTTAAAGGTGATCTGAATGCTGTTTTTTTCGGCAACCAGGATGAGTGGAAATGCTTATTATGTAGGTGGCTGGCTACGGGGTTTTATCGCATCTCTAAAATAGAAACAATATTCCTTTTCATTTGTGTGGAGACTGTTGCCTGAGGATGTTAATGCAGCTTTATAACATTCTTGGGAAGGAGAAGAACATTATAAAATCTAGTCTGCCAGTAGAGTAGAATTAGTCACACTCCAGCAGAGAGAGGGTACCCCAGTGGGGAGCAGAACCATATTTTCCTCATCTCTCGAGTTTAGAGCTTATATTGGACAAAGTCATGTGTTCGTGGTGGCAGATACATATTTCTTTGAAGATAAATAAGTCCTTTGCAGTGTTCCTTCTATCTCATCAATATGGTCCATCGAATCATAGCAAACTGCTTGCAGATCATCAGGATCAAACTGGGACCGGTGTCCATGAGCCTGTGCCATCCCAACACAGCAATTCACAGTGATGAAACCTGTCTTAAATCAGGGAGTGTCTTTTTTTATGGTTTGAATAAAAATAAAACAGCATAGCACTTCCAAGAGTCCCCATTGAAACTGAGAAGCCAATAAAAGTTGTCTCATTCAGAAATCAAAGCTAATGACAATCCATTTACCAAAGGAATTAGCAGGCTCTGTTACAAAGTTATAAAAGCCACAGTATCCATTTATCTTTGTTAATCCTGAAGCAGAGATTAGCATCCTCAGCTAATGTTAGCTGTCTGATTCTGTGGGTGATGCCTTTCAGAAATGTATTTCTTTTTCTTGCTTTGAAATACCTTTTCCTCCCCCTTCTTGTTTTGTCTCACCTTATTTTTCCTTTTTGGCACATAGAGACTGACAGCAGTTTGTCGATTAGACATCGAGGTGATACTTCTTGGTTGGTACCTTGGTCCTGGCAGACCTGTGAAAGCCTCCTTTCTCCAGTGGTCTTGTCCTCTTTTTTCCTTTGTAGGTTTATTGGTTAATTTTGATCAGAGGACAGCGTCTTAGCTTTGTCCTTGTAGACCTTCCCTGTTGTCTAGTAACTATCATGGTAACTATGGCCAAGTGAAGCATATAATGAAACAGGTAGAACACAAACTATTTAGAGCTGGAGTCCCTCTGCCATGAGGACAAGCTGAGAGTAGGGGTTGTTCAGCCTGGAGAAGAGAAGGCTCCAGGGGGACGTTAGAGCCCCTTCCAGTACCTAAAGAGGCTACCAGAAAGATGGGGAGGGACTCTGGATCAGGGATTGGAGTTATAGGACAAGGGGTAACAGTTTTAAACTTAAAGAGGGGAGATTTAGATTAGATATTAATAAGAAATTTTTTCCTGTGAGGGTGGTGAGCCCCTGGCCCAGGTTATCCAGGGAAGCTGTGGCTGCCCCATCCCTGGAGGGGTTCAAGGCCAGGCTGGATGGGGCTTGGAGCAGCCTGGTCTGGTGGGAGGTGTCCCTGCCCCTGGCAGGGGGTTGGAACTGGGGGATCTTTAAGATTTCTTCCAACCTAAACCGTTCTGTGATTCTGTGATTCTACTTAAGGCATTTGCTGAAGACTTTAAGGAAAGAGCACTTTGAAATTTATTCTCTCAATAACCATCCAAACTTTTTCAGGACCGATAGCACATGGGAAATAAAGTGATGGTGTGTAAGACAAGGCTGCAGAGAGAGGGGAAGGAGAGCATGGTGGGAAAGGTGGTGTTGGCGGCACGGCGGGTTCAGCGGTTGTGTGAACTAAGCCCCATGCTTCCAAGTGCTCGTGGAAGCAGGCCAGCCAAAAAAAGCCTCTTTCATCTTTTTCACTTTCCCTGCTTTCTGGAAAATTTACGCAACCTGTACCTGCTTTAGAAATGTCTCGTTGTTTGTAGGCGGGATTTATAAATAGATGTGTTTGTGTGGCAGTTGATTAAAAAAAAAATAAAAATAAACCAAATAATAAATGTACTGTGTGATGAATTCTACATGCTTGCCTAAGGAATCAATACCCTCTTTGATTTGCACAGTATGGATTCAATTTATCTCTGCTGAGAGAAGCAGGAATGCACTTTTCTAAAGAAAACAAAATGATTCTTTAAGTTGTTTATATAGAATATTTTATTTGCAGATGAAGAATATCATGTGCAAGTGTAATGGATCTGTCAGTTGCAAGTGATTTCTCTGTATATAAACAGAGATCAAAGATACAACCTTCCTTAAAATAGACCTCTTTATGTAATCATTATAAACTACTACCACAGGCAAGATAAATAGAGGATCATCATGGTGATAATATACTTACAAAGTTGAGTTCAAGCCTAATAAGGAAATTATTTTGCTATTATTGCTGTTCATATACTTTAATTATTTATAAGTGTACTATCAAGAACAAGACAGGGGCTTTATAGATAAAACCTGGTATCTTTTCCATTTCTCTTTCTTAGAGGTTTTGACCATTGCAGTTTTGTGCAAAATGCTTTATGTTTTATGTATGTCTTTTTTCCTTTCTCTTTTGTAAAGGTTTTAACCATCATAATTTTGTGCAAAATGTTTTATGTGATGTCAGTTCAAAGTGGGAAGGAAATGAGAATAATATAACAGAGGTTTGAGTATTTGGCTCAAGTGAAAGGATTCAACAACTAAATTACTATAAAGCATGAAGCATCATTTCAGTTGCTTTTGCTAGGGAAATAAGGTATGTGCTTTCAGGTTGTGTTTTATAAGCAGTTTTATGAAACCCTTGTATAGTTTCAGCAGAGATAAAGAAATCAGAGTCAGGATCCTGCAAGCATTTTTGCAGAAACCTTATCTTGGATGTGTAGCAGCAGAGACTTAGTGCTGTTTATAAATGTTTCTAGGGCTAGGGCCTGAAAAGAGAAGATCACTAGTAGAGCTTTTAGTTCACACTGTTACCAATATAGAAATGTTCAGTTGTTCAGCAGAAGATCCAGTAGCTAGAGGCACTTCTGCTGGTTCCTTCCCCCTTCCCTGAACGAAGCAGTTATTCAGTGCAGTCTTCTGTCTGCACTTCTTTGTCTTCTTTTATTGATATATTTATTTATTTATTTTCAGTAGTCATTACATTATTATTTGGCCAAGCTGCGCTTACTGCAGTATCTTTCATACTAATTTAGGCACTCCAGCTTTTGAATGATTAATGTCAACTGTGCTCAGAAATCTCGCTGAGCTTTTCTGGCCCTGAGATGTGTTGAAGTGCGCGGTCTGGCTTTGATGTGAAGTCCACTGGGCTGAACAGGAATAACTAAGGTGTGACTGGACTGGGCTAATGTGTGTATTCTGTAGGCCGCCTGGCGACCTTGCTGTCTTGACCAGTTGTAAGGCTGGGTCTGAGTTGCCGTCTCTTGTTTCTGTGGGGCTCTGGTGTTGCCGCTTTTACGGTTTTTCTCCCCTCTCAAATATCTTTTTGATATTATTCCCCCTCACATGTAATACTTCCTGTAACTCTAATTCTGATCACTCTTTTCCATCATGACAGTATTGGTAGCACTCGCTCTGATGACTTGTAGGAAACCATTTAATTTTAACTAAATCCAGGTCCAGCGTTTTGCCTCACAGCTCTAGCTTTTTTTAAACAACCCACTGCCATCTACCATTACCACTTCTTGTCAGTCTTTTGACCAATTTTTGATTATAAATAAAAAACTGAATTAATTTTTCATTTCAAGTCTAGTAACTCACAGTGGGGAGTGCTTTCCCGGAGTTCAGACAGGCGGTTAGATGCACCATATCCCCTCCATTCACTAATTCGTGTAGGTTGATCAAAAATTGCTTTCTGCCTGAAATTAAATATCCTGGGAGAAAGGATGTTTTAAAAGCTGTGCGGCAAGGCATGTTCATATAGAAATTAATATTCAGTGCAGAAGAGAAGTTGGCTGTTAATTTTCACAAGTGTTTTATGATGGCAGTAGTGCTTTAATACAGAAAGCACTTCATAGCCAGAGAAAATAGATAACTCTATTATCTGTAAACAACAATAGAAACTATACATCAAGTTGTTTATGTAGCCATCCCATTTTTAAGATTTAGTGGGGCTTACTTTTTATTTTAGTTTCTACCAAGCCTTCATGATTTATCACTTCAATGTCTCCCAGTTTATTGTAGTGCTGAACTGAGCGCAGTCTCCCCTCCATAAATAAACACACCCCATTATCGTATTGTCTGTTAGTACAAAACTCAAAAGTAATATTTAGGCAATAAACTTGCATAAAATTTGCTTGTTGTCTCCTCTAGTTTGTTCTGTCTTGTCATTAGCAGACCTGCTTGACAGTACGTGGAAAATAAAACAGGAACATAAAATCTGTTTTACCAGCTCAGGTGGTCCTTTCCCCCGCTGTCTCTTCTCCAGGACTAGGCTCTCCCAGGGCTTTAGGTCAAAGGTGTTTCCGGAAATACGTGCTGAGAGATGCAATGGCTCCGTAACGCTCCCACAGTCTCACCTGTTCTCTTGTAGATGAATATGTACATCCCTGCCATGCCTCCTTTATTAACTTCAATAAAAGTCTCTTCCTTCGGTGGAGAAGGAAATGATTATAAAGTCTTACTGAGCCATTGCCTTTACTCATACCTTGGAGAAATGAGCTTGAAATATTTATATGAAGTTGCCTTTTGATTTTACTGCATCTAAAATACTAGTCAGCTAATTAGTATCAACATGGGGTGTTTTCATGTGTGTAAAATTTGCATTTAGAATTTAAAAAACTCCTTTTGAAATCAGGCACAGTTATCAAATGGCTGCAGCAAAGCCAAAGGCCACTGTACACTGCGCTCTCTGCTTGGACTTGGTTTAATTACTGTCATATTGCCCAGCAAATAATTCAGATCTTAATTTTTAGGTGTGTGAAACAGTCCTAATATTGGAGTATCTTCAATGGCAAGTGAGAGGTTGAGGAGAAAGTAAACACTAAAATTATACAATAATAAAAGCGAAACCGTGTACCAATGACTGCTTGTGCTGCCCTCCCACACACTTGTGCGTTTTCTGCCCTGAGTCAGGACCTTCCCATCAGTTTATGGAATTTTATTTAAGTTATGGTTCTGCTCTTTCACCTCTGGAGAAGAGATGAGGTCCAACCTCAAGGAATTGTCCTAAGCCTGGTGGGGAGCTGCAGATAGCACAGCATCATGGAGACAAGTTGTTAGTGTGATGGTTTATACTGTTGCATCCCCATTAGACCAGTTTTTCTTAGAATTGGGGCGAGAGCCTGGCAGTGTAAATGGAAGTGGGTTTATTGCACAAAGAAGTGAGTTTGTGGTTGGAAATATTTAGGAACCACTGCTGCAAACTGTCATGACTATGCATCTTTGTCTCCAGTTAGACACTTGCAAGGGCCAAAATTAAAAGCTAAACCATTTCTTCTAACAACTTTATACCTTCTGACTGCTGTGTCGGCTGATGTGATGGCAAAATTTGTCTCTCCTCAGCACTGATCCTACTTCTCTATCTGATTTTCCTTTCTAAATGCACTGGAGGAATACTGTGATATATTGGCACTTGGTGGGTTGATGTTTCAGTCGTTAAACCTGGGAATGAACAAAGCATTGTGTCGGCAGCAGTACAGGATAGGCATCTCCGCAGGTCTCCTTAGAAGACTGGGGAAGGGGTTGTTGTCTGCACACACTCCTGCAAATTTGTCTTGAGCTCCTTGGGGAGGTGCCTTATGCACAGTCAGACTGGATCATCCCAACAAAAACGCTCTCACGAGAGGCCAAAAGAGGACATTACTTAATTTGGGTTTTGACTTATTACTGTACTTTCCCAAGTCTGTTGAACCTCTTTTGGGGGAGAGAGAAAGGTGGGAAGAGCCAGACATACCAAAGGTTGTCTGGTTGGGAAGGTATCGTGTGAAAAACTGATTTTTCAAGAAGAGAAATTCTATTTGAATCTAACTAAAGGTGATTTTTTAAAAAAAATCTTGTGTTGAGGGAAGTAGAAAAAAACCCAAACAAAAGTTGTGGAACTAGTTTGCTTGGTCGTCAAAAGAATGATAAAGAGAAAGTTTGGCCTCTGAAATGTTATGGAGGTGAAAATAAGACTTGGGTGCATTAAAGAAATACTCAGTGGCACATAGGATTAAATATGGATTTCCCTTCCTGGATGAGTGTCCTTGCCCTTCGTATATCGGCATGTACATAGTGCTCTGTATAATGGGATACTGCAAGGAGGGCCTGGAAGAGGCGCATGTCAGGTCACCCACTAGCTAAGCGGTTCACAGTCTCGCAGGAAGTAGGAGACTAATGGAATTACCAGCTTTGTGTGGCTAGAGAGTGGATATTAATGCAAGTGATTCAATTTGGACTTCTGTCTTTTTTTGAGAACTGAAATTTTGAAACTCTGAAACAAAACCTGGCCTATTCCAGCTCTTCCGTGGAAAGCTGACTTCTCTCTTAGAGTTTATTTTTAATGTACTCTTGAGATATAGCAACGAAACTTCTACTTCCTCTGATGGTGCTTTGGAGGCTGATGTATTATTTCCAAGATACTTTTGCCAGGATCTGAAACGGTACTCAGAACTTTCCTGTTCTTCCATGTCCTTAATTCAAGTTACGGCTATGAATTTCAAAGGTAATCATGGAAGTCCTGAAAAAGCAAAAAGAAAGAGTATTTTTAAAGCAGCTGGGCCACAACCTTTCTCTGAAAGGGAAGAGTGAGAAAAAAATATCAATATTTTATTTGAAATAATGGAGAGTGTCCCTGTTAATGATGGATAAAATAGCCATATTTGCACTCAAGTAATGACTGTTCATTTTAGTATTCATAAAACATGGAAATATTTAGATTTCTCTTGTAATTGGTGTAAACTTTGTGCTGAACGGCATTTGGCAATTGCCCTTCAGTTCCTGTGAAGGTTTCTTTCGATCCTCTCTTGAGAAGAATAAAACCACATTAGGAAAAGCTGCGGGTACTCATGGTTCTTCCTAGCCAAGTGCTGAAGCGCTTCCCCTCATAGCTACAGAGATGAACTGAGCTGTAAAGTGTGGATGCAAAGCTGTGCTGTAAAGCACTTTATAACCTACCAGCACAATGTGCTATTTTGCAAAGCAATTTATGGCACTATTCGAGCTGGGCCAGAGGAAGCACATTACCACCTTGCAGGTGAGAAGCATGTTTTAAAACACGGCAGTCAGGACGGTTTTGAATCCGGCTGTAAAGAGGGGCCCTCTAAACATATCAGAAAGATGCTCAGTGGAAGGAGGTGTAGTCTTGTCTGTAGTCTGGGGAGTTGATATTTGATGAAATTGCCTCTATACTTCTTCACGTTATTTATATCCAAAGATATTGCACTCCATGCCTGATATAATCTCTGTATTATCTCTGGTACATATAGTCCCCCTCCGGCTTCTCATGAAAATGATGCATTTATGATTTCCCTGGAAAATTAGATTTTACCTAAATATATCCACACTGATTACAAAAAACGCTGCAAAAATCTTCGCATTTAGGATTGCATGAATGTTTCCATCCTAATTCCTGCAGCATTAAACCTTTCTGTAGTTTCCCTCTGAGGAGAATTTTTTCCCATTCTGATTTCTGCCTGAAATTTAATACATGATTTTTCAACTTTGAGTAAAAGTTGTTCATCTGCTTTAGAACAGAACGGTATTATTTTTCTTATTATTAAATAAGCACAAGCAAATGGATCTTGGAGCTCAGGTTATATGCTTGATTATATAGTGCACCATCACCCACAGCTTGAATACCTTTAGGATTAAAGCATAATTCAACTTTTAAAGGGTTAAGCAGAATTTGTATGTCCTATTACAATAGTTTCTCCTATTTGCCTAAAGAAAGTTTGCTGATGGCTAAAAAGAAAGCATTGAGGTATTTTTTTAACTGTATGTTATTTAAGGTGTGACTACCTTTGAAAGAAAAAGGCTTTGGGGTAGAACTTTCAGCAGTTTAATGACTGTTTTGTATCAGACAATGGCACCGTGAGTCCCGCAGCCCACAAGGTGATCTGGAATACGGTAGTTTCACAGAATCACAGAATGGTAGGGTTGGAAGGGCTCTCTGGAGAGACCTTATCAACACTTATAAATACTTGAAGGGTGGGTGTCAGGAGGATGGGGCCAGGCTCTTTTCAGTGGTGCCCAGGGACAGGACAAGAGGGAACGGGCACAAACTTGAGCACAGGAAGTTCCACCTAAACATGAGGAGGAACTTCTTTCCCTTGAGGGTGGCAGAGCCCTGGCACAGGCTGCCCAGGGAGGTGGTGGAGTCTCCGTCTCTGGAGACATCCCAAACCCGCCTGGATGCGTTCCTGTGTAACCTGCTCTAAGGTGGCCCTGCTCTGGCAGGGGGTTGGACTGGATGATCTCCAGAGGTCCCTTCCAACCCCTACCATTCTGTGATTCTGTGAGCTGGAATAAAGGGGCTCAGACCAAAGAACACAGTTCCCATTTTGGACACCTTGGAAAGCAGAAGGGAGCTGTGTGTGATGGGTTTCGAGGGCAGGGTTGGGTAGTGGTTATGACCTTGGGGAGATCACAGGCAACAAATGTTGACACACTGCAGAGGTGAGGAGAGAGCTGCCTGATGCTTCCATACCTCTGCGCTTTGGTGTGCCCAGAAAACCGGGAGTTTTCTTAGAAGTCCATCAGTAACTCCTGATGAGAGCAAACTGGGCACAGAGGGAGGCTCTAAAGTGCACGGCTGAGTGGAATAAAGATGCCTTTCATCAGTGCTTGCTTTTCTGTATTGTCAAGTCTATAGCAGGCAGGGAAAGACGAATCCAGTCTCACTTTTCTGAGCGAGTCTGAGTAAAAATAACGTGCCGTAGTTGGCACAGCTGTCTGACACAGAGAAGGCTTTGAAGTGTGTGCTCCATTTGCAGTAAGTTAGCTTTTTTTCACCCAGCAGAAACTGGCTTTTTGTTCTCTCTCCAGTCCTTCCATGTAAATAGACATTAATTAAAAAGAATCTTGTCCCTCTTTCCACATTATGGGAAAATTTATGCTATGGATGGCGTTTTGATGGGAAGTTCATACGTAGGGTTGTTTGCAAGCCCCGGGGATGGTGAGGGTTCATCAGGCAGTGGTCTGGGTGCAGCCTTCCACTCCTCTTGCTCAACTGTCTAATGGGGCAAGTCCAGCGGCAATCACACACTCTTATTTCAGATCGAAAAACATCATTCTAATCCCCTTGCACTGTAAATTTGGGTTAGAATAGTTTATTTAATCCTATAAACTAAAACCTATTAATTCTTTTCTCCTCTTCAATGGTGTGTTGGAGAGAAATTCTGACTTCGTGTTTTAAATAAAGCCTGTGACATTATCATTTGGGGTTGCTATCATACATTTTTTTAAGTGATAGACCAAGGAGCTGCTTGCAGCATCCTCAGGGTTGTGTTCCAGGGGTTATGAACACCTCTGTGGTATCTTTTCCATTGGCTGGAGGAACCTCCATGCACATAGGTGCTCACCTACTCCTACATGAGGCATTCACAGGGTCCGGAATAATTCCCTGATGAGAAGCAAGTTAAAATCTACGACTGGCAATCTGTTGTTTCATACCATGGAAATGGCTAAGCTGGGGTGTGCTGATAGTTTGCACGGTCCTCTATTGTGTTTCTTGTACCAAATGAAATGTGCTTTTTGGCATGGGTTGACTTCTCTTGGGTTGTTTTGTCTACCTGGAGCACTTTAGTCAACACCGTACAGAGGTAATAAGCCACTAGTGTTAAAGACCAAAAAATTTACATGTTTGGGAAGCAGTACAGTGTGTTTTTTCCCCCCAACACTATGTCATTGGCGTGCCTGGGCAGAGATTTACAGTGTAGGCACTTGTCACTATGGAATTAGGCAAAGGCTACTATATATTATATAATATAATACTATATTATACTGTGAAGCAGGCTGGAAGGCTGCAAATTTTACTCTTTAGATTAGTGGGTTTGGTTATTGCAAAGAAAAAAGAAAAAAATAAATGCCTGAAGCCTGTAATTGAGGCCTTTGCACTCCTGAAGTACAGCAGCTTGTATTACTTTTGAAACTTGTGCCATTATTGTTAATGGAACCTGTTCATAAAGTCTGTTTCCCCAAATGCTTAACAGAAAGAAAGCATCACACAACAAAATTTATAATTATAGAGATATGTCTCTTTTCTTTTTTGTAATTCTTGGTTTATTTGTGCTTTCTCTATTACATAGAAACATATGGAAGAGAATAAATAGAAAAAACCCCATATGATTGGGGGAAGGCAGAGAAATTAGGAGACGTAGCCAAAAGGGAAAAAATGTGTTTCCAAGTATGTCATTTCCACCACTGCAATATAGCAAGTTAGCTTATAATCTGTCTCCTTATTTATAGGAGTATCACATTCTTGGCCAGAAGATGATGAACTGAGGCAAGGACACTTGAAGCGAAAGCACAAATCTGTGCCTCGCACTAGTGAGCTCCCTGCTGCCGCCAAGATGGTCCAGCTGCCTTCTTGGGTCATGTCCCCAATGGCATGCAAAGCACCTCCCCAGTGGAGCAGTCGGTGGTGAAAGGAGGTTGTTTTAACAATACATGGGAAGTTTTATGCTGTTTCCCGTCACAGGATATTCTAGATTCTTTCAAGGCTTTCGATTTGACCATCAGCCTGACTTTGCTTTCTGAAGACTTTGCAGAGGTTCAAAATGAAGGCTGGAGACTGAAAGAAATGTGAGGAGAAGGAAGATGAGGGATTTTTTTGTAGCCAAGAACTGAAGCACCTGCCCAGTACTGAGTTTTCCTGGCAAGCCAGGCCTTAACAGTCCAAGGCTCTGGGAAATTAAAACATCTCCTTGAGACTGACGTGGATTTATAGCTCTCCATCAGTTCTGGTTTATCTCATAAATATCCTTATTAGGATACATACCTTGCATAAAAGTGTGCAAATAACAAGATATTGAAAATATTTAGATAAATTTGAGCTTCTTGTCTTGATTACTGTATGTGGCTGAAGGACAGTGGGAACAGAGAGAATCTAAATAGGTTGAACTTAAATGCAGAAGCAAGTGGAAAGTTTTTAAGTCTCCCTCGTCAAATGCAGAAACTCTTGTAATACTGATCCCTTGCTTTGTATTAAGTTTAAGTGGTAGAAATGCCCCTTGTGAAAATTTATGGAAGTACTGTGGAAATCTCTCTTTGGTTTTCAAGACTTAGCTGTAGGATTATTATTACCATTGATTGTAATTTCAAGTGACTCACCTGCTTTCCTGTATGTTAAGGCATGAGATCTCTTCCTTTTGTGTACAGATCCACTTCTCAGCTTGCTGTTGATGAAGTATGTGTCCTTTGCCTAAAGAATAAAGAGACGGCAGAAAACATCGAGCATTACGTGCAAAAAAATAGCTTCTGCACTGTTGTGTTTAGGACTTGCTTTGCAGAAAATTGTTTCTTTTCACTGCAATTTTGCTGTTACAAAGAGGGAAGATAGCGGCACATCGAGCTGTAGTGGGGCAGTCCATTAGAAATTGCTCTCTTTCATCAGAGTAAATGCATAACTAATTGCACTTTGTCTTGTCACCCAGTGGACTGAGGCACTTCAGGCTGCAGTGGCGTCTGTCCTTTTGAATTCCAGCGTGGACTGACAGAGATCCTTTCACTTCTAATAAGTGAGCGAATCTCCTTGGTTAGCGATCTGTAAAATGGTAGTGATAATTGTTACCTACCCAGGAGGAGTGTTATGAAGTCTNCAAATGCTGCTTTGATTTTTCTCTTTTAAGACTGTATCTATTAAATCTGCTATTGTGGAATTGTTCTCAGTGCTTTCAGGTATCAGATCAGCAATCTAAGTGGGCTTTGCCATCCTGAAATACTGTGGGTCTTGACCAGCCTTTGGTACAAAGACTTTTTCTCACAAATGTAAGGAAAATAATGCTTCAGAGCCCTTCACTTCCTTTCAATTGGATGTTCTAAAGGGAAACTATTTTAAATAGTAATGCAAAGCAAATCATAGCACTTCAATAGCAGCCTCATCTTGCCACTGTTTAAGAATGTAAGTAACTTTGCACTTGTGAGTTTTCCTGTAAGTTTGCAAGGTCTACTTGAGTGGAAGTGTTTCCAAGACAGACAATGTTACTTGCCTTTCCGACAAGCTTAGATGATTCTGTCTCTGATCTGTCTTTGTTCTTTTTGGTCTTTTTTTTTTTTTTTTTTTTTTTTTGTTTTTTTTTTTTTTTTTTTTTTTTGTAAAGTTTCTCTCTTTGTCAGTATTTCAGCACTTCCTAGGTAAATTAGACTTAACACAGCAAGCCTCACAGTAGACTTCATGGACTCTTCTTCAAAGTGTCTTTCCCCTTATAAGTATGCTCATTAAAGTACTTAGTTACATAAAGTATGGGTAAGCTTCACAAAAAAACCCAACAAATCCTACAAGTTGTCCTCCTGACGGTAAAATATCTTTTAGCCCGGTGTTCTTGGGGAAGCCAATCTGCTGGTCAGAAGTGCTGTAGCCCCAACTCTGCCATCTTTCATACTGAGCTCTCTTAAAAATATCCTCCCTAAGGAGGACTCTGTTTGTTGTCATAGACTGAGAACAATAAATAACATTATAGGCAACAAAATTATAGCACAGATAATATAAATAGTTGAAATAGAAAAATCAGTGGAAATGCGTTGTAATTGCCTTCCAGTCTGAGATTCCAGGTGAAGGGCTAGCCAATGGCTTTGGCCTGGTTTACCACGTAATCGTAGCAGACTATGAAATCTGCTGTCACTTACTCCAGCAGCATGACTAGCATTTCAGAAATACGGTCCTAGCTTCTATTGCGAACTGTTAACTGTAAGAAAAAGTAAATGAGAAAAGTGACCTTCTTGCCTTCTCCTCTCTGTCCATCCTCCTCCCCCACTGCGGTTTTGAAAAATCATGTAGAACTTGGTTCAGTTGCTGTGGCCTGATATCTGGCACGTGATAATGAGGTGTGACATTGAGGCCCTATCTGAGAAAAGCCTGGTTAAACTAAAGTTAGCCTGGTGCTTAATTTAATTAAGTGCAGATTTCGGTAAGCGGAGGATAAGATTGCAGCTCTGTGCTGTGTTCTCACGCATCACCCCTTTCCATCTTGTGTGTATAAAATAATAGATGGGCTGATTTTTACTTGCTGTTCCTTTAATAATCCAATAGCCTAGTGGTAGAAGACCTTGCTACCACATTTTTACATTTAGGAACAGGAAAATTTGTGCCGGGATTTCATTGTCAGAAACCATATGCGGTTGTCCACTATTTTGTCTGCCGACATATATCTGGTTAAAAGCGTCTCCCCTGCACCTTCTCCTACTGAAATTAAACCCTTCCAAGGGCATCTTAAAGTTTAATGAGGTGATTATAGTTCCAATTTAATTGTTAGACAGGCCATAATATTGTTATTATTTAATTATATAATTAACTTCCATCAGTTTCTTAAACCATTAAGGAAAAAGAAGAATGGTGAAATATTTGGCCATAATTTTGACAGACTAATCCTTGCCTGGAGCAAGGGCTTCTCTTAGCTGTTCTGTCCTTCTAAGATTATGCAAGCTCCTCCTTATTTTTAATTTTACACTTGATTAATTCTACTTTGTTTATGAATTTGTTATTTGTGGCTGACTCCCCAGGATGCTAATTGCTACTGTAAACTACAGATACTGCTGAGCTAATGTATTCTGAAAATACTGAGAAAAGAAAGGATATCATGAATGTACAGTTCAAAAATGAGCCACTGATTTGTCAATTTTGAATTATTTCCAAAATAAAAAAAAAAAAATAGATCCCATATTCTTTGCTTCTTTTGGAGAAAATGCCTATCTCTGCTTTGCTTATGTCTGTGAAAGATGAGAGTGGATCTGGTAAAAATGAGACTTTTTTCTGTATTTGGTCTTGTACTTGATGTGTTTTATTCCATGGTTATTAAGGAGACAGTATGACCTCACATATTCCAGTCGAAATTTCAAGGTTATTTAGACTATAATATTTAGGAATTGGGTCCTGGATAAAGTCTTAGTCTAAGTGAAAGGAATAAAAAAATCAATAGCATCAAACTTACAAATTCTTTACATTGTCCTTTCATTGCTGCGTTTTACCTAGTGAAGAGAAAGTAAGATGATCAGTGGACTGCAGGTTAGCTTTAAAAAATACAAATCAAAATACTAGTCGTTTCATGGGGAGAGTTGTCCTATTGGATATGTTATGATCTGGATGAGGATCAGAAGAACTTTTGTTGCTACGCTGATCTTCCAGACCAAGTCCGACAGCCAGAAGAGAAGTCTCCTGTGCCAAGGATGGCTTTCAGTGGAGGTCTCTGGGTGGACATCCAGATGTTGTGAAGCTTTTGAGCGGCCTGAGGCAAATCAGTTCAATCAGTTGGACTTGAATTTCTTATCTTCACAAATGTTGGCATATTTGTGTTTACCCACTGTTATAAGATGTCCCAGAGCCCTCTCCTTCCCTGGCAAATGCCAGAGAAACCAGTCACACCGGTTTTCCCCGTGTCTCTTAGGTTTTAAGGTGGCATCTCCTTTTCTCTGTTCAGGATAGATTTTGTCTGCTTTCTCCACCTTTACCCAAAATATGACTTGTCCTTTATCCCACGCTCATCCAGAGCCTTAGCTTCATCCTCTGGGCAATACTGAGATTTTATTTCCTTTTTCTTGTGGCTGGACAATGGATTACTATATGGCAGTGAGACACACTTCATAGTAGCTTTTTCTCTTCTTCTGTCTTCATTAAATACTTTAATTAACATGTCTCTGGCTTCAGGCTGCCTTTTCTTATTTGAAGCCTACTGAAGAAACACTGGTAATACTTTATATGTCAGATTATCTCAAATATTTAGACACACTTGTCTTCGGTGTTTGACTATTTTCTTTACATGAACATTGATTAAAGAAAAGAAAGAGAGCTTAGACCAAGAGCAATATCATCCTTCCCAACAAGCCCTCTGCTATAGGATGAGTTTTGCTCTGGTTCATCGCAGGGTTCCTCTTACACCCACACCTTGAGAGTGTTTGGAGACCAACAAGCAAACAGTTGTAGTTAAAAGCATGGTGTTTGCGATAGGGAACACATAAATTAGTCGTCAAATAGATGGAGATCCCTACAGGAGTTGCTTCGATGGCCATGACTTCCCCCAGTCGGGTTTATAGAGTTTAACAGTCAGGGTAGCAAAATATTTGCCTGGGGGAGCAGACAGCCCTGTCCTGGTAGCGTCTGCCAACTGCAGGAATTTCATTTACAGCCCTGAAGAACTGCGCTGTGCCTGCCACGAATTACTACAGCGAAGGTGCCAATCGCTCATTGTACTGCAAGCGGGTGGTGTGGATTCTTGCTGCCTTATCTGGAGAGTCGACAGGAATGTGATGGTTCAGCTGGAAAGGCATCGCTGGCCACTGGGTTTTCTGTCATTTCTGATGATATCTAAGCGAAATAGTACTGGTGGTGTTTCTCCAGGAGCTAGGGCTGTGCACTGTGTTTTCATGATGCGTTTGGGTTGAGACTTTGAATTTTCATCGAGAAAAATTAACATACTGTAATAGCCTGAGGATGAAGCAATTGCCTGAATAGATGCTTCCATCTTATTGCATGGTCATTACTTGCCATCCCTTTCTTAGTGTTGCCTTCTGTAAAATGAAGTGTTTACTGCCAGACTTCTGCAGAGTGAAAATAGTGAAAAAAGCATTGTATTGCATATTAATGTAGCATAATAATAGTGGTATACAGAGATTAGGAGATGATTTACTTTGTTCAGAAGAAAAATAATGGTTATTTCATTACCTTTATTTAATCTTGCAAATGGGAAGTCTGTGTGGCCTAACATTCATCTCCTTGCCGCTGGGTTTTTTTGTTTAACGTTGGTCCAAATGAACTGATTTCTAGACCTTTTCTAGCTGATCCTTCCTTTTTATGGTAACTGGGTTCTCGTGACCTCTGTCCTCCTCTCCTTTGACACCACATAGTGCTTTGAACTTCAGTTCTAATAACTGAATGTGGAGTTCACAGGTACTGAAATCAAAACAAACGTTAAATCACGATGTGCCCAGTAACTATTTAACTTGATTAGCATTTTGACTGCATAGGGAACCTGAAAAGTGCTTGATAGAAGCAATATAAAGCTTTGCCGTGGCAGCAAAAGATATTACTTGTTTAATGTCAGCACTAAATAATGTAATGTTGATAACTTGTCAAATATCAATTTTCATTGCTATTTTCAGTGCAGCTTGATTACTGGAAAATTAATACATCACAATTTCAGAGATTCTTGCAGCTTTTCCATGAAAAAGTAATCTTTAGAGACAGTATTCTGAAGAAGGAAGGCTTCTTCATGCCAGAGACCAAATTTTAAAATTAATTCTTAGGTTTTATTCATTAAGGTCAACAGGAAGGGAATAAATCTCAGACTTTCAGATTTTAGGTTATAATTTTGAGAATCTTGTGATCAGAGACTGTTTCTTAGGAAAGAAAAGCAGCTCTCTGTTTTGAATCGTTAATGAAGTATCAGACTTCTCCTATGAATAATATCGTGGCTTAATTAAAAAGTATTTAACCAAATATTTAAATCAAAGCAAATGCAGAAAAAATAACATCCTGATTTAATTACAAAGCAGTTAAGAAAGATTTAAATCACTGCAAATCTGAGAGGTGAATAAAGTATTAAAAGGTATGTGCTCCCATCTTCGAAATACCAGAACTTTGAGAATGGCTGTCACAAAACACCAATGATTGCTTGGCCCCTGTGTCAAGTAACTGTCTTTGTCTTTCTTCCCACCATGAAAAGTCTAGGCCTTTGTATGGATGTATCATGGACCTACAATAGATTTCATTTGAAATTAAACCCAAATGCTGTCTCCTCTGGTGGCAGTCCTGCTTGAATGCATTTGTGTCAGTTGTTTGTGTACATACATTATAAATATTTCTTCTACATATTTTACTCTAACATAATTCAATGGCTTTCTTTCAAAGTACAAGTGAATATTGGTCTACTAAATTGCATTACTACTTGGGAACTCCCTTTGGTAGTTTTTTTTAGTCATTAAATATACCACAGCTGCCTAATGTTGCGCTTTTTCTTAAGCACAGCAAGAAGCCTTTATTAAACTCTGATGTGGGGCACAGGATCCTCAGCTATAATGTGACCACATTGGTTTCTGCAGATGGAAGGAAAATTTTACTTTCTTATATTCAACACACTGTCAAGGTGAGGCCATGATTTGTGTAGCTGTAAATCTCAGCAATGAGGTTCTTGGTCAGCTTTTCTTTGATGCATTGCTAAAACGTGTTGGTGGTGAGACATCCAAAAGGCGGTTTGCTGCTGGAGTCAATGTGCGGCTCTGTCATTTCTGAAAATGACACTGGAAGAACGTTGTCAGGAAAGTTAAGACTGAATTGCAAATTCAAATCTTCAGGCAGTTAAGAAATGTAAAAATTAAAGCTCCTTTGAATTTTAATAACTATGCAAGTTTTTTTTGAGGCCATAATTATTCAATGATCTGACTCAAAATAGAGATGTGGGACCTACCATGGCTTCATGCTGTTATTTTACTTATTATTTTATTTGCTATCATTTATTTATCATCCTATTATTTTACACATTCAAACTCCTTTACAAGCAGGATTCATGGAAGCCATCTCTAAGAAAGCTCAGCAAAACCATTGCTTTGCCTGCTGCAGTTTTTCCCAACTTAAGCTCTACGCTTCATGATGTTTTTTTTGAGGTTTCCGTTTCTTTCATTTTCACATATAGAATTTATGTTGAAAACCACATTGCTGTGAAGCTGACAGGGGCTCCTGGGCTTCCTTACCCGAGACTAATTGTGTGCGTGTACATATGGGGAAGTGTGTAAGGGAGGATTGGATATAGAATCATAGAATGGTTAGAGTTGGAAGGGACCTTAAAGATCATCTAGTTCCAACCCCCTGCCATGGGCAGGGACACCTCCCACCAGACCAGGTTGCTCAGAGCCCCATCCAGCCTGGCCTTGAACACTTACTGGGATGGGGCAGCCACAGCTTCCCTGGGCACCCCGTTCCAGTGTCTCACCACCCTCACT
The DNA here is from genome assembly GCA_013400135.1 of Rhinoptilus africanus. Taxonomy (NCBI): domain Eukaryota; kingdom Metazoa; phylum Chordata; class Aves; order Charadriiformes; family Glareolidae; genus Rhinoptilus; species Rhinoptilus africanus. The sequence continues at coordinate 291,029 of VXBO01008587.1, read as the reverse complement.
GTAAAGAATTTCTTCCTGATATCTAATGTAGGTCTGCCCTCTTTTGTGGATGAATCTCATCAGGTCCCGTGGACTTGTGCACCTTCAGGTTCCTCAGGTGGTCTCAAACCTGTTCTTCTCCTGCAGTGTGTGGTTCTTCATTCTCCCCGGGCAGTGTGGCTAGAGCCCTTGCTGTTGAAGAGAGAGGCAAAAAAATCATTGAGTACCTCAGCCTCCTGAGGTATGCTTGATGGTCATCTTGCTTTCTTTCTGCTGCTCTGACATTGCTGAGACTTTGCTACGAGTGTCCTTTCCCCTTTTGGAATGGACTGCAGATGCGGTCTTTAACAGAGGCTTAGGTGTTAAATCTTTTTGCTTCCCTGTGTATACACACAAGATTGTTCTGTTTATTTGTGCTGTGAAAGCACTTTGTACCTGCGCTAATTGTTTTTAGCCTTCCCCAAAGTTATTTTGACAAAACCAGCATACTTCCCTTCCGCCTGAGCTTGTGAAAAAGAGAGGAGGAGGAGAGCGAGCAAAATCAAGATTCCTGCTGACTTGCATGGCAACAGCCATCTCCTTCCAGTTGGAATTAATCAATTCTGTAGCTGTGTGAATCAATTTGTCTGCAGCATGCTGTCAACTTATTAAGGAAGTGAAAATGAGTGCAAGATAATCACTTGGAGGAAATGACTGAAAGGGTTAACTGCAGGCTTGGTAGTCATAGAAATAAAATCATGGAAGAAATATCTTCTCAATGTGATGCACTCATGGGCCAATTGACCACACTAATGAGTTACTTGCAATTAACGCTAGGATATTTTTCTCCAAGTTTGAATGAAGACTTTTATTGCTTTAAGTGAATTTCAGGAGAATATGTTGATTTACAGCTCTCATCAGTTCAGAGTTGGATGTTGCACTACACACTTGAAGCAAAAAGTACAAAACCAAGAACCGCTGGCGCCAAAAAGGGATCCAAGGTTGTTCACAACCATTGCATCTCTACAAGGCAGCGTTTTCCTTTATGACCTTTTCAAGTTGCAAAGGCTTATAAGGAAATCAAGAGTTGAGTGAGATGAGGCAAATGGGCAGAACTGGTCATTGGAACCAAAGCCATTTCTTGCCGTTCGTGGGGTACATCTGCTCTTATACCAACATGGTTTGGTGATGTTTCTCTTGGCAGTTGGTACCACGGGGAGAGGTGCCTTACCAGTGCTATAGGAAAAAACACATTTGTTATGAATAAACAGGTCATGGCATTTTGTTGTTTTATTTTGGTTTTGCTCAGTCCATGTACAAACATGGCACTTTTTTTTTTTTATTTACCCTTCAATTTTTCCTCTATTTTGTAACTATCTTGGAGGAAAATAACTCCTCACTTTGTACCTTAAATAATTATGGTCTCTATCTATGTTTACGAGGAAGATAAACATAAAAAGAATGCAGCATAGGCACTACAGAGACGTAAATGACAGCTGAAGGAAGACTAGTAATTTTGGAGATTCATGTGGGAAAATGTTCTTGAGTGCTGTTACCAGGACGTTGCCATTCTTGATTCAAAGATATATTCTTTAGGGTGTACCAGAAGGTATCCTACTTATGCCAAGATAGTATATTAAAACACGTTTCATAACTGTCATTATTAGCTCTGGAAAAAAATTATCAGAAGTCCTGTGGTTTAGGAATAGGAACTGGATAGATCTCCACAAAATCTCTTTGGTGGGAATGCTGACTATTCAAGACTATTCATGAATAACAACTATTCCACCGGTGTTAATAATGGAAGAATCTGTTGCCTTAAACAATGAGAATGACCCAGCAGAGGTAAATCGTACAGCATATAGAGCGCAATCGGAAAAAAGCCTCAATGTGTTTTACAACATGAAGTTATGCAGTGTATGGATTCGTTGTCCAACAGTTTATCGTGCCTCCTTTAAAATACAATAACAATGGTAATCAAGTATCTGTGACAGTGGTACAGAGAAATTTTCCACCTGTGTTGGTAATTCACCAGAACTGTCAGAAAACCTCATAAACTTCATAACTTGTCATAACCTCATAAACTTGTCATAAATTTCAATCAGTCACAATAAGTGTAATATCATCAAAGACTGGGTAATGAGGAGTAAGAGGAATTTGAAGAAAAACTGGAGAGAACAAAAACTTTTTACTACTTCTCAACTAAGGATATATTACTTTTGTTTAAAAAGGATGGTATTACCAGAAGGAAACTACATATTGGCCTTTTTTCCTATTTTATATGTAGATAAAGAAGGATGTTTTGTATTTAAATACTAGAAATACAGCATTGTTCTGTAGCCTGACACTACAGGAGCTTGTTTAGCGAGTGACAACCATGTAGCATCCTAAAGAGGGACCCAGAGGTCCCCTCTGACCTTATCGGTGGCTTGTACCGATGCCTTCAAGAGAAAACCCCACTGAGACTGGTGCAGGTGCCCTGCATTTGAACTGTCATCTTTTGCAGCCAATTAAAAATACTGTGCTGTGTAAAATGTTTTATGTCCCTGGTGTAGGTAGTGCCCGTGTGTAAGATATTGGGCAGACCTTCTGCTGTGACACTCAGTTAAAAAAAATCCGCGAACCCTTCGGATTCCAGCAGCCTAACAACGTGGTTAAGGCTTCTTTGCTAGCTTGTCGTTGAAAGTCCATGAGTTTTTTCCACCAGTTTGTTCATGTGCGATGCTGTAGAGAGCTTTAGAAAACAGCACTGCAACCCAAAAGCAAGGCATAAAATTTAAAAGAATAAAACCACCATTAAAGATATCGAGGCTATCAGACAAACAACCTGTCAGTGAATGTTTGCTGATATATAGGAAACAGCCAAAAAGACCTCCAAAATACTGCAGAGATAAATTCAATGGATTTATATTTTTTTTGCTGTAAGAGGTTAAAAGTCCAACAGGCATATGATTAAAAAGTGATGGGCACGAAGCTCTCTAATACCTTCACGGCTGGCATGTAGCGTAGGAGATTAAATTTGAGCAGCGAAGAGCAGGTAGAAAAACATTTAACTGTCCATCCATTTTGATATCTGGTTGCTGAGGCTGCCCTTCAACAACTGAAAAAAAGCAGATTGGTTATGATATGTTGATGGTTTAGAAAACTTAATCTAAGTGTGTGATCTTTTTTTCTGTTTCATCCGAGTAAGTCCCGGTAGGTGAGACCATGCTTGGTTTGCTGTAAGTATGAAATACTTGCGTAGCTTGCATTGCACTTAGGTGGCAAATTGATTTATAGTTTAGAGAACAATGTGAATTTTGGTACCAAAATTTTATGAAATGAAGAATTATTTTTACCCTCTGGAAGGTTCCTGTTTCTGCTGTGCTAACTAAATCAGACTAGTTTGGAAGTTCAGTTCCTGGACTCCTTTCAGCTGATTTTTCTTTTGACAACTGTGCATCTTCAGGAATTAATGAACATGCTTTGGCTGTACTCAAGACATTTAGCTGTGTTTAGGACAGTGTGTGAGAATGTGCTGAAATTAAAGTGCCCTTACATTTTTATTATTCCACAGTGGCTGAAATAAACCTGTAAGTTCGGCTTTGTGCTTAAGCGTTGTTTTGACTGCAGGTCCTTTCCTGAATTTTTAATTGTTAAGATTTGACTTTTTAGACCGTGGTTATGTCTTAGCACCCACAAATTTTTGGCTGACGGTGCTCTCCGAAATTAGAGAGGGACTTTTTATCTCTGCTGTGCAGCTGAGGAGACAGGGAGGGGGTGGTAGTGACTTCATGGCATGCCTCAAGGTGTGCAGGACTGTGGCAGAGTGGGGAACGAAGCCTGGGTCTCTCAAGTCCTCGACTTCAGCGATGCCACTAAATCTGGAAGCTGTGAGCTTCTTGATTCATTTCTTTTCATGCAGCTGCTCGGTCCCACTTGGACCAAGGAGTGAGAACTGGTTTTGGGTATGAACATTTACTCCTCTGCTTGGATTAAAGGCAGACAGAGAGTGTGTGGCAGGTATGAACAATCACAGCCAGCTCTGGCAACTACTTCTTGTCTCACTGCTGAAAAAAACGGAGCTATGGCTCACTAGTACTGCTTTTTTTTAAGCTTTATAATCCCCATTGAACTCAACATCTGAGTTCCCTGGGCTAGCATTTGCTAGCCCAACTCTGAGCTAAACCATCCTTTTTCTCCAATTATAGGCCTTAGCATCGATGGTTTTTATAAATCTTCTTTTTCAACAGTTTTTTTCCTCCTGTGGATAAGATTGGGATATTGAATCACTACCTTTCTGTAAGCTAATCTAATAACGCAACGATTTTCAGAATCTTTGGTACAAAATGAGAGAAAAGCCTCTTTAGACTTCCTGCTTAATAAGATTTTCAGTGTTTTCTATTAACCACAGACATAGTTTCGTTCCTAGCTTGGAGTACGTTCACTTCACAGTCAGGCTTCCCAGATTAATGCCTGATTCTTTTTCCATCAGTTTTTCATCTCTTTTAATTGGCACCGGTCACAGGCCATTCGTGTCACATTTTACCACCTCCACTTCAGCGCCGGCCAGTCTCTGCTCCCTGAGCTCTTGCCTTAACCTCCGCTCATCCCCCCCTTCCTTGTCGTTTCATCCTACCTACATCTCCTCTCTCTTGGCAGTACGAGAGCTCATCCTAGCCTTCTTCGTGTACTCTGACCTCATTCCCGAGAAAGAAATGGCTTTTTTTGTTCATCTTACCTTGTTTAGGTGAAAACACCTTAAAAGGTTAGCAAGATCCAGCAGTCTCTTGTTTCAGATAAACCTCTTGCAACTTTTAGGATATAGAATATTGAAATTATAGCTCTAATGACCACATTAGATTCTGTAATATTCAGCTTCTGTGTCCTGTGAGATTTATCTACAGGAAAAATGGCAAGTGTGTAACCTTAATTTTCCATCATATAATTTAAATGATATAACTTGCTGCTATGTATTTTTAATATGTAACTTTTCATCTACAAAAATGCTTTTTTTTTTTGTTGTTTTAGACTAGACCCTAATTATACAAATTATAACCAACACACACCTACTCCACTTTCCTTCATGTAGGTGGTTGTTATAGTGCTCTCCAGCAGAAAGCTGATGGTCTGTTTCCTTCTATTTTATGTATTTCCTACCGTTTAAAATAAATGCTTTATACTTTGCTCCAGTTTATCTTACTGTACGCTGACTTTACTGCATTGACTTCAACAGAGTTAACCATAATCTTCATTTACGTAGGAGGTAAATTGTGCACATTTAGCTAATTCTCTAGGTGTCTGGGCTTGAAATGGAGTGTAATGGATCTTAGTCACTGCTGTATTTTCATGCAAACTGTTAAAACAACACTTTATTTGCAATTTCCCAAAGCAATGGAAAATAAAGACGTTCAGGAGCATGCTTTTGGCTACAGAAATGCAAATCTAAAATGTGCTGATTTCACAGTGAATGGCCCGGGGAGAAAGGAAGGAACTTTAGTAAGATGAGGGAAACTCTAAAATATCAGTGGCCAACAAGCATTTCCAGCTGTGAGTCCTTACTAAGTATTTTCTTACTATTTTCTTAATGCAGCCTTTTCTATTTTTAGTTATATTTTCCATTTGGAGCTGACGTAGTTTAAGCATGGTCCTTGCAAGCGCAGTTAGGAAGCAACAGAGTGTAGCTAAATAGAGAAGATAAACCAGAGCACTTTCTCACTCTCTTGTTTTAATACCAAGCATAAACTTACCAAGCGTAAGTAGTGCGAAAGGTTTAGACAGAAGGATGTAAACGTGAAGTGATGAGGAGCCAGCTGGGAGCTGATGGATCAGGGTCAGGGGGCTGACCAACGCAGACCACGCTGTGCTGGGTGTCCACCCTAAGACTGCTTCTTCAGGGACAAGTAGATGAGACCTTCTTCAGATGACTGGAAGAAGCCTTGCATGGACAAGCACTAGTCCTCAGGGAGGACTTTAGCCGCCCCAAAATCTGCTGGAGGGACAACAGAGCAGGGCACAAGCGGTTCAGGAGGCTTCTGGAGGACATTGGTGACAGCTTCCAGACACAGGTGGTTGAGGAGCCAGTGGGGGGACATGATCTGCTTGGACCTGACACTTTAAACAAGGAAGAACTGGTGAGGGATGTGAAAGACAGGAGCAGCCTTGGCTGCAGTGATCATGGGATGGTGGAGTTCAGGATCCTGAGGAGATGAGAAAAATTGTAGGCTCACAACCCTGGATTTCAGGAGAACAATTTTTGACACTGTTTCCCCTAACATTCTCACAGTTAAACGAAGTACGGACAGGGAGGTGGACTGGGATGGAGGATCTGACAATCTCCAGTTTACATAACAAAGCTTCAGAAAGCTTAATGTTCCTCTCTTCCCCTGCCTCCATTCTTGGGTATAGAACACTGTCAAGGAAGAAGTTTGGAGAAGGATTTGTATGTTATCCAGTTCACCCCTGCCTACTGCTGAGCTGTTCACAGAAATTCTTCAAAGTTGCACAGGGAACTGTAACTTCATGCAATATGATTATATTTGGAAAAGGAAAAAGAAGGAAACAGCGGTTAGTGAAATCTCTTGGTCCATGGACCGGGCTTCTGGGAGGCCCACTGGGTGTAGTTGTTTAAAATGACATAAAACAATATAGGGAACACCACACAGTAATGGAATAAGATGATGTAATTTAAGTTTCACTTAGCAGGGGCAGCGGCGATGCCTTCAGGCCCGTGCTCTACTCTCAAGAGCTGCACACTGTGTTCGACTTCTGCCTCCTGAGTGAGACAGAGATTAACATACTGCTTTTTACTTCTGAGAGACGGCATCTCTGTGCGGTAGAACAAGTTCAGGCACACCCATCCCTGGTTCCACATCACCTCTGTCTTCAGACTACACTCCCTGGCTTTCTTTAACTCCCGTTTGTTTTCCGATGCTGCCTTCTTTCTTAGTTGGTAATGAGTATTTTTATATTCTTCCATTTGTTTTGAAGAAGCCTCGATGAGGTGTTTGCCATTCCATTCTCACACTGTCTTGTATCAGCGAACATCCATCGTTCCCTGCTTACCAGCGTTTGTCTCTGCTGTACAGGCATTGTTGAATTGAAATAGCCTTCTGGGGGAACTAGACTGCCAAATGAGTAAATATGTGAGCGAGTGAGCAGTGAATCAGTTTTATGAAAAGCTCTGAGTTCAAGAAGATGGAAAAACTAGTTCTTGCAGACCTCTGATTGGATCTCTCCTCCCTTTTACGTTCAATACAAGCCACTATATATTTGATGCCTATCTTTATAAAGCACTATATTTAAGGAAAATATTTGGGAAATGATATCCTTTTCTGTCGACAACTCTTTGTTAATGGCTATTTCGACCCAATAAAATTAGATCCCTGCCAGAGACTTCCTGCTTTTCCAAAACAGCTCAGATGTCATCTATTTTATATCTATGATATGTAGAAAAGCTATAATTTCTGCTCTTGTTTTAGGCTTAACGCTTTGTCTTTGTCTTCTCTGTCTTATGTGGACATCTTTATGAGTATGTGTTAGCGCAGGCTCATATCCTCCCCCACTGTTTATCTTCAGAAGGTGACTGAGGAGTGGGAATGTGCTGAAAACCACAAGGGACTGACTGTCTGTCTCAGGTGAGGGGCTGGTTCCCCATATTCCCTGATTTGCCCAAGCCACCGCAGGTAAAGCCGCTCTCGTCATGCCCTGCTTGGGTCACTTCAATGATTGGAGTTACTTGCATTCATCCTTCACGTCCTTCACTCCTCATCCTCTCACCCAGACTTTCCAGCTTCACTCTTCACATCTGCGAGGTTTTCCTTTTTCTCAGACTCTTTCCCCGATTTCGACCACAGACTTTCTCTCTTTTATCCCACGGTAAGCCCCAGCTTGCTGATGTCTCTCCCTTCTCTCTCACTAACCACTGCAAATGGATATCCCTGAGTCCACAGGATTTATAAACATCTTCAGTCAAAAGATACCGTTCAATCTGATCTCTCCCACTTTCTGGGAGCTTATCTGTCACTCCTTGCTAATACATTGTGCTCAGCTACTTGAGTTTGATTGTAGAAAGGCACTGGTCTTTGTATGAAGAGGTCAGCATAGGAGTAATCCCCTCTTCCCTGCCTAATTTGAACAACTTCTGCTCCAGCTTCCAGCTGTTACTTTTCGTAACATGTTTCTCCACTAAATTAAAGAGTCCTTTATTGCTCTTCATTTTCTCTCCATAGAGAGACACTAATCAAGTCATTTTTTCAGTCTTTTTGATAAGCTAAACAGATTATGCTTTTTAAGTCTGTCACTGAAAAACATTTTCTCCATCCTTCAGTTATTTTATTTTTTTCCTCTTTTCTGCCTCCCTATTGTTCTGCGTTCCCTTTAAAAAAATGGACACCAGAACTGCATTCTGGTTATAGGGTTAATCTTACCAATGGCAAATACAAAAGTAAATTATTTTCTTCTGCTTTTTGCCTGTTTATGCAGTTCACAAGTTTTTTTAAGGCAACTTGGCATTGGAAGCAAAAGTTACTTATTTCCTGCGACTCTTCACATGCAGGAACACAGGAATGGCCTTTCAGGGTGAGACTAAGGACTCATCTGGTCCAGGATCCCGTTTCTGACTGCACCCAGTGGTAGATCCTGGGGAATGGCATAAGAATAAAGTGAGCACAGCAATTTGTAGCCATTGTCGTGGCAGTTTATAGCCCACTCAACAAGTACTGGTGCTGTATTTAGTAGATCTCAATGACTCTCTCTTCTGATCCTTTTGTCCACGCACTTTTTTTTGAACCCAAAGAAACCTTTTATGTTCCTAACTTATCTTGGCAAGCTCACCTGTGGATTGTGTGGTGAGGCATGTACTTTCTTTGTTTTTACTGCACCATCTGTTCCTTTTGTTTGACTTCCTCTGCTCCTTCTGATAGAAGACACTGAACAGTCATTCCCTGCTCACCTACTGCATGTCACTCTTGATTTTATAGATCTGTATCATAACCCTCCTACATCAGTTTCGAAACTACTGATTTTCATGGCAGGTCTTCCACTCTCTAAGAATGACTTTTTTTACTTGAGGAAATATGAGTTTATTTATTTGTATGTGTTTATATCACGGAAAACACTTTTTTTGAATAAACCCAGCTCTCTGAGTGGTCTTTGTTGTCCTTACCAGTTCCCCTGTCCTCATTATTTCTTATTATGTCTGTGCTTGCTAAGAAATAAAAGGAGTGTGATATTATTTCTGTGCAATGTTTTCTTCATGAGCCTCTTTTTAAAACTCTGACACTTGGTCTTTTTCATACTTTTTCTCCCAGACAGGTTGACAGTAACCACAGCTCAGTAACAGTAATGTCACATAATTAATTTCAGCTTGCAATCTTAGATACTTAAACAGTATTAGCCAAATAATATCGATTTATTTATGATCTTTTTTGGGATGAGCTTTCTTACAGATCTTATAATGTAAAGGATTGCTATACTTAATACTTATAAAAACCTCTATTAATTCTTCTCTTTTAGGGAGGTAGATGAGGAACTCTTTAATGTCACTCCAAGGTTACATTAAACCCAGTGCTCACTGGTACACTGTTGCTGCAGTTTTTTATTTTGCAGACTTAAAATACGTATGAAATACAAGGCTTCGCTTTTACCTGGTAAGAGCAGCTCTGCAAACACTGATTTATGTGGAGCGGATTAGTTACAAACTTCTTGTTGGAAAAAATGAAAAGCAAATCTTATTTCTTCTTGCCTGCATCATGTACTGGCACAAAGTCAACCTCCCGAATGAGTAGCCTGCTCCATATGCTTGGTCTTCTGAGCCAAGAGCATTGCATAAAAGGGTTTGGGTGGTGGTGTGTTATTTAACATGATGCTGGTGATAATTTGCAAGAAACCAACCTGCAAAGTATTTCATAGCCCTAAAAAGAGTCTTACAGTGAAAATCAGGTTGCTTTAGTTCTGTAGTCTACTACAACAAAAAAAATCTGATTAAACTGGGAACATGAAGAAATAATGGGTAATTGCTTGGCACTGGTCTGTTAAAAGTGTTCAGAGTGTAGAGTTGAATGCATCTTCACAAGAAATTATATAAGGAAATTAGAGAAAAGATTTGGAGAGAAGCAGGTTTTTGCAGTCTTGAAGAAGCAACATCCTAACCTGGTCATGACAACAAGAATGTTAAAAATAGTTTAGGTATCTTTTCAGTTATTCATAAAAGTTAGTCAGAGCGAATGGTAGCCTTCTTCTCCCAGCTGCTTCTAATGGAATGTATTCTTCAAATTAGGGTATTTGTGATTCTGCAGGATTTTTGCAGTTAGGAACCATATAAGAACAAGTCATAGGACAAGAGGAAATGGCCTCAAGTTGCACCAGGGGAGGTTTAGATTAGATATCAGGAAAAATTTCTTCACCGAAAGGGTTGTCAAACATTGGAACAGGCTGCCCAGGGAATTGCTGGAGTCACCATCCCTGAAGGTATTTAAAAGATGGGTAGACGTGGTGCTGAGGGACACAGTTTAGTGGTGGACTTGGAAGTGTTAGGTTAATGGTTGGACTCAATGATCCAACCCAGATGATTCTATGATTCTTCTCAATCAGATAGTACATTCAGAGGGCAGCTGGTTGACTCAGTGCTTCTTGGGACACCTTCAGGATTTGCATTATCCAGAAGCACTGAAGATGCACTTAAACAGACCTTTGACTCCAGTACATGGGAGTAGTAGATTGGGAATGTTACCAAAGAATAATGCAGGTTCTGTGCTGTGTGTGTCTCTTGTTAGAATCCTGACACAAGTAGGACTAGGTGCCTTTAATGAGAACCTGGACAAAACCTGGAAGAAACGTATAGAGAAACTCACAACAATCCCTGCAATATGCTGAAAAAGGTGTCTAGAGCCTGACCATGTCTCACTGCCAGAAAGAAGAGAGATGAGCCTTTCAGATGCCTATAGCTGATATTTGGGGTAGACAAAGGTTTCCCAGCACTTGCTAGTGTGGTAAAATGTAAACTCAACTTGTAGAGCTGTTGTGAGTGAAGCCATAAAGTTTAGTATTTCAACAGTCATTCTCAGATCTCTCATTACTTCTAAACCTCATAGGATATGAAGAGCTGTAGATCTAAAGATTTTGTGTACTTTCTAAAACATCATTTCGCCATAAGCTACATCTGCATTATGTTCGGAATCTGCCCTGCCATTTGTCAGTTTTCTTAAAAATATATGGCTTCTTATAAGGAAGATGATGGGTGGTGGGACTCAGTACCATTACTATCCCAAGTAGTGACTTCCATTATCATTTTGGTAAGCTGAATTCCCTTCCCTGCACAAGAAAATAGCACTTAACTTTTTAAAATAATTTGAATTGTCGGATAAACCGATTGGTCCATTGATTCAAAAGCATAGGCCAATTTGAGAGTGCGAATAGGCTTGTGTGATACTCCACAGCAAAAACAGATGCTATGAAAATTGTTTTTATAGTTAACTATTCACAATATAAAATGATTCCTATATAGGACCACAGAGAGACTGTTTTAAAGTTTCCTTAGTGCAGCTAAATGCGTATCAGTGTAGCAACAGAGACTCAGACTTGCTCTCCCATTTTGTCTCAGGTCCCTAATTTCTGCTTTGCCAGGGGGAGGGGGAAAGTAGAATACTTTTTGTATAGACTGCCTGTCTAAATTTCTATGAATTAGGGCTAGAAGTAGATAATTAATTATTCTTTCCCCAACTTTTCTCACTCCTTTCATATACTCATACTTCATACTCTCAGAAATAGCGTGCTTTTTATGCAAAGGCTCCCCTCTTTTGACATAAAACCAATATATTTTTTAAACATTTCATAAGCAGCGGATAATTTGATTACCTCATGCTCCTAAATTCAGCTGTTAATTATTTATTTGGAAGTGTTGGGTGGGCTACCACAATTAGCCTTGACATATTAAATTAATAGATTTTACAGTAATTGGAGGTTGATGCCATGCTGCTCAGAATAGGTTTCCATATTTCGTTCCTGTCGTGGAGCTAGCCGTAATTTTTAATTTTGTAAAACACTTTAGGACACCGTAAGAAAAAATAATCACGTTACAAGTGAGAAGCGTTGAGTAAATTTCTTTTACAAAAATGCACCCGTTGTAAATTTAGCCCTTAATTGGTAGCATTACAAAGTGCTGAGATGGAAAACAATCAGGAGGAAACCTAATAATCTGTAACGTCAGGAGTCTGCACCTGCAGCTCGGTCGTGGTCTGCTTGCCAGTTTGCTTACAGGCTGTCGAAGAGGTAGGAGCTTTCAGTAGAAAGACAAAATAATCTTCAGATACTCTGTGCCTGTGGTGGAAAGGTGTCCAGCTGAGGAAACAAGAGGTAGGCGATGACCTTTCAGTTCTTATTTACTTTTATAGTCGCAGCCAAAGGGCTTTCCTGTGCTGTCGCTTCCAAGGCAGCAGGGCGAGTTGTTGGTTCTCCAGTTTTCCTTTCTGCCAGGCTGCAGGCTCTCCATGGGCAAGCTGGCCTCTGTGTTTTATCGCGTCTGTTGTTTGCTTTCAGCTCCAGGCAGGCAACTTGGGCTTCTCACGTCACAGTCAACTGGATGGAGAGAAAGCCCCAGATCTGGCTGCATGGTGACACAATTGATCTGTGTAGGTATATCGATCTGGCTCTATGATATCTTCTGGCTGGCTGGAAGATGTCCAAGCTAAAGGACTCCTTCTTGTATCACTCCGGGCCTCCCGACAGACAAGGGAGCAGCAGGATTTGGGTTTGCATAGCAAGACTGCCCTTCCAGGAGCTCATTTGGCATTCCTTATGGATGGCCTCTCTTCTTCCACGTACCATCCGTGTGGTCTGTACATTGAAAAGTGTACAAGGATGATAAAAAAGGCACTTTGGGAGCTTTATTGAATCTCAGGCTTTCGTGTCTACAGCAGGGTAAGATATCAGTATAGCTTAGCTGACATGTTTCTCAGGGAGCTTCAGCACTCTGTTTTTACACGTTTTCTCTGGGTTTACGTCAGCTTCAGAGACTCCTTCCTTTCAGTTTAGGCATGAATTCATAATAGGATAGTTGTCTGTTGTGGTGGGCCCTTCCAGTAGCAGGTTCCTCCCGGAACTTTCATTCTGTCTTTGGGTCCGAGTTTCAGACATATGCTCCTGCTTACTCACCAGTTTGAAGAGCAGTTTTGTCTTCTGAAGTTTTCCAGCCTTTCCATCTCCAGAGAGCACAGGTTGCTCTCCATCTCCACAGGTTGTTCTCTGTGGACATCACCTGGGCAATTTGCAAGCTTCTGTAGTGGAAAGTACTGAGGCTATAGTTAAAAGTCCCAGAACAATCCTTTTTATACCGGAATTCTGTAAGTTGTAGGGAGCTGATGGTATTTCTGCTGCATTTCAAAGGCAGCTTTAAGGGAAACAGTACACACTGCTCCATGGTGCTGGAGGTTTGATTGGTGCATATTTCCAAATAATGGACTTTGTGCAAGGTGATCTGTATGTCAGCGTGCTCAGAGACCAGGTCTTCATTACTATCCCTCAGTAGTTGGAATTAGGGCAGCATTTTTAGCCCTGTCTTCCTTTCCTGAATTCTGTTTCATTTTGCAAATATGCCGTAATTTCTCTGTACAGCTAAAGCCATTGACCTTGCCATCTTTAAATCTTGTATAACAATATTTTGAGAGGCTGAGAAGAGAGACAGACTTTTTTCCCTGATATCACTATATTTCCTCTGCAATGCCTTGTATTAAACTTCTGTCTTCATCAGGACCTTCTTTAAGAAACAGTAGCCACATGCATATCTTACAAAAAGCAGACAGATTTTTGTGTGGTGGTGTGTGGATGGGGGTGGGGACGGACGGACTTTATAATAGAGTATCTAATCTAATATATAATAAGGAAACTATATAAATTATCCTTGGAGGAGAAATTAACTTCTTGGCTTTCCAGAAAACCTACAGTTTTCTTTTTTCATTGTACTGTAAGAGGTAAGAAGCTTTGAAGGAGGAGATATGGTAACATGTGTGATGTGGGGAACCGTGATAGACGTTGCTGCTTATTCTGCACTTCTGCAGGGATAATGTCTGACCTGGGAGGATTCCTCTTATTGTTAATCCCTGCTGCACCAATGACTTGTGATAGTATTTCTGCAAGCCGTTGCTTAGTCAGTGGAGGGAACAAGAAGAATCCAGCTTTCTTTCCTCTTTAAAAGTTCCCAATCAATTATCGTGGCCTCTTGCATTGAGTTGTTTCTCTTCCTCTGTTCCCTTCGCATACCACACTGCCCTTTTCAAGGGGATGAACACTTTATGAGATAAACTTGTGAACTGACTCTGACAGACTGTTGTTGTCTAATACTGGAGGAGATAAGCCTTTTTAGCCTTTATCTCTTCCTTTAGGCATCTGTATAAATTCAGGCAGTGGTGTTTGATGTCATGATTGGTTGAATTGTAATGGAAGTTTGAATTGAATCTTAATAAAACTTTTATAGTGGCAAATAAAGGCAATTATATACTCAGGTCAGGAAACTGAAGTCACCTATCCATCCAGCCAGGGGATGAGCTAACTTCTGCCCAGTGCTCTGTGAATATGTTCCCTACCTAAATGGAATCAGTTATGTAAATACTTATTTCTCCCTTCAAATACTTTCTTATCTCTAGCCTAACATTGTCAAAATACAGAGTGGGAGAGTATTCACCTAACAAACATTGACCTCATGTAGATGACTTTCGTAACCCATTGCATAAAGCTGGTTTTGTAGACTGAAAAGTCCTGTACTAGTAGTAATTGCAGGCCACAGTGCAATGTTTAGTATAAGTCTTAATCAAGATGCCCCGTTTGAACATGGTTTTTTTCTGGTATTACTATTATAGAGCTCCCAGCCTTACTGCAGTAGACACAACATGCATGTGTTAACAGAGATGATGTAGTGAACCTATCATCTAAACATCAAAAAAGAGACTCCAGTTGTTGACGATAGAGGGGAGATGACAAAGATGGGCATAGTCTGCTCTTACTGCTGTGTGCTCGTGGTCTGGCACAGGCACTTGGGTGAGAAATCTCTGAGACTACTGCTGTGAACGGGGACAGCTGTCACAGTGAAGGTTTGCAAAACTGTTTAGTTTTAATGGAGGGGGGAATTGAAATATGAATGAATTTCATACAAAGATGATATAATCTCTCTCCAGTGTCTCATATCTATTATTTTTCCACTTTTCTGTAACCACTTGAGAATGGATTTCCCAGTGGGCTAATTAAAATCCTCCTGTGACATCCCATTCTCTCGGCAAACTCCTGTCTCCCTGTGTGATGATTTTATATTGTCACTGGGAGGAGAAGTTTGCGTTGTATGGACTATATGGCATAAAGATAGGCTGCTTTGACGCTGGCCTGGTTTTGCCAAAATGTGACTGTATTTGTTGGCTTTAAGAGCACGTCCAAGAGGAAAGTAATGGAAAACAAAGCAGAAAAAAACAAGCATCAAAATTTTATAAAGTCAGAAGAAAGAAAATGCTGTGACTACCTGAAGAGGAAGACATGAACGAAAATGCAGCATATTAATGAGGACTGAAGCAATCTTCCTCATTCATCTCTGAAACAGTCTCTGCAACCTCCTGTGCGTTCTGGCTTTCTGCACATAGATCGATTAATTTACATGAGTTTTGGGGTATCTGCAGGTAGGAAGAATGATACATCCTTTTTCTTCATATAATTGTTATTTTTTTTTTAACAGTGGGTACAGTTTTCTGGTAAGAAAGGTAAAATTTTTACAATAAATCATGGGAGCTTATTTTTGCATGCTGAGTTGGTTCCTCTGGTGTGTGTGCAACTGGACCCCAAAAAATCACTTGAGATCGCTCAATAGCGTAGCCAATTATTTTTTTCAGAATGGTATTATACATACTGAAATACACTGTATGTGAAGAAAGCCTGATTTCCTATAGGAATGCATTTTTTTTGAGAGACTTAATCTCATGGATCACTTTTATGGTTTTCCGTTTCTGTCCTTTCTCCACAATCTAAACAATAAGTCTTGTTATCCACAGGCGGTTTGTGTTGCTTCCTCAGGGTCCCCATTCTGGGGATTGGTTTTTACAGGGTTTTATACTGTACTAAAAATGAAGATAAAATAAACTGTCCAGATGGGGCTTTAAAGATACGGACTGTGGAGATGTTCAATCTACACATGCTGTGAATGGTTTCTGATAGTCCCGCAGTGTTAGAAGGGAAGTGCACTTTCTTTGTGCTTCTTTTCTACCTTGGAAGCCAAGTACAACAGAAAACCCTGTTTTACCATCGTCATTGTTGCTTTCGTTTTAAAAATGAAATGAGGAGGGTGCAGGTAAAGGAAGCCTAACAGCACAGGTTTAGGCCATAGATAGGACCTCCCAATCCAGACAGCCAAGAAATCACTGCGATCCCTGTCTTGGGTTGTTTCGTTTTCACAGTTGCTGAGGTGATACTAAAGGGGTGTATGTGAGAATAGTTTCTATGACATAAAATAGTTTCTATGACATAAAAAGTGCATGGAAATATCTCAGCATTTTCGTACTAGGCCTTAGAGTTGCTTGATACTGATTTTAAGTTGGCCATTAAAGATCGAAGTCAGCATATGGTCATTACTAAGTTCCAAATGCCCAACTTTGCTCTGACAATCACTTTCAATGGAGGCTTTCAATGTCTCCATTTAAAATGCTTCCTGGCAAATAAAAATCTGAAATCTCACAATTGCCATAAATTTGTGTTCTAAACTTCTCAGTAGTCAGTTAGTTAGCAAAAAAAGAGAGGGAGCCGTGGTGCACTCCAACAGGACTCTGGTTTAGCTTTTGGGAGACCAGGACTCTAGAGCACCTGTATCCATCAGCCAGGACATTACCGAGATGCACATCCAAAAAACTAGGCCTGTAGGTCATATAATTCACATTGGGGTTGCAGGGTGACATTCCCATCAAAATGTAACACAGCAGCAAAATCAGCAGAACAGCACTTCTGTCACAGAGAGCAAACCCAAGCCTTATGTGTTGCTAGAAACCTAAACTGTGTAACCCTTCAAAAGCTGTTTAATTTACATTAGATCATTTCTTAATGTAAGCAAATGTCTCTGTACTGGTAGTATGTTCTCAAAAGTGCAAAAAATCTTGCTTTTGCTTGGCAGTGCATAAATGGTTTAAGTAGCGTGTGTTTGAAACAAGGATAAGAACAAGAAATGTAGATTTTATTAACTGAATGTCAGATTATAGAATCATAGAACAGTTTGGGTTGGAGAGGACCTTTAAAGGTCATCTAGGCCAGCCCTCCTGCAATGAGCAGGGACATCTTCAACTAGACGAGGTTGCTCAGAGTCCTGTCCAACCTGGCTTTGAATCTTTCGATCTGCTGGCCACGGTTCTTATGATGCATCCCAGGATGCAAGCGCACATTGTTTGCTCATGTCCAGCTTTTCATCCACCAGTACCCCCAAGTCCTTTTCTGCAGGGCTGCTCTCTATCACGTCATCCCCCAGCCCGTATTGATAATGAGGATTGTCCCAACCCAAGTGCAGGACCTGTAGCTTAAGTTCAAACTGTTGAAAGTTGTGTATAAAATCACATAAGTGCAGAGAGCTATAACTTCAAGGCTGAAGATGGTTTTACTTTCAAAAGGATGTATAGGTGCAGTGACGATGTCAGCATAAAGATGTTAAGGTATATAATATAAGCATGCTGCTTAGGGGAATAATGTGTTTTATCGATTTTAATGTCTCTCAGTAAACTATTCCAGCTACATTCACAAAGACTTGAATAAGTCTGTGTGTAAATAATTGAATAAGTTAGTAAGTGACTTTTTCAGTCATCAGCACTACATCTACACACAATTATTTGCCGAGCTTTCATGGGCAATTCCTGTTGGAAGCAGCATTCACCCGGTTCTAATTCCAGTGCTGGTTTAGAGGAGGATGAAATAATATTTTACAAGTTCGTTTTACAGTCTGGTCAAAAGGTTGAGAGCTAAAGCTTAAAATGATAATGTCCAAGTGAATGAAGGTATTGGGTTGAATATAAAGCTTTACTCGATAGACGTAGCTAAAAAGGGGAAAGAAATGTCATTTGGAGACAAAAAGCTGACCAGCAAAATTTCTAGCAAGTCAAGGCTCTTAATTGAATGTTCACCAAGCGCGTAGGATGATGAGGAAGAGAAAGATGAGCTTTTTGTGTAAGTAGTGCTTCACCTCAGCCATCTCTTTGGCAATTTCCAGAGGAATACAGGTTTGTTGAGACTCTCGACGTACTGTCTGGGAATTGCCTGGTGCACTGCATTGCTTCTAGGCTGATGTGTGTCTTGGATTAGAGGAGCTGCATGGCCTGATAAACTGTGCTGGGGGGGACCTGCAGAGGTCTCGAGATTCATAACTCTGGTTGGCTTCTCAAGCCTGGGGCTCCCGCGCTACAGAGCAACATGAGCGGAGAAACCAGGGGAATTTACTGTCCTGCTGTTTCTAACTATCCATTTTATGAGCATGCTGGGTGGTAAATTCTTCCCCTTTCCTTTCCTGCTTCTCTTCCCAGGCTCTCCCAGTGATTTGTGGGAAGGAATTATTTTTTAAGTTATCTTTCAAAAAAAGTGATTTTTAACTTGCCCGTCTTCCTGTCAAGCACACTTGAGCAGAAGGGACCACACAAGGCACTTGCTGCTAGTGAACAGATCATAAAAGATGAAAGTATGGAGTTAGAAATCTTGTGTGTTAAAGAGTTTAGGGTTTTGCATTGTTCTTTTTCCTGATAATTTTTTTTTAAAATAAACTTTCTGATGAGAGCAGTGTTCTAATGCCAAAGCCTGATATTTTTTTTTCCTTAAAATGCATTTAAAATAGTAAGCAGTGTTCTGCATGCCTGTTAATCTTAGCCAGGGTCGTCTTCAAAAGAAAAGATGTATGAGAAATGCAGTCTAACTGAATACAGTTAATTTGGTGTCTTTTGCTGTCAATGCAAGCACAAAATTGTAGACAAAAAGAGACTTCCAAGTCTGCTGTGTCCTGAAGAAGGGGAGGAACGGAGGGAACCATTGATATATGAGAAAAATCATATACAAATTCTCACTGTAGGAAAAATGAGCATAAGAAAGAAAATCTCTTCTGTTTGTGTTGTTTTTCTGTTCATTACAGGTGGATGGGATCAGCATATTATTTCATAGTGGCACTAAAAGATGTTCCCAACCAATCATCTAATTTATGCTTGATCCTACTGCATTCTGGAATCCCTAATTAAATGTCAGGCTCTGTTCAAAGACTTTAAGGGATTGGCCACTGTTGTTTTTTTTTTTTAAATACTGCTATTAGTTCTATTAATAATGATACTCTCTTTGACAACATGTGCAGCAGTCAATGAAACCCTCACTTGTTTAGTTTTCTTTTACTGTATAGGAACCAGTTTCCCGAAGCACTGATAGAAAGCACTCTATAAATATCTTTGCCCTTTGGAAATAGGAGACCCTTTTTTGCAGTTTCTATATCCTCAAAGTATTTACTGAAGCAGAATTGCCTCCATTTTGGAGTGTTTTGCTCGTTGCACGTTACTCTTCCCATTTAACGAGATATTAAAAGATATCCTTGAGGGCAAGCAGTGAAATGTAACAGCGGAAAGGTCACCCAAAGACCATGAATATGGCCTTTGAAGAGCTCATTCTGCAGGAAATACAGAAGAGAAAAATATGCTTTCTAAAATTTCATTTCAGGAGTTGGAGGTTTTCTTCTTTTTTCCCTCCTTTTTTTTGAACCCAGCATTGCCAGTTTTTCCCCTGCATGGCTAGCAGCTGCTCTGTTTTTAAGATTTTAGGATACTCTTCTTAATATTCTAGCTGTGTTGTAGGGACCCAGAACGCTATGGATTAAAGTTGTGCCTGCTGCGTCTAATTTTGGGTTGTGCTTCAAAGGCCTGTTTTAGCTTGTGGAAAAATTAGTAGGCCTCTGTTTTCTTAGAATGTTGTTACTTTTTATAGCTTTGATATAAAATTTCCTGCCTGATTATGTGTTAGAAAGAGGATCAGTCCCTCTAACTCTGAAATAAAGGAGCGTTAGCCCGGCCTGCATGTGTAACTGGGGTTGGCTACAGTTTTAAGACTGATGGTGGCTGGTTTGCCTTCACAAATCCTTTCTCCTTAGTAACGAATACTTGTTCCATAGCGTTGTTAATCCTTCAATTTAAATGAAAGTCGTCACACTTCTTTGTGTGTGAGTACAGGAAAGAAAACGCTGCACAGGAGAAGGAAATGCATCCATGCTTTTGCCCTTTTCTAATTGCTTCGGTTCACTCAAGCAATTTAAAGACGTTATTGGTGCTACAGCATCAGTTGTTGAGAACCGCATGTCTAATTTTAGTCTCAAAGTTTGAGAGCAGGTCACTGAAAATGTTCATGTTATCCTTCTTTCTAAACTTCCAGCTCACTTCAATATTACTGTTAGGGAGATTAGGTATCGTAAATCTCTTTCCACACATGAAAAAACAAAGAATTTCTCGGGTTTGATTGAAGCTTTGAGTCCCTGAACACCATAATAAAAAATAAAAAGGGGTGGGGGAGGAGGGGAAGTGTGGAATAGGAGTGCAATACCCTGACTAATTCGTCACTTAACAAAATAAGTGAATAACGGAACTAAAATTGTTTTGATGGTCCGAGCAGATTAGTCAATAGAACAATGACACTTCTCTGACTCACCAGTTAAAATTAGTAAAGGAATTATGATAGATTGCGTACATGCAATAAAAAACCCCCAGAAACTTTTAGTTTCATTTTTATACGTTGATTTTTCTTTCCATTTTCTGCTGCCTGTATAGAAATAGCATTCCTTGGGGCACTCTATTATTATGAATAAGTTGCGTTTGTTTCCTTATTGTTGTTTTCAGACTGCTGGTTTTGGAGCTTTTTACTAGAGTTCTCGGTGTGGAAGGGAACAACTGATGGTTGGTTGGTTTGGTTTTTTTAGTTTTGTTTTGTTAGTTTTGTTTTGTTTTGTTTTGTTTTTAATTTCCCTTTATGAATTTGTATTTCATAAATCACCTTAATGCCTCAGGAATTTCTTAAAAGCCCAAAATAAAATAAGTGTGGTTCTGGTATGTGGGTGACTGTATGATGAAAGAAAGGAAAAATAATTTTACTTTTGCCACCCAAATTACTGTCTCAA
This sequence comes from Rhinoptilus africanus, assembly GCA_013400135.1. NCBI lineage: Eukaryota > Metazoa > Chordata > Aves > Charadriiformes > Glareolidae > Rhinoptilus > Rhinoptilus africanus. The sequence continues at coordinate 269,959 of VXBO01008587.1, read as the reverse complement.
TTAGTAGTCTTAGGAGAAGGGGCACAAATACCTGAAGAGCTACCTTTCCTTTGTTACTCTGCTTTCCTGATCGCCAGAGCACAGTCCTTCCCCATACTTTATCAGTGACTATTTCCACAATGAATTTGCTTTTCTCTTGAATACTTTAAAGGAATTAAGCTAACTCCAGATAGTCTAAATTCAGGAAAACTTTGTAGTTTTGCTATATGTAAATTATCTTTTAAGCCTTTATTGTGGTCATTAAGACATGAGTATTATTGAGGCACAATACTGAAAATAAGATATCACAAAAATATTTTCCCTTTTCATGTTCTATTGCTTTTAGAGTAAATCTTTCTGCCAAAAGGTTGCTGACTTATCAACACATGCTTTATTACTTACATTGAAAAGTACAATTTAGGAAGTCTCACCTCTAACACAGTTAGAGCCATTGTTCGCCAGCTTAGCCTGTAATGAAATTATTATTTGGACTAAATAAATAAAAGTGTCATACCACGTTGTATTTGTGGTCAGGTTTGTGTCTATATGCTGTTGTTCGTGAAGCCTTCTGTCGCTAACCTGGAGTTCTGGAATCTGTCACCATTACCTAGAAAACACCCTGTTCTTTGATCTCTGTTTTTTTCAACTTGAAAAGTAAGAGTGATTTTCTAAAATCATTTGGCTACTGAAGCGATATTGCCACATGATGAGCTCGCAGTGGGCAGCGGGATGCATAGCAGGGGTGCGAGTTTTCAAAGTGATCTAAGCGTGACACAGTGAAATAAGAGGCACAGTTGCTGTTATGAGGAACAGTAGGTCTATAATTCTCTATGTGCCTGCTCTTGCCCTCTGTGTTTTATTTCTCAGTTCCCCCAGAGGGAAAACAGAGAGCAGAGTCACAACAAATCAGCTGCTTTTGGTCATACTGAGGTGCCCTGGCTGCATGGAAGCTGAAGATACTCTTTCTCTTAAAACCAGAAGAAAAAGGCTACCTCATCTCTTCTCTAACGAGCAGTAGGTTTTAGGTTCTTCTCCCTTCCTTCCATTTCTGGAATGCTGAAAGATGTGGGTAAAGTCGTGCCAAGTGTAAGTTGTACCCCTCTCTCTCTCTCTCTGCTTAAAAAGTAGTGATGAAAACCTGACTCCTTTGCCTGTCTTTTCCTGTAACAGCCATCACAAAAAGAAGTAGTGCATGAGTACAGACCTAGATGTCGAGCATCATATCAAATTTTTGGTCGTAAGGGCCTTCTGGAAGCCATGTCGTCCCATGCCCTGCTCAAAGGAAGCCTGACTTCAACATTAGGTCAGATTGCTCAGAGCTGCCTCCAGCAAGTTTTGCAAATCTCCAAGGGTGGAGAGTCTGCACTTTCTGATAGCGTGGATGGTTTTTTTCCATGTCTCTGATCAAGATTTCCTTCACTACAACTTGTAACCATTGCCTCTTGTCCTTCTGATGTACACCTCTGAGGAAACCTGTCCCTGTCTTCTCTGTAAGCTCCCTTTATGTAGGAATATTAATGTTGAGAACCTCCCTGAACCTCCTTTCCCAGTTGGTTTAGTCTTTCCACACACATCATGTGCTCCAGCCCCCAGCCATGTGAATTCATTCCAGTTTACCAACATCTCTCTTGTGCTGGGGGAGTCCCAAAACTGGACATGGTATCCCAAGTGAGGCATGTGAGTAGAGGGGAATAATCACTTCCAATTGACTGGCAGACTGCGCTCCCAGGAAAGCAATCCAGCATGCATTTAGCTGTCCTTGCTGCCTGAACACCTGTATTGAGGTTGTTGCTTCCCAAATGCAAGACTTCGCTTGTGCAGTTTCTGGCAGTCCATTCTTCCAGCTTCTGGATGTCCTTCTGGATGGCAAACCCCTCCAGCGTCTTGACAGCTCTTCCTCCTGAATTTGGGAACGTCTGCAAACTTGCTGGGAACACACGGCATCCGATCAGCCAGGTGAAGTTGGGATGCAGTATCAGCTCCAGTATTGACCCCTGAGAAACATCCCATGTACCCACTTGTGAAAAGTTGAAGTTCTGTAGCTCTGCTCTTTGGCTATGGTCAGATCATTTCTTTATACTCATGGAAAAGGAAAATGGCTATAGCAAGCATGGTTTTGAAATGAGAAAGTTCAATTCTTAATATCAGTTTTTTCTTGAATTAGAATGTTCTTTGCTGATTTTTATGGCTACATAGTGGAATACAGTTCTTACATTAAAAAAAAAAGGCAGAAAAGGATCATTCTTGTAATTTTTTGTATGCAATGTGATATTCAGTTTTGTCCTAATAGGCTTATTCTTACCCCTCATCTATTTCAGTTCAGCTGCAAAAAGTCAAACGTACTGCTGCGCATATTCTAGACAAAATGCCCTTTCAAAAACCATCTTAAAATTTCACGTAACCACTGGCATGGAACTGCCAATACTGGTCCTACATAATATTGCTATATCCTTATGCCTGTGGAAGATGAGTGTGCTGAGCCTCAGATGAGTTTGATTGCCAAAAGGTTATACGCACTTAGTTGAAGGATTTGAGGGGAAAAAAGAAGGGGGACGTCTTCAGCATGCGGTTGCGGTCTGGAGACCCGCCCTCTCCTTATCGCAGCCTCAGTCCCCTGTGATTCTTTTCGCTGAGATCAATTTAATAAACTGACAGATAGAAATTTTCATTACTGTCAGCAGGGCGCAGCCAATATGAGAGCGAAAGATCAAGCTGTGTGCCCGCTCCGCTTCCCCCATCAGCAACACGGTCACAGGCTCGGTTGTGTCTCCGGGCTCCTGGGCGCGGGGATGAGGATGGGTTGCCGGTGGGGAAAGGTCACCAGCTGATCTTTCGGTGGTTGCAGCCAGGCAGAGGTTGCAGGCTGAACAACATGAAATATCTTGTTTTGATTTGTGAACCGAGCAACCTGAGAACGAGCCCTGTTGGGGGAATAGCTCGGTGAGCGCGTAATGCCATGGCCACACGTGGCTTTGATACACGAAGTCAAGGCTTCTCCCTTTCCTTTATAAATGTCTTTTTCAAATAAACCAAGATGACTTTTTCTCCTTCCTCACGACACTTCCCTAGACAGCTGACGTTTGCTGTGTGGCAAGGATTACTGGTAGAGGAAACCCTCCTCCCCTTGCCCATCCCCAAAGGTGATAGTGTCTTCTCCTGTGCAAGAGTGTGTGTGACACATCTGTCCACCTCTGGTCCCACCTGGGACCCAGTTCAAGGACTGACTTGGCTGCTGAGCAATTGTGCTCCAGCCTCCCAGCCCAGCATTTGGCTTTTTAATTTTTATTGTTTTAATGCAATCAAAGGTGCTAAATAACAGTGCTCTGCTGCTTAGGAGAGGAGGAAGATCATGTTAGCTTTAGCTTGGGCTGGTTAATCATTGATGGAGAGACAATTGCTCCTGGCCCGCATCCTCCTTCCCTCCCCTTGCTTTTATTCTCTTCCCTACATGAAACTCAATTAATATGCTACATTATTTCAGGACAAAACCCGATCTCAAAATATGCAAAATAAAGTTTTCAATTTTATGTCTTCAAGTCACCTTGGCAGGGGGTATTTTTAGCCCAATTTCCACATGAATATTATATCATAAAAGGGCTGATTAAAATGAGGTAACATGACAGGATTGGCTCGTAGTGAATGGATATGTTATTTGTCCTGCTAAAGGACACTACTGTAACCTTGCCTGCAATCCTGCAGAGTGGTTCCCAGTAAGTTATGTGCCACCTAACCTTCCCTGAAATTTATTCCTAACAATTGACATGTAGATTATCAATGCAGCAGAAGTCTTTTATGTTCTCTTCGGACCGGAGGGTGGCAAGTAAGCAACCTTTCAAATAAAAATCCAAAGCTCCCATTGATAAAACTGGAGATACATCATTTAGGTTTTAATTCTGTATTTCAGCAGAGGAGTATAAGAAAAGCATTGAAAGAATTTGGCAGTCAAAAAAAAAGGTGCTCTTTTTGTTCTCATTTCAAAGGGTTTTGCCTTCACTTGAGTAAGGTATTTCATTTCTAAAGCAGATACCTGCTATAGCGTGAGCCTATTATTTTGGAAAAAAAAGAGAATGTGCTGTCTTTTGTATTGAAGATTTACAATTAACCGAAGAAAAAGTTTCTGGGGTTAACAGAAACATCACTGTAGTAGAACATTTTTCAGCAACAGATCTTGAAGGAATAAAGGGAAGACATCAGGGTCATCCTTCGTCTTTTATGGGTTGTGAAACCAAAGCATGGAGTGAGCCACCAGTTTGCCCAGTATACCAGTGGCACGGCTCTAAACCAAATGCTGGTTTTCAGAGTTCTGCTGTGGTACTGTGTGCCCAGTAGCATCACTGGCATAATGTGCTGAGGCAGAGGGAGGTCTTCAATTGGTTGTCTCCTGTTTTCCAGACACATGAAGGAAATACTAAGGACATCAAGCAAATACTAAGGAATCTTATTATCTTTAGGAATCAAGGAAATCCATGTGGAATCTCTTTGCAGAACCTGATCCCAGAATCTTTCACCAGAACAGGTTTCCCCTTTAAGGCATCCTGCTTCTCTTCACTCCCTTCTTTTCACAGATCTGGTAATTGAAATGTCTGTAGGAAAACTGCTGTGGTCATCCTGTCCCTAAATATCACAGATGCTACTACTTCACTTCTTAATTTCTGCACTGAACCCAGTTAATTCTGGACTGCAGGATTTTCAGAAGGATACCAGATTTTTTCTTTGAATTTTCCATGTCCTTTAAAAATCAGCCACCCCTGTGATTCATCTTTTATTTCCCATTCTAATTTCTCTAGGTTTAACCTCTGCCACTAGCTGTCATTCTGCCTTTGCTAGAGTGGAGCACCTTTCCAATATCAAATAAATGAAAGGAGACTCTAATATCAGTTCCCTGGGCAGATACAGTGACCCAGGTGCTGTTTCATTTTTTCTATTCTGCCTTTCAGTTTTTGCCCAACAGAGTTAAGACTAGTTGAGGACACAAACCTCTTCCCTAATCAGTGATAAAAGCCTTCGAGGAAGCCCCCAATGTAGTAAATTTTGCCTCTGAACTGTGATTTGTTTCTCTGCTGATTGAGAATTAAAAAAAGGCCAAAGGATATTTGCAGTCCTTATGACAAACAGAAAGATGTACATTGTGCACTTACGTTGTCAGCCGCTGTTATGTTAATGATTGATGTAACTAAGGCTGCGGCTTGTTTCTTTAGCTTGAGCATGAGTTAGGTTTGCTGTAGATAGAGCTAGAGACACATGGGGTTAAGGAAGGGGGACTTCAGTCTGGCGATAGAGACAGGAAACCAGTTTTTAGCTTTATTTCCTAAGGAAATTAGTTTCTGCTTTGCTCTCTGTCTATATGCCCATGCCCAGTAATTTTTCAAGACTGCAGTTGAATTCAACAGTATTTGAAATAGGACAGAAATCTCGAAAATTGATTATGTTCCTACAAGCTGGAACAGGTGAGGATCTCAACAGGCCAGAGATGGTTTCTTGTACCCCTGAGGGGGTCACAGAGACTGGGTGAGGGCCAGGGTGATGGTGCAGGACATCAGACACTGAGCACAGCTTTTGCAGGAAATTGGGAATTTTTTTCTTCTCCTGCTTGCGAGAAAGCATATTCTCTGTGTATGCGTGGGAGGACTTCATGCAAGGGAATGGCTGCTGTTGCATATCACATCGGGACCACTTTGAGGGGTGCAAGAGGGATGAATTTTCTGACCATTGGCTGTGGTTTTGAAGATCTAGTGGCCTGTTGGCCGGGGGCGCAGATTTCACAGAATCACAGAATGATAGGGGTCGGAAGGGACCTCTGGAGATCACCTAGTCCAATCCCCTTGCCGGAGCAGGGTGTTCTAGAGCAGGTTGCACAGGAACGCGTCCAGGCGGGTTTGGGATGTCTCCAGAGACGGAGACTCCACCACCTCCCTGGGCAGCCTGTGCCAGGGCTCTGCCACCCTCAAAGAGGTTCCTTCTCATGTTTAGGTGGAACTTCCTGTACTCAAGTTTGTGCCCGTTGCCTCTTGTCTTGTTGCTGGGCACCACTGAAGCCCTTCAGCCTACGTGGCAATGGAGCACAATTTAGTGCCAATTTTATATCTCTGTTTCTGTCCTTTCATTCTCTTTCTGAGAAGGAAACGGTGTTTGCGGGTAAGGATATATCTAACTCAAGGTTTGTAGTCGGTGAAGCCAGATCATCCTCGGGTTAATTAGAGCTGAGGCTCCTGGTTGGGCAGTAACGTGCGGTTTCTTTTGGCACAATTATTTTTGCTCATTTGGTTCAACACACAGGGAAGGGAAATGAGTGCCAAAGAGATGTTTAGGACAAGCTGTTTGTATCTGGTCTTAAATAGGAAACAGTTTCTCCATCCTTGATTTCTTTCTCACTTTATTTGAGCTATATTAAGTGAATGTTATGCACAAGCTATTTTCAGAAAGTGGTAATTATATTAAATTTTCTTCTTCCGGTATTCTTTCAGTTTCTCATGTATTCAAATGCTGGTAAGATATCGTCCAGACTAGATGATGATAAAATCTGATCATCTGTTACTGTTTAGTAATGAAAGCAAAATTGGAAGATTGTGTAGCAACTTTAAAAAGGATACTTTGACAGTTTTTATTTTATTGGAGTTGTTCTAGTCTATTATTTAACAAACCATCTCTTTATTGCTTAAAGAAGTGATTGCAATATTTCAGAAGGAGCTCATTTTTCTTCAATTTCTATTCACTTGTGTAGCATTCTTCTGATAGCTTTGTGCCCTGCTTCTCATGCTAATTCCTGTTACAGCGGCTGCTGGAGAATCTTAATGAAATTTGGCATTTCAGCCTCCTTCGCTGCCTGCCATGCCCAGTGCAGCAGCACAACCTGGTCGAGCGTACACGTCGCCACCACAGCACAGGCTAGTGAGAAATTTGGCCATTCAGCTCCTGAGCCTTTCCTCTAATACCCTTTATTTATATGCATATCCCTTTTAAGGTCACTGCGTATAAAGCAAATGCTAGAAACATCTTTTCAGGACCAAATTGGTATCACTCCCGCAATGGCTGAAGCTAAATGTTAGTAGCAGAGGGAAAACACATATAAGGCAATTACTGTTTAATGATGGTAGAACATTGCTGTGTTCTTTTTGACCAAAGACAACCATCAGTTTACTCTCTGATGCCATAGACTACTCTGACATTTTCCATCTAGTGACTTGTGTGGTGAAAACTATATTAATTCACATGAAAATCAGCCCTGATTTGAAACTCTTGGCAGGGAGTTCTGCAGGTTAATTGAATTAGAGTCTGTGTGTGCTGCTTTATCCTACCAATTTGTATCTTTTAGTTTTATTGATAGATCTTTTGCTTGCGTAGTCAGGAGAAAATGAACACGAGAGTTCAACCAGCTTTCTCATACTTTTTCTGTAGTTCAATCATCAGTGTTTTTTCATTTCTGTTCTGTGAGGAATTCATTGAAACAATTTTCTTCATTCCTGCAAACACAACCAGGCAAATTTCATTCAGACTGGAAAAGTTTGTAAGGTCTAGCTCCATGGCTGCTACTGTTTATCTGGGTGAAAATAAAATAGTCTTATTTTCTTTACACTTACATATATATATGAGAATATATACAAATATGTATGTTTTGTAGAGATAAGGAATTTCAGAATTTTGCAGTTGCTAATTTAAGGTGTAGCAAATAACTTATATTTGCTGTACAAGCTCTCAAAGAAACTTTTCTAGAGTCTGATAATGGAAGGTAAAGGGAATCTCTCCATATATCCCGTCATTGTCTCTGCAGGGCAGCTCTTATAAAAGGATTCTGCTCTATATATCTCCTATTATGCACGAAAAATCAGCCCTGAACAGAGGTTGGCAGTCAGTGGTTGAACATGAAGAACTCCATTCTATGTTCCTATAAAGCTGGGAGGTGGTGTTTCTTCAACTCCTTCTCCATTCTGATCATTTTTTTTCACTTATCTGGTGAGGTGGGGAGCTCTCGCTTCTAGTGCCAAGCACCTGGTACATGTCGGATGAAACCTGCTCTGGGGACAGTAGGAGGTGGGGAGGTTGAGTGGGACCATGCATCTCTCAAAGTGTAAGGCGAGCTCAGGGAGGATGGAAACCTCCTGCAGAGCAGAAAGGCAAAAGCTCGCTTGATCTCGATTTTCAGTATGAATGCAGGCCATGAAAGTGGGTCTTTAGGATTCTTCTATCTTTTTCAGTTTTAAGCAGAAGGAGTCAGAAAAGTTAGCACAGGGATAACTGGTTTATGGAGGACAAGCTTTCATAGCGACGTCGCTTTTTGATCCTTTGGTCTTGGCTCTTCCTATTGTGGTGAACCAGAATTCAACAAGTGTTGGATTGTTCACCCACTAATAGGGAACGTGAGCTGGGTTTAGCTGGGTTAACTGGGTTAGTTTTACCCTACTGAGGATGGGTTGTTGCAGTAGCAATCCTGCTCAGTAGGAGAGGGCCCACAGGTTCAGACACCTGGTGCAGGCACTTGGCTGAGGAGCCACTGGCACAAGGCTATCATCTGTGGGCTCATGACCCAACGCCTCTAAGTCAGAATCCTGCCTAGATGTAGCAATACTGTAGTGCTGCTGGCACCTCAATGGACTTGCAATAGCCAGACACCCGGGGCCCACTGCAGAGTGCCGCTTGTGGCTGGAACCAGAGGTGTGGACAGATACAACATCACCTCTTCCCCATCACGTACCGCATGTTCATGGGGAACCCAGTGCTAAATTGTAGATGACCTGGTTCCAGGTCAGGGTTTTGTACGTGGCAAAGGAGCTCCCTCACTGCAATCTATTGAGAGTCAGCTCTTGACACAAGCTTTTATAACTAATTTTTTTACAGGTTGCCCAGAGAGGTAGTAGATGCCCCATCTCTGAAAACATTGAAGACCAGGTTGGATGGGGCTCTGAGCAACCCGATCTAGTTGAAGATGTCCCTCCTTACTGCAGGGGGGTTGGACTGGATGGCCTTTAAAGGTCCCTTCCAACCCAACACATTCTGTGATTCTAAGATTCTGTGATTCTCAACCTGGCTTGAAGACTTTGCCACCAAAGAGCCATTTTACACTCAGCACCCCACTGACAGACCCATTGCAGGGGGCATTTAATTGTCTGCCAGCTTTTGCCTCTGCTGTTGCTGTGTGCTTCTCTTAGCTGTCAGTTCTGAGGCTCCGGCTTCTTGCAAACTGGAAAAACGAATTTTCTGTTATGTACTGTGGTCTGGAGGATCCATAGGTTGGTGTGTATCACCGGACAATACTTGTTCTTGCAGCCACCGGCCTTCAGATATTGCTTTTTACTTTAGCTCTGTATTCCCCATTAGTATTACTACTATTATTTTTAATATTTATGCTGATACTGTTCCATTCCATGTAATGACCACACATTTCAGAGCAAAATTTTACTCTTGCAATCACAAGCCTTCCCTGAGCAAAGCGCCGGTCCTCTGCTTCACTTCAGGTAGACAGAAATGTGCTTAAGGTAGAGGGCATCATCAATTTTATCCCAGCCCATTCCCGTTCCCTCCTCTCAGCCCCCAGCTCTGTACTCACAGTATGTCCATTTTGCACTCACCGATTGATAGAAGTCGAAAATTGTGTTATAGAGATAAAGTTTTCCTGCCCTGGCCTGAAGGTGATCCCGGGAGGGGAGAGTCATGCTCCAAACCCTCATCAGCTTTTCCAGACCTGCTGCTCAAGGAAGGCGGGGGATGTCTACAAGCTGAGTCTCAGTGGTGTGTGCAGTGTTGTGATGTTGCTACAATGCTCAAGAGCAATTCTTGTGGACGGTGAAAGGCACTTTTAATAAAAAAGCAACCATTAACCACATACTTTTTTGAGGACCTGGGTTGCCCACTGGGGTAATCACTCTAATGGAACTGGAAAGGTGTCGTGCTACAGTTGTTTTCATATTTATGTGATGCTCTCTTTGGCTATTATTTTACTTTTACTGGGTCTACTATTGTATTTCCCAATTGGAGCTAAACACTCCTGAACCCTGGGGATTTTTGCAATTATTGCCACTGACAGAGCAAACAGGAGCGAGGAATCTAAGCCGGTGATATAGAGGCTGTATATAACACAATACCAGTGGAGCACTGGGCATAATAACCGTAACGTGAAAAATGAGCTATTGATTCTCTGCCCACTTCAAGAGAATGAAAAATTTCTTCCCAATCTGTAAGCCAGAGCGCTGACAACATCGTCCTCCTTAGTGCTTGTCTGCAGAGGTCTGATTCTGTCCTCTGGTCACCATTTAGTTTAGACTAACGAAAATGCATGTGTGTTTGAGGAAAAAACTTGTCATAGGCTCATTTAGCGGCTGTACGGCATCACCTGCACAATGATTTCATGGCACTTAGGCATGCAAGAAGCTGTTTTGACTTCGGTGGGTACCAGTCCTGCCTCACGTCTCGGGGAGAAGCGAGGTCTGAATCACAGAAAGCGTCAAGAGGCAATTCTGGCATCCTTACTCACTGGGAGCATTGTTTCAACCTCTGCATAGCTGCGCTGTGCATAAACGTCCTACTTGATGTGAGGAAGGATGTCACGGTTTAAGTGATTTTAGCCTAATCACACAGAAAGTGTTCAGGAAAGATAAGCCCCCGGTCCTGTGACATACATAGAGACAATACAAGAAGTGATCACTCCCATCCTCATGGGCTAAAATTCACCTGCTTCCTTTGATGTGATCAACTATTTAGTCATGCCTCAAATTTTCCTTTTGCTTTTGGGTTGGACTAGATGATCTCCAGAGATCCCTTCCAACCCTACCATTCTGTGATTCTGTGGTTCTCTTTATTGCAATTTTCAGCACTGCCCAGTGCAGGTTTGCTCCAACCTCTTCTATGTGCAGTGGCTTGAGGGGGTGATGGCCTATGGACAAATTTACCACGAGAACTGACATCAGTTTTCCTTCCCTTGACATCCCTGTCATTGGTTTTAGGTACCAGTTATAGGGCAAATAGCCCAGACAAGGCAGTATTAGCTCTATGTGGGCAGCTGAAAGAGAAGCGCCGTGTGGATATCCGCAGAACTTGGCGTCTTGTTTTGCCAGCATCAGTGCCAGCGTTTCATTTGGTTTGCTCCATGCAGATTTGGGACCTTATGTTTCATTTGGAATTTTGCTCGGGACTGAACCCAAGCTCAGGAGACGATACTGCCAAGTTTTCTCTGGTTTTGTGTCAAGAGCAACTTTGGATTGAAGCTGGAACTGAACCAGGCAAGTGATCAAACCCCTATGCTGTCTCATACGTTGAGGAAAGCCAGTCGTGTCTAGCCAAAATGGAGTCAGACAGAGGGTGTTGTATATTCCTGATGTAAGATTAAAGTAACATCTATGGACATTTTTACTCTCCCTTTTATTCCTGATCTCACGAAAGAACAGTTGTGGGACGAACCTTCAATGTGAGGGTTGTGAATGTTCTCTTTTTCGCCCCTGCTCCATTTCTGAAGTAGTTTGTGGAAGGATGACTCTGCCCTTTTTGAATGTGTGGTTGAAGGAAAAGGATGCGAGAGCAGCAACTGCAGCCCCATGGTTGAATGCCAGGTGCCTGGGGCCACCGCATCCCCGTAGCCTTGGGGACAGGTCCCCAAAAGCAGCATCTGATCCCCTCTTTGAGTACTTTGACGTGGTCTGCTGGGCGCTGGGTTGAAGGCTGTCACCTGAGGGTAATATATTAAGAGGCCAAGTAAATTGTTTGATGTGTCAGCATTTCTGTTAATACGAATAATTAATAAGAAGATTGACTTTTGGACTGAATTCCTCTCTCAGAGAAAGAGATGATCTCACAAAAGGTATCTTGCTCTTTATTTAGGTATTTCTGCACTATTTGTCACAGGCATTGCAGAAGAGGATTGGGATGGCATTTTGAAACCTATTTTCAACCAAAAAACATAGCATGAGACTCTCAAATGTGAGCCGTAGGTCTGTGTAACCCCACAAATGGTCTGGAGGAACAGGTGAACGATCGCTCTGTATCTGCAAACACCTTTTGTGCCCCACTGTTACCTCCCCTAGATCATCATCCCTTCATTGGCTCATGCCAGAGTGTCTGTGTGCCGTTGTGCTGAACATTTCCGCCTCGAAGCTGGGTCTCCAAAACCAGAGAGCCCCTTCCATGGTCATCTGCTGAGCTCTGCCTCCAGCACAGGGGGAACACCTTAAGCATGGGCCATTACGAGCTGTAGCTCCTGTTTTTTTTGCTCATGCGAAATATGTGTGCTGTTGACAGGAATTAATTTGCCCAAATTGGGAAGATTGAGAGAGATGTCTTAGGGTGTATTCTTGTTTTGGATGGAGATCTGACTCCCACTTACTCATAACTAACAAGTTTTATTTTTAGCATTTGGATGTAGAGTGATAAACAGGCATGGAAAAAAAACCAAACCGAGACCAACCCTAAACTCTGTTTTCAAATGTATAGAGATATCGCCCTATTTTGTGGAGTTTCTGCTATCTCTTGTCATACCACTGTGTGTTTCTGAGCTCTGTGCACAACCAATCTATTTGCTTTCCCTCTTGGGCTGCCTTTCAAGCAACACCTGACCGATGCTGATCAGCCAAGAGAGATGTGATATGTGACCTACCCACTCGACTTACAGCAAATCAAGCTCTGCAGAGTCTATTTTTAGAAGTCTGGTTTCTGTGTTAGGCTCCTGGAATTCTGTATTTGCTTCATCTGGAGTACGGCAAAAAAAATCTTTTGATTAATTTCAGAGGCAAAGCTCCTTGGAATAAAATTTGGTTTAATAATGGAAGTGCATTAAAAATTTATATGAGGAACGGGAATTTATGTCTCTCTGGGAACTCAAGATTTAAATACAATCTACCTGAAACAGACATTCAAGATATAATAAATACAAGTTTCATGTTGAATGTTTGAGCCCTGTTGAGGTCTCCAATCCTGCCCTGTTTAAAAACCTTTCTGCGTAGGAGCTGGTTACCCTGCTTCCCATTCACAGCTTTTTTTCACTATTTTCTAGCATAAATAAACACCCTCCCTCCATGGTTTTTCTTGATGAGTTGAAAGCCTCTTAACTTTCTTGTTACCATCTTCTGCCCGTTTTTTTCCTACTGCCTTGTGCTCTAAGTGTGGTCCAAACCCAAAGCTGGTGTTGGTGCCTAAGTGCCAGCAATGCTGCGTGCGACAGAGCGATCTCCTCCCGGAATTCCCTGCATACGTTAGACCAGCTCGGAGGGATGTGTGGGTATTTTGCTATCGAAGGCACTCATGCTCATGCCTGGTTAGCCAAGCTGCCAGATGAGAGCCTTCCCTGAGCTGCTGGTCCCTAAGCCAGTTTTTTGGGTGGATTTTTTTTTAGCCGCTCAATATTTACATTTTCTCTTGCTGAAGATTAGCATTCTGTCCACATCTTCAGTGAATTACATTTTACTGATTTTTGGGCTGTGTTATCAAAAACCCACTGAATTTGAATTAGTGTGCTCCGTATCATCAATAGCACCTTTCGGTTTGAATCAGTTTTCCTTTATTTTTTAGATTTATTTTCTTTTCCCCCCTACAACTCAAATTGTCAATGAAAATATCAGCTAGACGTCAAAACTCACCCTCATGGGTTTCACCTCTTTGAAATATTCTGAAATTTTTTTGGCAAAAGATACCAGATTTTCAGTGATATCTCTTTGAATACAGATTTTCAATTATCTTTAAGTCATGTGTGTTACATACAGATTCAGACCACAAATGGAAAGGTAGATACTGAAGTGCCATGAAAAAGACTGTCATTATGTTCTTCTGTCCCAGATGGAAGCAGGAAACTTTTTGATTACCAATAATTATTTTCTGGTATTTTGTAGCCCTGCCTCAGCCAGCCTTTGAGTTCAGAGCAAGAATTTCAAAGCAGATAACCAACAGAAATTTTGTGTGTGTGACAATATGAGGCAGGGCACCCTGAGCTAGTAGATATTTTTAAAGTTGGGTTTAAGAAAATGAAAAAAGAGATGAGACCTTTAAGATCATCTAGTCCAACTGTAAACCTCACACTGACTTAATGTCCCCCACTAAACCATGGCTCTCAGACCCACATCTACATGTCTTTTAAATACTTCCAGGGATGGTGACTCAGCCACTTCCCTGGGCAGCCTGTTTCAATGCTTGACAACCCTTTCAGCGAAGAAGTTTCTCCTAATATTCAGTCTAAACCATTTCCTCTTGTCCTATCACTTCTTACTTGGGAGAAGAGACTGACTCACACCTCTCTACACCCTCCTTTCAAGTAGCTGTAGGGAGCGATGAGGTCTCTCCTCAGCCACCTTTTCTCCAGGCTGAACACCCCCAGCTCCCTCAGCCGCTCCTCACAAGACTTGTTCTCCAGACCCCTCACCAGCTCCATTGTCCTTCTCTGGACCCGCTCCAGCACGTCAATGTCTTTCCTGTCGAAAGGTGCCCAAAACTGTATTTGAGGTGGGGCCTCACCAGTTCCAAGGATAGGGGGAACCAAAAAGATTCTATGATTCTTCATCATTTGACTCTGGGGTCCAAACACAGGGCTGAGAATCCAGACCCTTAAAGCTTTACACCTGGCTCAGTGACTCGGCATTGCAAAAGGGAAATTGTGTTCTGGATCAGTGTCGTCTTCTAAAAAAGCTGTGTGTGGGCAAAGTGCACTAATTTACCAGTGTGAAGGCATAACATTTTTTAAATTTACTTGTGCCCACACAAGTTGAAATGGAAGCTATTATTTTAATGTTAAGTATTACCCTTTTTTTTTTTTTTGTTACATAGCAAGATCTAGATCCTGCACTCTTTTCCAATGAGTGCTGGACTGACATTGGTCTTTGGTCTTACATATTAATCTTATTTTTTCTTCCAACTATCTTTTGTTCTGGTTTGCTTCTTGCCTTTTACAGCTCTGCTAAAATCTATTTAGTTTTCGTGGTCTGCTTAATATACTTTCACAATATTTAATTTGTTGAAGGTTAACAGCATTCTGATTGAAATTTCCGTCAGCTCAGAAATAGTATCAAAGGAGAAAATGATAGATGGGGGAAATCTAGGGTATTTTATATCTAAAAGGCTAATTTAGACTAAATGCAAAATGGACGTGAACAACTGCCCTAGTATTTTCACAATAGCTAACTAGATGCCATCTGAAAAAAAAAAAAAGCCCTAATATCCTCATTTCTTTTTATGCTAAAACATTGGCAGGTATTGATGTAGGAGGCAAACTAACTCATTTGAACTAAATTGGGCTGTTCACACTGAACAAAAGGCATTCAGCTGCAGTTGCATAAAACATGGTATAGAGACCCCTGAATCCTGGAAAGCAATGTGTGAAATTGCCTCAGAGCTGTGTGTTTGTTTGTGAAATTGTTATTTTTCTGCAAATATCACCCACTTTTTAATTTGTTATTACTGAGATTTTTCTGTCTGACTCTACTATCACTTAGAGTGTTCAGGCTGGAGTAACTGCATATAAAATTTGGCAGTGCAGGACTGGGAGTAAGGAGCATGGTACCCTCTACTCTGACCAGCCCCTCAACAACTCATTTGGACATGCAGAAAACAAAAAGTCAAAGTAGAAAGTTTTGAACATTTGTCCAGAGATAAATTTGGATTTTGCCATGGCAGCAATGATTTGAAATTTAGCCTTGGTTAAGACTGTTGTCTTGAAAACCTTGGAGATTTAAATCTTCTATAGATGGGATTGTCATCACAGCAAAGAGACTGTGCTGAAAGGTTTTCTGTGGAAGTGAGAGAATGAGAAACCTTTTCTTGTTATGTATTTTTACCATTGATCGTGATCTGTTAAGAACAGGAGTGAAACACTGGTAGGATATACCTTTTTCTAAATTTTATTTTCACACGGTATTATTTTTCTATACCTTATGAAAGCCCTATGTGTAGCTAAATCTTCCTGCCCAGCTTAGTTAGATCCTCTCTGAGGATCAGTCCTTCTTCCACCCCTGACTATGCTGTAGTCACTTGTCAGCTTGTTTCGTTGTTGTTTTTTTTTTTTTTCCATAATATATTGATCTTGGAACACTCATCCTGTTGCTAATAGCACAGTCTGTTATCAAATTTGGTCTCTAGATAGGCAGACACAGTGAATGACTGGCTTGATTCAGCTCTGTTAATTCAGTAACTACACAGATGTAAAGAAGTTACATAAATATAGTATTTTTTGCAAGTAAGACCAGAATCAAACCTACAGAAAATCCATCCACACCACAGTAATTGGCAGGTTCAATCAATGTATGGAATGAATATATTCCATCAATAGATATATATTTCAGATTATGAAGCTCTTAAGGTCAGGAAAATTCACTATGGGTGAACTTCTTGAAAGTTCAGTCACTCTCTAATCTCAGGGTTTGATCCAATGATTTTTATTAAAAGAAAATATTTTAAATTTAATTGGTTAGCACAAGTCACACTAAGGATGATGAGGATTAATTGTCTTTGTGAATAAGCTTTTTTGATCTGCCAAATGACTTTGCAAGAGGCATCACATAAGGCCAAAAAAAACCCCAACAAACAAAAAGGCACTAGGAAATCAAAAGAGGAAGGGAAAAAGAGCCCACTCTGGTCTTTGAGTTTCCCGTTTGTAGCATGATTTATTGGTCTCTCAGTTTTGTTTCAGGCCCCAGCTTGGAGGACAGTAGCTTAGTGTGGCCACGTAGGCTGGCTTGACAGAGATGCATGTTGGATCCATAATGTAGAGAAAGCTGGAAGGAAAGGTGGCTGGGAGTTCAGAGAGAAGAGGCAGCCTTTTTTTCTTTCTTGCTCTCTTTCTTTGTTTCCTTCTTTTGTCCTTTTTTATTATAGGAGTTTGTGCGTAACATCATACATTTACTAAACTATTTATTTTCCCTGGTCCATTGAAAGTTAATATCTGCTTGTCCTCATTATATTTTTGCATTGCTTACGACTTATACGGAAGTCTAAAGTCGTGTTATTGATTTCTCTTAATGACCAGTAGGCCATAAATCAGCAGTGAGATAAACAACTTGCAGTAGTATCGCCGTGCACTGATATTTATCTTTACAGCGGATGTGAACCAGGATGGATTACAGAAACCCCACCTACACTTGCAACACCTACATGTTTCTCAACTGTTTTTATCCCCATGCTATCTGAAAATGGATTTGGCATTAGAAATGTGCCTTCAAAATATTGATAACAATAAAAACACATCCCAGTGAATTACTGTGAAGTTGCGGCTGTAGGAGTCTGTGCATAATTATCTCTGTTGTATAGTATAGGTGATATTTATCTCCCTTAATTTGAATTGTCTGGAAGTCCAGGCTCTGTCCACTGTCAGTGGAAGGAGATGAGTAGTCCCAGGGCAATTCTTCCCATCCTACCACAACTGCCCAAGGTAGGTGGAACGGAGACACCTTTGGAAGCTTATTTATCTCCATGAACTTAGAGAGGATCTTGCTTTTAAGTGGCTGCAGTTTGAGAGAGGAATCCTGCTGATGGGAATGATTATGTTAGTACTGTATCATGCCGTAGGTGTAGGTGACACTGTAAAGGTACTTGTTCTATGGGGCAGGTAAGAGGAAGAAGTATATTGTACCTGATTAAAGAACTCTCCTGTGTGGAAATACACATATAGATTCATTAGAAAGTAAGGAGAGATTGTCAACTCTTTTTGTCACTCAACTAGACTATTACCAGCCTGAAGACATTAGTGATATATGTTTCCGTCTTCCAGAAATTCAAACGTAGACTTCAGAGTGAAAGACTTGGTCTCTGCTCCAGCATTGCTGAAAATTAAAAATAGCAATAGCTGTCTAATGTGATGCTCTCCTGGCTCTCCTCTTCCTGGTTTTTGTTAACATGCAGAATTTGTTGTTTCCTTCCAAGCTGCCTGGTGTGACGCCCCTTCGAGGAGAGGCTGCCGTTGCTCTGTGCAGCTCGCTCTTCCTTCTTTATATTCCTATGGTGGCTTTGTATGGCATGAATAAGTTGGGGAGGCAATTCAACTGGAATTGTTTGAAGCAACGGATGATTATGATTTTCCGCAGCGAATGTAAGTCTTGACGTTGTCAGACAATAAGTCATCCTGGGTTCTTCTGATAAATTGGCTCCGATCATGGCTGATGAGCACCGCATAGCCACAGTGGCTGTGGTAGCAAATCTTTCAGAATCATTGCAAATGTGTTCATCTCCGAATAAAACGATAGAGGCATTTTTTGGTTGGTTTTTTTTTCAGTAAAACCTTTGTGACTGATGCCACAGACTGGTTTGGCATGACTAAAAATTCACTTTGTCCATTTTCATTCAATATCTCCTATTCAGCTGCACAATGTCCCTTTAATGAAACCATTTAGGAAAATGATTCTATTTTGCAGTAATACTGGCAGGCCAGGGAGGTTCATGCTTGTTAAGCAAACTGGCTCATACACTGACCAAATCACTGCTGCAGTACTCCCTTTGAGAAGGCATTTACCACTAAGTGTTTGTTAGCACAGAGAGAACCCAAGCTGTTTCTAAACCTTTGCAAATCTAATACAGAGAAGTCTTATCCTGGAATATCTTTTTAGCAGGTGAACTCAGGAGCTATTAAGGGGCCAGGGTATTGTTAGCAGAGAGGAGAAAATAAAATACATGCTGAAAAGGGAACATAAGATTAAAGATAATAGTTCTGCTGTAGGGGCCCCTTTAGGCGATCAAGAGAAATAGAATAAGGTTTGCAATATTCTTCTCTTTCTCTCATAGCCTAAAGAAATCTTCATGTGCAAAATATTTTTAATCTTGTTTTCTATTTCGAGACTCCGTTTCGCAAAGTCATTTTTATACATCCCAGTATAAACACTGCAGCAGATTTAAGAGGGATTTTGTGTCTGTCAAAATTAAGTGCATCAGTCTGTGTGCGAGGCTGGGAAATGTTAGGAGGCAATCATAGTGAAAAACAAACATACAAAAAAGGCAAACATCAAGTATGGAAGAGTTTTATGTTTCAGATAAGTGACTTTATTCCCAAGGCTGACTAATGACGGAGGAGAAAGAGGTTATTTAGTGGTTATCACAGACGATGGGTGATTTGGGCTCTTGGGTTCTTTTTCTTTGCTGACTCATTTTCTGGCCTTTAATGAGTCAAACTCTGTGTCATTGTAATCTGTAAAAATGGGTGTAATAAGGATGTGTGTCCCAGAAGCATTCTGAGTCTTAATTGACGTTGGTAAAATATTCTGATATTTTTGTTTGAAGACACTAAAATGAAAATAGCATCACTAACAGAAGCACCAGCTCTTTCGGTGTGAACATTTCTGCATGGAACTACACTCCTGTGGTCCTAAATCTTTTGGATTTTCTTTGCTTTCCCTTAGTTTTTATACTTCGCGGATCATGCAGGAAGCTGAATGTTTCCGCTGGTGCGTTCAGCAATGCTACTCAAATTCGACATTTGAATCTTCCCATGTTTCTCTGTCTTTCTCCACTGTGACTGCTTTTATCTTGAAACTTAAGGTTTATCCAAATTGAGCTTCCTCTTTGACAGTTGGTCTTTGGGTGCATAAATGTGTTAAGTCCCTCTCCCATGAAAGTCTGGGACAAATTTCCATTGATTTTCAGTAGGGCAGGATCAGATTCAATATTAAGAAAACTCTGTGTCCTGCTAATAATCTGTTTTGGTCTCCAGACAAATTGCAGAGTTGCCTTTAAAAGAGATGTCTAAATCTGATCATCTGCTTGCTTTGTTCCCTCTAAATAACCTGCAAAAAATTACATTTATAAGGTTCAGTCCTGCAGATTCTTATCAGCATTGTCACTGCTCATTCAAAGGTGACCCTTTTTATAAATACAGACCACTATTTAGAATAAAGTCTGGCAGTATCAAACGCTAAAATTCTCACAGCCGTTTGTATTTCAGACCGAATTTCATGTCAGTCAGCTGACTGCGTTTGCTTTGACTGCAGCGAAGCCTGGTAAATAGAAAGCAGAAAAATTAATTAATAGTGAACTCAATTAAACCAGAAAAGTTTGAAGAGGTGCTAAAAGAAAAGAAAAAAAAGTAGAGACCATGGCTTGAATGAGAGAGCATATTTGTCACTTGGATAACATGATCGGTAATACTTAGTGCAACCCTATTCTAAGCAGTGGTCTGTAAACTGTATCAAGCATTATTATAAACAGGATCTACAAATTATTTCCAATTAGGGATTGCATAATGCAAATTAAGGGAAGGACTACTAAAGAGGGATGGAAATTGTGAAGCAGAGACATGGTTATGGAACGGGTTCCAGGAAAGAGAGACTGAAGAGCTGAGCACTTCTTGCAGCATCTTTGATGAGATTTTGTGAGGTTCAGAGCTGGGCAAACACAAATCACAGGAGAAAAATTGGCAGAGATGCAGGGCCATATTCAGACTGTTTTTCTACAGAAGCCTATCTTTAGCATCTGAATTTGAGAAAGTGATCAGTGATTCAGGCCACCTACAATCCAGCGCTGCCAGACCTGACTGTCTGCACTGTCAGTGGAGAAAAGCAGTCATGATACCTAAATTAGCTACCGGCACCAGATTATACTGAATACAGACCCGAATTTAGGAATGGAAGTAAGTTCTTGTACTGTTTAACTAAAGAAGGCTGTTGAAACAGCTGGGGACCCAAAAGGATGAAAGTGTGCATATTGCTTGGCTCTTATTTCCTAATTTAATAGCTATGGAGGAGCATGAAAATCTGGTTTACTTTAAGGTAAAATTTAGGGGGAAAAAAATATGACGAGAAAACAGAAAGTAATGATGGTTTCTCGGCGCCCCTGCATAGGTTGGGCAAAGATTTAAAGTCATGCACAATGGGAAAATTCAGAGAGGAATCTTGAAACAGAAGTGCAATGAACAGTGCAGAACTGCAGTTTGTAGGAAAAAAAAAAGCCACGTAGGATTGCGTTTAGCTGATATGGTGACTCCGTTGAACCAGTTTGTCGGGGGTCATGTATTCACTGTTGCTTTTTTATCTTTTTCATATAGTTGCTTATTATCAAGGTGCTTTTGCATAGTTGTGCTTTTTTTGTAGCTGTGTTTTGGTTTTAACTCATTGTCCCGCTATAAAATTTCAACGCTAATAATAATTACAGATGGATTTTAGTTGTCCCCTGTGGATCCATTGTGCTCACTCTTCCTTGTTCTTTGTTTTATTTTTTTCCCCCTGCTTTATCGGGTATATTATGGTTAGAGTTGTGTACAATAATGCCTAATGAATTTCATGGATGAATAAAAATACTTGTGCAAATAAGAGCAGGAGACGAAGAAAGAAAAGGGGGGAAATGAGGATGCTTCAGCTCAGAAGTGTAGGAAAAGCTAAGAAAATTGTAGCAGAAAGCCTGTATTACACAATTCTCGTGCATATCTCTGACAAAGATGATTTTAGCCTCTTGATTTAAAAAAAAGTAATTTGGAAGTCAGTGGGTGGCTTTTCTAATGGCTCAGTGGGTTTTGGCTGACTAATACTCTGAGTCTTAAAGAATATGAGCAAAGTACTGTTGTTATCTGTCAGAGAGGACTTGATTGCTCTGCCCAAGAATTAAGCAATGTTTAGATTGAAATTCACTTGGCCTGATGTTGGGTGGCTACATCTGAGCTAGTCCCTGAGCTTCTGCCAAACCCAGGGGAAACCTCATCAGATTTTTTTTTTTTTTCCTTGAGTGGGTCATCCCAGATCATGAAGATGAAAGCTGTCAGCCTCTCAGTCTCACATTGCTTCAGATAGGCACAAAAGATCGACCTGTTTTTTGATGGTGTAACATACATTACAATAAACCCAACATAAGTTGAGGTTGTTCAGCCTGGAGAAGAGAAGGCTCCAGGGAGACCTTCTAGCAGCCTTCCAGTACCTGAAGGGAGCCTACAGGAAAGCTGGTGAGGGGCTGTTTGCAAGGGCATGTAGCGATAGGATGAGGGGCAATGGTTTTAAACTAGAGCAGGGCAGGGTTAGGTTAGACATTAGGAAGTTTTTTACAATGAGGGTGGTGAGACACTGGAAGATGCTGCTCAGAGAGGTGTCGGATACCCCATTCCTGGAGACATTCAAGGCCAGGCTTGATGAGGCTCTGAGCAATCTGATGCCCCTGCTCACTGCAGGGGGGTTAGACTAGGTGACCTTTAGAGGTCCCTTCCAACCCAACACATTCTATGATTCCATGATTCTCCTCACTGGAAATGGAAGGAGTAAGGTAGATCAGAAGGCTGTGGACATGCTCAGCTGTGGGTGAGGGGTTTGTGACAGTAGAGATCTGCCTTTGGAACGAGCCCATGGGTAGAGGACATGTATCCAAGCCTGGACCATCAGTAAGAAGTAATGCTGAACTTCTTTCAAAAAAGGAAATTATATGAATGGTATTCGCAGTGCCGCTGCTCTTGCTTTCCAAGCAGAAAAAAACCCCCAACCTTGTCAAATGGCAAAACAAAGAAAGATCAAAAAGCGCTTTCTTATTTTGGGTTGTTATCAAGATGGAGGATGCCGACAAGTAGCCCTAAGTACTTTTGGTATTGATTTTACATGGAAGGTTTGGGGAGGTTTTGGTGAAAGGTGTGGTAAATAAAAGACATTTTATGATAAATGAAGTCAGAGCTCAAAAGACTCACTGGAGTCCTGTATGTCTTCTTTTCCTTAGCAACTGGGCCAGCATCCCTGCCTGGGAGCACAGAATGCACAGCTAATCTTTTCCAAGCAGTCTGAAATTATCTTTTCTCACCCCAGGGGATGTAATGGCTGGTATTTCAGACATCAGTTCATGCCCTGTGTGGGTGCACATTGTGTTTATTTTTAAGTATGGAAAAGACCAATTAACTATGTGGAGTATTAAGTAAGACTTCCACATTCTCTCCTGAACAGCTTCCCAACATGGGCAGCTAGATGTTTCCCACTGAATTCACTGGCTGACAGTGCTGGTATTCATGAAGTGCAGGAACATCTTTCACTCTGTGTTTTTATATACTAACTTTGATTTCTGCATTAGCATCTTGGAGAGGCTGAAGCTGTAACTCACTTTCTCAGCTCAGTCAATACACTCAGAGGTCGTAACGTGCTGTTCCATCTGCTCTGTCCTGGCCTATATCCTCAGCTGGATTTGCAAATCGGGTCATGGGCATAAACGTTACATGGGAGCCAGAACTCAGGAATTACAATAGCGGGTCAGAGCAGTTGTCTGCCTCATCTGAGATTATGTCTGGCAGAGTTGGCACCGCAAGCCTCAGGAAAAGGGGTGTGCTGGAGAGTAGGACCATACATGTGTTGGAAAGATGAATGGTAGTTTTGTGCCTTCATATCTCTGTGTTAAGGACAGGCTGAACAGGACAAAAATTCCCACATGCACTGGCCTGTGGCAGTCTGCCCCGTGGCATAACTTTGTGGGAGCAAAACAGAAAAATAAAAGTGTGTGATCGTTCCTCTCTGGAAAGAAAGAGGGAATGAGCATGATTGTACCTCTGTCTTTCTGTCTGTATTTTCTCCCTCTATGTCCCCGAACGTCTTTTGAATTTGTTCACTAATTTTTTATGCAATTTGATGAAGAGGTAGAGAGCTCAGTAACAATGCAATTCCATCAAATCTGTGAAATATGGGGGAGAGGAGAAAGACTTTAAATAAGGGAAAGGCTCTAACGAGCAGACTGCAGTCTGGGCACAAACCTTTGCAGGCACCACCAAGCCCGTATCATAGGAGGTAGAAATGTCCCTTGGAAGGGACTGCTGGAGGACTCCAGTCCAGCCTCCTGTTCAAAGCACCAAATTACATCAGGTCAGATTGCCTGGGCTGACTCCCAAATACCTCTAAGGCTGGAGATTTGACAGCTGCCCTGGACCACCATTTCCATTGCTGCACTATTCTGCAGGTGAAGAATCTTTCCTGACGTCCAGTCTGAACCTCCAACTTGGGGCCATTTGTCCATCATTGAGAACCTTTTGTCTCCATCATCTTGACAGCTCCCCTTTGGATAGTGGCAGGCTGAGATTAGATTCTCCCTTAGCCTCCTTTTCTCAAAGCAAGCTGATGTTGAGTCAATCAACCACAAGAAAAATAAGTCGTAGGCAACCAGTACCCTTAGAATTACTTTTTCTTTTATAAATGGGAAGACTGAGGGATGAGAATTAGGTGTTCTAGCACTTCCTGCAAAAAATTATAAATGCAGCACTGCAATGCATTTATCTCTACTTTTTCCTGTAGTCCTTGGAGAGTAACAGCTATTGCGACAAGAACAACTACAAGTCCTTCCAGATAGACGGTAAAGTGTCTTACCTTATGTCAGCATTAAAGAACAGAAATCAGTTGTCTGTCTGCCAGTATTATGTATTTCACGAGAAGTTCAGATACTGTCCTCTCTATTGCGGTTTTGAATCAGTACCTTATTTGCAGAGTTTATTTAATGCCTCATTGATAGTGCTCCCTTAATGTTTGACAGTTTGCATTTCAGAGCTGGGTTTTAAATAATTTCCAAATTGTTAACTTATTATTGTTTTGCTATATCTCTCCCTGCCTTTCAAAAAATCATTAAAATATTTCCATTTTATTTTTCCGTAAAGAGTCGTTACAGCTGTTGGTCACACAGGAAAATCAAGGCATCAATGGATAATATAAAAGAAATGTAGAGATTTGCAGTATTTCCCATTAAATGTCAATTTACATTGTTTGGGCAAGCAGTGGGCTAGGATTTACTAACTCTATCTCATTGCAACCTAACAATTTCCACTTGGTGACTTGTGTGTTGTTTATCTGTAAAGTTGTACTCTTCTCTGTACTTCCACCAAAAAAATAGGATGCTTTGAACAGAAGCTGCTGTGGTTCATGGCATTCATTAGGACTGTAGTAAACTCATGAGGTGAGCGCAGATAAAAGAGGCAGCTGACAGATGAGCTCTTTCTGTGCTTTCCTTTGAGATGTCCTGGGAGATCTTGGGGCTGTTCGAGGACTCTTGGGAGCTCTGAGGACGTTCGGGTGCTGGCTGCAGTTGGGAAAGGATAGCTACAGGAGGCCTGTCTTCCAGGAGACTCTAGCAGCCTCTAATGAGCTCTGCCAGCTATTCCTGGTCAGAAGGTGCTTTGAGTTTGTGTTTTTGCCATCTGACTTCCAGTTAAGGAAGATCAAGTACCCTTTCAGCAGGTGCTGTGGAGAAGCCTATATAGTTGCTGGCTATACGGGCCAGAGCTCCCAAATGCAGCATTTGGTGCAGAAGTGGTCCAGAAAGAGACTGGTTGGTTCTTCTCCAAGACCCTGAAGATACAGAGCTGGAACCCCCAGCTGTACTACTGAAGGATGTGCTGTCAGTCTGTGCTTGTCAGGTTGGGATATGAAGACTTCCATTATGGCGAAGGCAGAAGCTTGTGATTTCTGGCCGCAGGAGGAAGGCTCCTGTTCCACCTGCAGATATGCAACTACAGAATAGCTTCACTCCCTCAGAGGTCTGCCCAATGAAGCATCTGAGCCTGGGAAGGAAGGCTGATATTAGTGGGTGACTCCCTCCAGTGGGGGATGGAGTCCCCATCTGTCAGCCTTATCTGCTGTCTAGGGATGGTTTCTGCTTACCAGTGTCTTGGATCTGGGATGTTGTAGACAAACTTCTTAGGCCTGTCCAGCCTTTGGGCTATTACCCACTTGCTTGTGAGCACCCATGATACAGTCAAGGAAAACGAGCATATCAGGTGTGGCTACATGATTTCACAGGTCATGGTTGAGGACACATGGCCCAGATGTTTTTCTCCTTTAGGAGGAGGGCTAGAGAAGGAGTGGACAGACCCTGTAGGTCAGAAACTACTTGCACAACTGGTGTCAACAAGGATCTGGCTTTTATGACTATGGGATCTTCTTTGGGAATCAAAGATGGCTGCAAAGAGGCAGGACCTGTCTGACCAAGTGGGGCAAAAACATCATATGAGTGGAAGGAGAGGCAGGGATGATCCGCAGTAGGTTTTGCACTTTACAATGAGGGTATCTGAAAACTGGCATTGACTGCCCAGAGAGGCTGTGGACTCTCCATCCTTGCAGCTGTTCAAACCTGTCTTTTCATGGCCTTGGTCAAACTGCTCTGACTGACCCCGCTTTGAGCACAGGTTGGACTAGATGGTCTTCAGAAGTCCCTACCAGCCTCAGTGATTCTGCAGCTCTGTGAGAAACCACCTTTCTTCTTTTACTTTACATCAGTGAAGCAGCACACCACAGTGAGGAACAAGGTACCTGGTTTCTGGGCAAGTGCTTGGGGTTTACATGAAGAGACAAAACGTGGGAAGGGGTTGCAGTGCAGCATTCCCAGAGCATATTTGCTTAGAGCAATGTAGATTGTCGTGATGGAAATAATCTACCTTGAATTGCTTAATTATTGGCAATAAAAGAAACCACGAGGCTGACCTGAAAATTGCAGGGATAAAAAAACTAAGTGCAGGTTTAGACTTCACTGAAGCTTTGTTGAAACTCTGTAGGTATTCCAAGTGTATGTTTAAGAATGTCAAATGAATAAATAACAGCTACTTGAGCCATCTACTCTTTTAACTGCAATTAGTGGTACACTGCAATCTGCTTTCTGAAAGAGCTGTAAATCTTCCAAAGACAGAACAGGCCACAGGATTTTTGGTGCAGTTGGTAGAGATGAAGTGATGTGTTGTCCTTGCAGGGTGGAGGAAGGAAAGCCAAAAGAGAATGACCAGGCAGATGCTCAATGGGAAACGTCTGGATTTCACATCAAGCTGGACAAAGGATTAGATGTTCATAGTTTCATAGTTGGTGAAAAACTGGTGCTATCTTAAGGCAATACTTTGAAGAAATCTTGAACATCTCTTCTGAAAAGAGCAGCATAAAAGAATAACAAATTTGTGTATTTCATTAGTAAATGAAATTCAGTATAGGTCATTGTCGGGCACCAGTAGAGGTTAGGGGGGGACCTGCTGGAAAGCAGTTCTGAGAAGGATCTGGTGGTCTTGGTAAATTATCCATGAGCCAGCAATGTGCCCTTGTTGTCAAGAAGGCCAATGGAATCCTGGGCTGCACAGGTAAGAGTGTGGCCGGTAGGTCGATGGAGATCATTCTCCCCCTCTACTCTGCACTGGTGAGGCCACAACTGGAATACTGTGTCCAGTTCTGGGCTCCCCAGTTCAAAAGGGACAGGAAACTGCTGGAGCGAGTCCAGCGAAGGGCAACAAAGATGATGAAGGGATTGGAGCATCTCCCTTATGAGGAAAGGCTGAAGGAGCTGGGACTCTTTAGCCTGGAGAAGAGAAGCCTGAGGGGAGACCTGATTATGGCATACAAGTGTCTAAAGGGTGGGTTGAAGGAGGATGGAGCCAGGCTCTTTTCAGTGGTTCCCAGTAACAGGATGAGGGGCAACAGGCACACGCTGGAATATAGGAAGTTCCGATCGAATATGAGAAAAAACTTCTTTCCGGTGAGGGTGGCAGAGCAGTGGGACAGGCTGCCCAGGGAGGGTGTGGAGTCCCCTTCTCTGGAGACTTTCAAGCCCCGTCTGGATGCAGCCCTGAGTGATGTGCTCTGGGCAATCCTGCTTTGGCAGGGGAGTTGGACTAGAGGAGCTCTAGAGGTCCCTTCCAGCTCTGAAATTCCGTGATTCGATGATTCCGTGATTTGCTAAGTGCTCAATTCCAGTAATTCATACATTATATGCGATTAAATGTAGTTTAGGACAGGTAGGTTTAGCACCTACAGTAATGCTTTAGAGGTCATTCAAGCGAAGTGGGAAAAGAAGCTGTTTGGTTAAACCAGAAATGGTAACAAAGGGAAAGTCAGTGTCCCATGGTAAACTTAGTTAATTGAAGAAAGGCATGTTTTGGACTGAAGACAACCCTGGAAACAAAGTCTCCTTAAATTAAGAAATCCATCCAACTGACCTGCAGTCAGTCAGAAGCATGTTGGGTGGTAGATTAGGTGGCCAAAGACTTGGCCAGGGCAACTGCAATAAAAAAAAAAGTGGTTGCCAAGTGTTTCAGAGCTGCCTTACAGAAAAATAGGATCAGTTCTTTTCTGCTGTGCCAAAGGAGGAGGTCCGTTCCCACGTTCTGCCTCTGGGGCCAGCCTCACTAGCAATGGGGTGATGTGAAACTGTGTATTGCAGTTTTGGCGGGTGCCGTTAGCATTCTGCCAGTTTGCAGCAGAACAATAGCTATTCACCAAATGGCATCCCTGGTCCGCTTCTTCCTCTTGCCCGTAGTGCAGCTTTCTTATGTGTAAATATTGACTCATCCCTGGAGTCTCGCTTCTACCTCTTGTTTCTCTAATTGCAAGATCTTGCTGATGCTGATGCAAAGACCAGCAAGGTGTCCTTTTTTTTCTTGCTTGATTTTCATTCTTCCACTACTCTGTCACTGACAGAGATTTATCACTTTCTTTTTCCCTCTAGCCTCTGTACCTGGCTCTTTGGCCTTGATTTGCAAGACAGTTTCAGGGTCTCCACTCTTGCACCCTCTCTGTTCCTTCTCTTCACCTTGACACCAAGATTTCATCTCTTTCTCTTTTTCTTCTTGTCAGACCCATTTCATGAAGTCTGCTTTGCATAGGGCTATTTTTTGTTGTCTCCTCTTTGTTGATTCCTAGAAAATCCATTATTATTTATTATTGTGTTTCTTTGAAAGTTAGCCATAAAAATAGATACTCTACAGAACTGCAGCTATTTACAGACACATAGTAAACAATATGCTAAACCTGTGCCAAACATCTCTACTACAATTCACACTTCCCTACTGAAAGCAAAAGTCTATGTAGCTAATGCTAGTGTGGGAAAAAGAAAGCAACTTCAAAGGAGTGATGAGTCTATTGGTTGCTCTGCTGAAAGGGAATAAACTATGAATGAAATGAAAACAAACCTCAAAAGGTGACATTCTCCTGCAGGAAATGGAATAAAATTGTTTTGCCCAGATGGAAGTTGTTCTTTTGCTTTTGTGAAGTGTGGAATCAATTATTTCTTACGTGTGTTGGAAACGAATTTGCTGCTAGAGCCTGCATCACAGTGGACAGGGCTGAGGAGTCCGACATTCCTATTCTCACCTGCATATCTGCTGTATAGTGTAATTGTGAGCACACTGTTCCACCTTTCTGTGCCTGTTTCTCACTCTTAAGTAGGGCTAATGATACTTCCTTCGTAAAGCTTTTCCAGTCTGACTGGAGAGCCAAGCTATGAAAAGTACGTATCCTTGCTGTTATTACACAGCAAAATATCCTGAAGGCTTTTGTTAAAATTTAGGAGAGCACACATCTGCATGTATCGGAAGTCAGCATGAAGCATTTTGTTTGTAATATTAAGATCTAAGAATCCAAATAAACTAGAGTTGCTGCCCAGTGCACATTTTTATGCTTTATGTTGCTGTTTGTTCATACGTGTTAGAGGATATTCTGTTACCCACCATCCTCCTTTCTCTGCATAGAGCTTTTTAAACTGCCAAGAATGGAAAAGTGTATATAAATGGATGTATTTCTAAACCACCTTCCCCTTCTTACAGAATTTAAAATGAGGAGGTTATTTCTGCTATGCTATAAAACATGTGAAGTTGCAGTTAGTTTGAGAGGCTTTAGCTTTCCAGTTAGTGTAGGGGATGCGGTTCTGTTACGAGGATGCTATAGCGTCCACCAAAAAATAATGAAAAATAGTCCTTTTCTTCTTTTATTTCTCCAAGGCATTGTATTTGTATTACAGTACAGACTGGTGTGATCTGATTACTTCAAAGGTGATCTAACTTTGAACTCCTTGTGTTTATAACCATTTGGTCATTACACATTGGTCTCTCTGAAGGTCTTGGATAATGATGTTGCTTATCAGAGCTTTTATCTGTGGGTTAAGTATTTTAGGGAATTTATTGAGAGCGGCTCTGCTGCAGAGGCAGCATTGACAATCTGTTTTCCTTCTCTGCCTTGCTGTTTGCTTTCCGAGATAGCTGTGTTTTGAGAGAAACTGTGTCTAAACAAAGAGCTTGGTCACTGTAAATGTATGCAGGAAGAATGAGTTCTACAAACAAGGAAGACTTTGCAAGGCGATTTCTTTTTTTTTGAGAAGATCCTTGGGGAAATGCATGAATGGGTAGAAGTAATGCACTTCTCAGTACATTGACTTTCTGTAGGGGTTGTAGGTCAGCCTGACTAAACCTGAGATCTCTTGAAAAAGAATGTTAAGGAAGAATATTTCGGATGTTTTTGCTGAAAAGGCCCACATGACTCTCAGCATTGATTTCAGGGTGTTAATCTTAGCTTAAGCCATCAGTTGGTATTCAGTGCAGATTTGCAAAGTGTTGTCCTCTGAATAATGGTTCAAGACCTCAGTCCTGGTTGTCTACGTGTCATCTGCACCTTCTTTATTTGCCATTTTAGCAGAGAGAGTAAGACACAAAGAGTGTACATAAATGCACCCCTCTGAGAGTTAAAATGAGCTTCAAATCCAAATTCATGTCATGCTACTAGGGCTGAGAGTGGTCACATTCCTCCCTGTGATGTTAAGGGATTCAAAGCCAAAACTCATTTATAATTTGAAAAGCTATAAATCCTTCTGCCTTGCAATATGTTTTCATCTTTGGATTGCCTCTGTCAAAACACAGAAATCCTATACACAGCTGTCCAATGCATGAGTTGTGGATCCAGGATAGAGGACTGCATTCCCACATCAGGATGATTCTTTGCCAGGACAATGTTTTCTCTTTTTTTTTTT
>VXBO01008587.1:223691-239384 GCA_013400135.1 Rhinoptilus africanus | reverse complement strand
TTTTTTTTTTTTTTTTCGTTCCTTTATGTCTACATATTAAGCAATGCAATAATTATGAAAAAATAAAGAAAATATTTCAAATGGTACCTATAAAGAAGTGGGGCTTGATGCTCTACAAATTGCTTTCTCTCTTCAAAAATTAAAAGAAAAGTTGGAATTCCTAACTGAAATCATCTGATAGACCATTGTTATTAGTCAAACGTTTTCTGAAAGAGAATGAGAGTGAGGAGATATGTAGTCTGGTCGTGGTAATTAATTGCTTTCAGTTGTGCCATAAATCTGTCTGAAAGCAAAGAAGTTGTAGAGTTGCCTCTTACATTGGTTAACAGCTATTAGAGAAGAGATAAAATAGCTGGAAAGTGTGTACACATCCTTTTTAAAGCATGGAAATGTTAGTGTTGAGCGTTCTTGTCTTGGGGTGGACAGCCCTTATGAGCTCATTGCTCAAGTTCTTCTGGCAAATTTTATTTTTACAGTTTAAGAAAGGGCACAAACGTCAAAAAAACATCAAAACTTGCAGGTTGATGTTTCAGAATGAGGGAAAGTTGGATTGAAAAATATATCCCTTATCTTGTTTATGTAAGTTAGAGCATTGAATGTGACGCTTCTAGAGGGTGAGTTAGGAATGACGCTGCTCCTTCTGACTTTTGATTATTAGTTAGAAGTGTATCTGCTAGAAGAGGAGGATTTGGATGTGCACGCACTGGTCTGACCAAAGGTTTGAAACAAATCTTGCTAGCAAAGTTATTGAAAGCCTCTGTTGGCTCTTCTCTCCCATAAATTAAGTGACATGAGAAGATCTCCATAGTTTTCCATAACCATACTACTATTCCTGAGTGTTTAACTCATTTAATTTGAAGTTTCTCATGAGGCTTTGCGTGTAGCTGGGCAAATCCTGAGGAACCAGAGTGCTCTGACCTGTGGCACTTGCAGCTATAACAGGCTGCACATGATATTTAGGAGGGAAACCTTCCATATCTCGGAGTGCTGGAAGTGGGACTACTCAGTAAACATAGTGGGTATCTGGATAACAAGTCTTGACTAGGAATATAGAATACATTATTTTACAAAGCTTGTAATTTACAGGAATTTAGGTTGAGCAGGAAAAGTATCATGCTGAACATACAGGCAGATTGAACCTCCCCAGCCAAATTTCAGACCCGAGCTATGATGCCTGAAAATGCTAGCGCTGCTTAGGAAAAAAAATCTGTACAAATTCTAAGCACATCTTAGAAACTTTTGAGTCATACTAGACGCTATGCTAAAAAAAACCCCTGCTGTAATTGTGCCCGAACTAATTCATCTCAATGGTGAAAGACAGAACTGGCATCTTCGGTCAATATTTATCCAGGAATATTGAAAAGAAAAATCTCTGCTGTCACTCAGACCACTGTATTATCAGAAGAAATCTGTGGTAGCTTTCAAAAAGCAAAAATTAACCAAAATATAATTCTCCTTTTGGAGAAAAGCAATTTAACATTTAATAAAAAAAGTAACGTTGCTTGGGAGGTGAATCTGCAGCCTATCAAGTCTGCCATATCATTTTAAAATTTATAACTCTCATGATTAGAAAATGTCAAGATAATCAAAATACAGGGGAAATTACAGCTGCTACAGTAAATGAATGCTCTGAAAGTACTCAGATTGTGCGATGCTATAACATCCACATAACAATTCTAACTTTTAAAATGCTTTTGTCACACACGTTTTGTTGCTTATACATTGCTTGAAGATAGTGAAGATTTGGGTATGATTTCATAGTTGATCTTAAGAGTGAGTTATTAAATCCCTTACATTTGATACACTGCTCCGATAATGAACCTGCGCTGCAGAGAAAGTGTCAAAAAAGTTTAATTTCTTTTGTGCTCAAACCCTCCATATGAGTCTGCGTGGGTAATAAAATTATGATCACATATTCATACCTCTTTGCAAAATAAATGTAATGATACTTTGTATTCCCTTGGTGCCAGCTCTCTCAAGTTCTTCAGGCACTTTATAAACATTAATTAAGACTCGCACCTCTGCGTTGCATAAGTGCCACCCTGATCGCCTTCATTGTTTTGTAAAGTATCTGCCATATTTTGGTTATGATCCGCTTGTTAGTATTATACACATCAGTAAACTGAGGCAGGGCGGTCAAGTCGCATGATTAAATTCTTGCTGCAAATCAGTGATTAAGGTTGGGGCTGCAATTAAGAGAGTTTCACTTCCCAGTTCCCTGCTGTAACCACCGGACGAACTCCTGTGGGGACTTCAAAGCATTTCCAGTGATTCAAATTGGTTTCTGTGTTGGAAAGAAATTTAATTCATAATATTAATAGGTAGAGGATTGTTAATGCATTGTCACCTGCTGTCTCTTGAGGGCAAACGTGTGACAGTGGGGCAGCCCTGAACCGCAGCACCCATTAAAGGTACTTTTTCTATAATAAACTGTGATGGGCAGCTGTCTGCAAGCATAAGCTGTGCTTCATTATGGTGAGTCTGTGGCTCATTTATGACTAAATGTACTCTTTTCCTGTTGGTCCTTAGTTTGCGGTGTGCTGTGGTTTCCTCTTTTTCCAGTCGAGAAAATGGTACTTTCTCCTGGAATTGGCATTTCTCTCCTCTCTTGCCAAAGGCTGTTTTATCAGCTCCCGCCTGACTTCTGTTTCCTGTCATTTTCTGCTGCTTTTCCATCTGAAGGAAGACAGTGGTCATGTCATAATTATTTTCTTTAGTAATTGCCGCAAAGATGCTGAGTGTTTCCTAATTAGATCAGGCAGCGTTCATGGCGAAACCTCAGAGATGCTGTCCAAGGACGCGAGTTTCCTTCAGATCTCGGTAATTGAGTTGTACAGCCCCTGCTTGTGCAACCCCAGTTTCTCCCTGCATCTTTTGAAGCACGCCAGGGTGCTGGCAATAGTGGTATTTAAAGAGAAAGAATAAAAGAAAAGCTTAATTGGGGAAGTAATGGGATTTTTTCCCCCCCATTTCTTTAAACATGCGGAAATCTGCTTTGTTGTATCTCATCACGGTCTCATTTTGCAAACAGCAAACTGGAGCTAAAATACTTCTGTGCAGGTGAGGATCAGCTGAAAAAATTGAAGACTTAGATGGCTTTTTGGGACAGATGAATAAAACTCGTCTAGGGATTGAAAACACATTTATCAAACGTACCATTATTTTGATCCAAAGTAACTTCACAAAATGTTGTGAACAGTGTCTTATTTTGCTGCTGAAGGGCTGTGAAATTACAGATCATTGCACTGTAGACAGGATGTTAATGTGGAGGTGTTTGTGAGCAATATAGAATTGCTGGGATACATCTGGTGGGCTGCTTGCTTTCATTTTTGTTAGTCAAAATGAGCAGCAGGGTGGTCAGCATTTGAGAGCACCAGCAGTGAGGATGGTTAACGTTCATGGCAAACACCAGAAGCGATGGGAGAAATGGTAAAACTGCCCCTATCATGGTAGGGGGTAACGGTCCCTTTGCCCTGATATTTGTGTTAAGAGCACCTTCCTTCCACTTTTTTGTTTAATTGGATAGGAATGGGACGTTTATCTGGAAATAAATTATCTGATGTCTTTATAATAGACATTTATCTGGAGTACTGCGTGCAGTTCTGGAGTCCTCAGTACAAGGACATGGACCTGTTGGAACAGGTCCAGCGGAGGGCCATGAAGATGATCCGAGGGCTGGATCCCCTCTGCTGTGAGGACAGGCTGAGAGAGTCGGGGGTGTTCAGCCTGGAGAAGAGAAGGCTCCGGGGAGACCTTAGAGCCCCTTCCAGTCCCTAAAGGGGGTCCAGGAGAGATGAGGAGGGACTCTGGATCAGGGAGTGTAATGACAGGACTGAGGGTAATGGTTTCAAACTGAAAGAGGGTAGATTTAGATTAGATATCAGGAAGAAATTCTTTACAGTGAGGGTGGTGAGGAGGTGGAACAGGTTGCCCAGAGAAGCTGTGGCTGCCCCATCCCTGGAGGGGTTCAAGGCCAGGCTGGATGGGGCTTGGAGCAGCCTGGTCTGGTGGGGGGTGTCCCTGCCCAGGGCAGGGGGGTGGAACTAGATGATCTTTAAGGTCCCTTTTAACCCAAACTACTGTATGATTCTATGAGATAGGAACAGGACGCTTATCCAGAGATAAACCCAGGGATCATCTTGGGCCCCTGTGATCTGCTGATCCCTTTGGCACTGCTGTGCATTTCCCGTGCCAGTTCAGCACACTGGCTGCTGGGGCAGGGACGTGGTTTAGCGATGGTTTTGTGTAGTGTTAGGCCAATGGTTGGACTCTGGGGTCTTAACGGTCCCTTCCAACCTAGAGGATTCTATGTCTGTATAAATAGTTCTGTGAATTCTGCAAGCATCATTACAAAGCAGATTAGGAGGAAGGGTGAAGCTTGCTTTATCCAGTTCAAGTTTGAGGTAGACTGAAGATCTTCCACCACCCTTCAACTCCATGTTTCCCTTGAAAATTGTGCTTTTAATGGTAGATTTTTGAAAACAATTGCAGCTGATCAGCTTCTGGGATTCAGGTCTTCCATGTAAAACCTGCAAACACTGTGCCCAGGGCATTTTTGGGGAAAAAGGGCACCTTTTTGCAGCATGATGTTTCCTTGAGCTCTCCTCTTTGTCAGACCCCACGCAGCTTGGCTTGTGAGTTTTATTGAGCTTTCCTCTCTACAGTACTAAAAATTAATTTAATCCTTAAAAGAAAGGGTTAAAAAATGAAAATATTGCTTAAAACAAGACTGTGAATTGTGTGGTGGTGTTTATGTATTGGCAGGTAAAATGCTGGAAGAAAGGAAGCCATAGGTTAGTCAGAAAAAGAAGATAATTTAGTTTTATGTTAATAGCTGTGTTTAATAATAATAATTATGCCAAATTATACTTTTCTGTTGTGAAGAAGATAAAAAACCCTGAAGTCTGGCGTGATAGTTAGATACCCTGTTCGTACTAGTTATTAAACCCTTCATTTGATGAGCTACTTAGTGTAAGTGCCTTCAGGTAATAGCTAAAAATGACTCTGAAGCCTGAGCCACAGACAGGCAGAGCACAGCTAGTTATTTTGCTAAGGAGGACGATGAAAAGGTAACTTGGAAAACAGGCAAAAAGACAGGAGAAAGGAATGAACCCTCTGCTTCTCTCCTATCAGTCCTTGTGGTCAAACGTTTAATAATACAAAATGCTACTGAAGGACACCAAAGCAAAGTAACCTTTTCTGTATCCAGCGGGCGATGGGGAACGTTGCTGTCATTTCCAGGGCTTAGTGGATTCGTTCTGTTCACCAGAATTTCGGGCTGCCGATGCTGTGTATGCAGTATAATAATGGGGAAAGCTGTTGCACGCTGCACAAAGAAGAGACACGTATCAGCAGCAGGGCTCTGCTTTGGGCTGTTGGCAATGTGATTCTGTCATCTTTCTCTCTTAAGAAAGATTAGGAACAAATTCAAGAAACATGACACCTCTCACTAGACAGAAACCACTGTGATATATAGGATGGCAGAGCTTCTGTGTATTAGCAGGGCTTTTTTTTTCTCCTTTCTCCAGCTAGAATTCCCATAAATAATGAAAAAAAAAAACAAAACCAAACCCAAACTTGGTTCAACCTGGCTGTCCAGCAGAAGAGAAGGTAAATATTTGCAATATTCTACAATATATTGTCAAAAGACAGACTTGTGGCTGGATTCTTCCCCATGTTTTGTGGTCTTTTTGCCATTCCCAACTGTTTTTGCCAATTAGATTCTCCCCAGAGTCTGTAAGATGATATACTTGTTTGAGACTTTCAAGTTCTCACCTTGATACGAAGATAACAATCACTTAACTTGTAGATACACACAAAAAAATAAATTAGGATGTTTTCCTGCAGTGTGTGGCAACACTGAATGTTGCTTCTTCAGCACAGCGTATGATTCAGGATGATGTTTGCAAAATCACAATTAAAAGAGTTGAAATTGCTATCAAAATTATGCCAGTTAGTCCTGTTTCAAGGGTTGGTTGCAAAAATAATTGGCCTCGCATTAAAATTAAGGAAATCTGAATTGATCCCTTTGACTTTCCAAAAATTGGTGAGCGTTTGAACTCGTGTTTGGGACATATGCTTCCGGCTATAGTCTATCAGGCATATCTTGAAAAAAAAGAACTTCTATAAAAAAATATTCTGGACAGTGTAAGCTTTTATCATGAAAAAAAGGATCTCTTCCATTGCAGTCTCCTAGTAAAAGCTGTCGTAATTGTTGCTCTAGATACTAGTTTTTCTTTATAAAACAGATTATTGTTATTAAAGTGCTTGCTGTTCATGGTGTCTAAAAACCAAAACATCAAAGCAATGATCATCTTAAACCAGGTGCTGAAGAAACAACACAAAACATGATGATATTTTCCCTAGACCGTCAATAGCATATTGTGGTTTACGTGTGGGATGTCCTCGAACCTTTCAGGGCAGCTGAAGTCATTACCTTTCATATTTTCGCGTATTTAGAAATGAAACTGAAATGTCTTTTTAAGTGCTGCTTATGCAAAAGGGAGGACATAAGGTCCCACTCAACACTAGAAGCCCACAGAGCCTTGAGTTTTCCAGGAAAAAGGCAAATGGGAAGGCCTGAACTCAGCCTTGCTTCCTCTGTGCCATATGAGCAGCTCGAGAGCATCCTTACTGAAATCATTGACATATGTCAGCAAATGTCACTCCTGTAACAGGCCTGAAGAGGCTGGTAATAAAATAAAGCAAGGTAATTTAGCAGAGAGACAAGGAACTTTGGTTTTCCTCTACTGGGTAGCAATGGCTGTGTTTTTTCCTGCTTTGCTTAAGTTGCTAAGGAACATTATTTGCTCCTGAGTCTATTTTTAATTGACCCAACAATGAAGAGTTTTGTTACAAGAAAATGCTTTCTTGAATCCAGATTTGTGAATCAAGATCATTCGAAGAAACAGAATTAATTCTAGACTGAGAGGTCTGGTATTTTCAGTGCAACTCTGCGGTCCTTAAGCCAACTGTTTAAAACTAAATGCAGACTGAGGCCTGCTAGATGTTTTTTGGATTAACTGTGGTTTATTGGCATAAAAAGTTTAGGAGCAACTTTACTGTTCTTCCTTGAGGGTTCTCTGTTGAAAAAATTAAATTACTTGTATCTTGAGCTAATTCAGGTATAACCACAAAGAAAACTAAAAGAAAACCTAACTGAAGGGGGGCTGCTGATGATCACAGTCATGCTGCATGGTCTGACTTTTGGAATATGTATTTAAGTTTATGTTCCCTTTAAAATAACTTCCACAAGACTTACAGATTTGAGATTTTGATGTATTGCTGTTTCATTTGGGCCATCTGTCTTCTGATATCCTGAAATGGTTTTTCTTGTAACACAATTCCTATCAGAGTTGTGGTGTTATTAAAAATCAAATTTAACTTTTTTTTTTTTTTTTTTTGCCAGGCAAAACTGCTTGGCGTCAACACTGTTGGTAAACAAACACAATCAAATATTCTTCCAGTACTGCATTCCCATGTGTGTTTGTTGAAACTGCAGCTCAAATGAGGTCGGATGCAGCAGTTCTACCTGACTGCAGGCAGGCACAGCAGTATTTCCCTTTGCACTCACTTTGAAGAAGGCACAGGCTTGACAGGTAACTGTAGCGAAGTCCTGTCCGAGATCTTCACATTGGGGATAAGTAAGACAAAATGCACCGTTTTCTTAAATAAAAAGAAATTTAACTCAATTTTTGAGGATTAAAAATGAACACACTTTCAGGTGCTGTTGTATTAGCACTTTGAGATATATTGTCTAAAGGCCAAGAAAGTCTAAATTAGAGAAGATACGCAAGATTCTTCTTGACCTTTTGGCTTAGATCACATTTAATATCAGATTAATTTAAGACATCCTGTATTCAGGGACGCATTCGGTAATCTAATAGGCCTTCTCCATTTTTAACTGCTCTAATTGTATTTATTTTTAAATTATCTGGCATTCATTGGTTTTTCTGACAGTTTTAATTTATTCTGGTATATTTTTCTAATGTTTTCCTATGCCAGAGGGTAGTGGAGGCTAGAAACATTAGAAGGATACAAACCTGATGTGGGAGTGGAATTATTTTGAGGCTAGAATATAAGCTATAACTAAAAGTAATGGGATAAAATGAATACGGGAGCATTTAGACTGAGACTTAAGGAGCCTTGACTGTAAGATCTGTTGAACTGCGGAGGTATTTCCTACGGGGCATGGTCAAAGTCTCATCATTATGAAGCTGCAACTAGATAGGATACATTAGAAGAATTACTGTAGGTGGAGCAATCATAGACTTACTTATAGTTGGAGATTACCTCTCTTTTCACTCTAACTTCTGGCTATTTCTCCTCCTTTGCTTCATCCATCTCCTTCAGTGGGACTGGAAAGAGTGCATGGAGAAGAAAGTATGCTGTATTTGAATATAGGGCTATCTGAGAAAGCTATACTGCAAGAAACATCTGTAGCTTTTTCCAGTGGAGCCAAGAAGCCAGCAGAGATCTGATTTTTCTCCATCTCTCCCTTCTGGGGAGAGAAATGCTATGACCATTCTCTGCCTTGCTACTCAAAGAACTAGTAAGACTAGTTGTTTAAAAAAAACAAAACATCAAATTTAACTTTTATGCAGAATGCAGAATAAAAAAAAAAATCTCTTCCTTGAATGGCTATGATGGCATCAATAATATGATAAAAGTGAATTTCGATAGTTGATTTGAGAGACATACCTTTCTGAAGTGCTCGGTTTGATTCTCACTGGGAACTTGCATGATGGTGATGAAAGTGCAATGCGGTAGCACCTGGATGTGGTGGGATCTGAGCAACCGTGACTATCATCACTACACACGCATGGAGCAGGGATCTCTGCTGCCCCAGTGAAGTTGAGGCAGGTGCAACAAGGGAGCGAAACGTTCAGTCTGCAAGACTCGGGAGAGAAGGTATGGGAAAGCTCCTCTATAAAAGTGTATGTAATGGCCAGAAAAAGAAATATTGGTCATTTCTTCTGGTCACCTCCCAAGCCATTATCTTCTAGTAGTGTCCCCAAAAGTGGAAATGCCGTGCTGGAAATGCCGTGGGAAACAAGGCCACAATGCAACATAGTGGTCTCATGTGGAGAGGCCATCGCATGTATAATTAACATGTTAGGAGATGGCTGGAGAGGAAACAGCATTTTATATCAACCTTGGTGGCAAGGAGTGTGAGGAAGAACAAGGCTCTGGTCACAGATAGACATGGGGGCACAGCTCTAAGGACCATCAGAAAGAGCAACTATGGCTTTTTTTTTTTTTTTTTTTTCAGTGGAGAGTAAGCAGTTGGGGATAGGATCCAAAGAAAGTATAATATGACAGGATGATGGCCCAGGAAATAAATCCAGGCTATTTTGCTTTGGTAAAGCTCTTTTGAGCTATTAACTGTCTAACATGTGTAGTAATCCCTGA
This sequence comes from Rhinoptilus africanus, assembly GCA_013400135.1. Classification (NCBI taxonomy): domain Eukaryota; kingdom Metazoa; phylum Chordata; class Aves; order Charadriiformes; family Glareolidae; genus Rhinoptilus; species Rhinoptilus africanus. Next base: position 229,973 of record VXBO01008587.1, on the reverse strand, counting down.
TTTTTGGTTTGTTAGTTATGCCATACCAGCTTTAAGTTGTGATCAATTTCTGAGGCATCTGTTTGGGTGCTGCCAATTAAACAGACCTGTGATAATGACGTAGTGAAGATAAAGGAGAGAAATATAAGAGAAACCAACCAGACAAGTAGACAATTTTTTGGTCTTTGGAGAAGAAAGGCATTTTTATCTCCCCTTAACTCAAGCAATCTTTTTAAATAACTATTTTAGAAGTATTGGGACTCATTTCATATAATCACCCTCATCTTCTTCGCTACAGGTCTCTTTCTGCAAGGCGGTACGGTAACTTGAAAAACAGCTATCATAATACCGGCTCTGCTCATTAGTATATACAACCTGCAGACGAACTTGAGCTATTTTATTAATTAACAGCTGTATTGTTCTCCTTTGGAAATAGCAACAGAAAGGCCATTCATGTGGCTGCCCAGCAGAAATTGCTCAGCTGTCAGAGCCAAAGATGGCAGGTGGTTTTCCAGGGCTCTCAATGAAGTCTGTGTGTCATATTTTTATTTTACCCAGGGCTTGGCGAGTGGGCAGTCAGGGAAATGATGTTTGCTGGCTTTGATGGAAATTCACACTATGGCCAAGCAATAGAGCAGTGCTTGCAAGCCATCCAAGGGAAGATTACAGTCCCCAGACCCTGACAATGCATCTTCTCATACAGGATTCAAGTATTTAGGACTGTTTTGATAGGATGATAAGTCCAGGTAAGGTTAATTGCTGCTCAGTGTCATTAACAGACAAATCAGATCACAGAACAAAGATCTGTGTAAATATTTCAGTGGACTGAAAGAAAATTAACCTCCTGCTGATCTCAGATGGATTTTTCCAAAGTGATTTTTGCCATGATTTCTTTCAAATATTTAGGTTTATTGTCGGGGTTATCGTGATTCCATGGTCTCGCAATGCACAAGAAAATGTGTGCCTGAAATACTCCTGCATTTGCAGGGGAAGGGCTGACTGAGCAAACATAGTGTTTTTTCCATCTCAGTGTCAAATAGAAATACTCCAGATATAACTAGACCTCATACTTTTAGGCATAGAAAAGCTGTTAGTGGCAAAGGATAGAGTCCTTCAGGACAGTCATATTTTGGAAGAAAATTCTGTACTTAGTGAGTTGTGGACAGGGATGGACAAGGGACATACGAAAATGGCCAAGATTTGAAATGCTACAGTGACTCTCAAATGAATGTATCAATGGGCAAAGGAAGCAGACATGGCAGAAAGGGAATGTTGGAGGTCTATGTATAGATAGCTACTAGCAAATAATAGTAAATCAATTAGTTATCTTGATACCTTGAGTGAGTGATTACATATATTTCTCTATAAACCTGCTGTATGTGTACCTGGATAATTATACATATCACGAGTTCAGCAAGGTCCTAATACCAAATTTAAAATAAATGCCAGAGGCCCAAATGCCAAAACCATACAGAAAGAGTGTACAGGTCATGTATATTAATTACAGTTATATCTAATGTGTCATAAAGCTGGAAGACCATTCCTTTCTAGACCATCAAAATGTAGGCAGGAAAAAAAATTATTAGGAATTATCCTTGTGGATCCCTATCAGGAATTATCCCCGTGAATTTTTGACCAAGTTAATTACTGTTTACTCACAGAAGACATAACTACAGCTAATATTTTGTTAACCAAACTATAGCTTACATTTTATGAACCACAGGCATGTTCCTAAGTTGCTCCATTAAATTTTTTCCTCATTCTCACTTCTCTGAACTTTTTTAATCATGTTTTCTCATTAGCGGAATATACTTGATTAACTCACTGGTTTAATGAGGTGCTTTGGGATGGTAAAGACAGCAGCCCATTCTGCTGAAGGACTTTGAGATGTTAAAAAATAAAGAAAATTTGTAAGTGCCAATAGATCTCCTGTTGGTCTGTACTGGTAGTTGTGCTTTGAAGTTAGAGAATATTCAATTCCAGCTAGTGTCCCACTTCAAAAAGTTGATTTTCAGATTGTTGTTAATAACAAATGTTGGCACACTGTGGCAGATGCTGGCTTCTTTTCTTAGACAAATCCTTAAATTAAGCAAGAGTAGGTCAATTTTAAAGTAATTAACAGTTTTATTGGGTTTTTATCTTACTTTTTAGAGAGAAGATAGTGATATTAATTTAAATCAGATCTCAAAGAAAAATGTCAGAGGAAACGGACCTTTGCTTTTACAAAGCATTTTTTACTTGAGGCTGCGGTGCTCCAAAATGTGAAAATGTAGCCTAGCTACAAAGAAAATTGGGAAAATAGGAGGATGGATGCTACCGTTGTTTCTTGTATGATTCAGGGCATTAAAGACAAGTGGAATTGATCTTTCCTGTCAAAGACAATTCTGCACTATTTTTCTATAATTTTTCAGTGTTTTGTTTTCTGTGTTTATCGCTTCTTTACTTGCATAAGAATTCTGAGAGTAATGTTAACTTTATTGCATTTTATGATACCAAAGATCTTGGCTCAGCGTTTTTAAGACAGGGAGTGAGTTTCCTTTATGCTGAAAGGTCAAATGGTTGGAGTTCAGTGTGCTCAACATCTGCATGTCACTTCAACAGCTGGCAACCTCCTTGTGGAGCATCTGCTCGCAATCACAGCTACTTTTCATTGAGGCACATTGAACGTGGCATCTGGAAGGGCTCTTTGCACGCATGGAGATTTCACTGGTCATTGTGTGACAAAGGGATTATTTAAGAGCAGAGATTTTGCCTGTTTTCATACAGTGCGTGGTACACTGTGGTTGCTGTCAGAGGCAAATGCAAGAGACATTAAGAAATGATTAGGAGCAATGTGGAGAGAGAGAACAGGGAAGAAAAGACAGTAAAAAGTTCTACACCTGTAGATATTTATTACTGAGTTTCTAAAATGCTCAAACTCAGCTTTTCAGATTTGGAATGGTTTTTATTGTTTTGAATGAGATGCTTCACTTCAACATATTATCCTGCTCTGATAGATGTTTAAGACTGATGCTATCTTTAGAACCTTTTAAAAGTCACAGCTCTGAAAGGTGAGTTCACACATGAATTTTTCACCTCTGATTTTCATTTTGTTTGTTTTGATCAAGGATACTCTATTGACCAATTTGGTATCCAAATCTCAAGAAATCTCACCCTGCTTCTACCCTATTAGCGTGTATTTTATGTGCTTTTATCACTAGGTGTGGCTCAGGAATTTCAGAGATACCTTTATGGAAGAAGCAATAACTGGGATATGGACAGTGATCTTCCCAAATTACCATTTTGTGATGTCTGTCATTTCTCAAGAAAGGATTTTAAGAGATTCTTACTTACTGGGCTCAAGCAAGAAATCTCTTCAGAGAAAAGGCCCCTGCGTGGTATACCAATAGGTGGTTATATTGCTATGGACAGGAGGCTGAAGCCACCTGCACTGAAACTGTATCCCAGCAATAATGTCTGACGCTATGAGTCAGGACATTTTGTTGATTTATACTAACATCTGTGAAGATTGGATGCGCCTTTTCCCTTCCTTGAAAGCATCTCATCTTTGAATCGCCTATTCCAAATCAGTTGGATGTCCTCTGCTTCTCCCTGCGCATGTAGTGCAGTTGCCTCTCTGCTCCTTGTCCCATCCTCATTTGTTCTCACATCTGGGAATGCCATCTTTAGTTGAAGAGCGAAGTAAGAGCTCTGGATATGCACAAACACATACCAGCAGGCTCTGGCATTACGTCCTGCTGAGCCTGGTGCCAGCACCAAGTCCCCTGTTGGAGAACATGGCCTCATGGTGCGAGTGCTGGACCAGAGAACCTCAAGGGAACTAAGATTCGCAGCTGAAGTTTCCTAGAGCTCACAGTCAGATCTCTGAATGTGACTGCAAGTTGTTTTCTTCTTAGTCCCATCCTAATGACATCCATTCTGAAACTTTAAGCCAGGAACCACTAGTCTGTATTCTCTGAGTGAGCTCAGTTGTACACCCTGGTTTACAAGGGGGACTAGAATATCTGTTCAGGACCTTTATGGAAAAATAGTTCAATTCTATTGTCGCTTGTTACTGCTTCCTCGTAGCTGTTTATCCGGTTCTCACATTCTCTTGTGGTCTTGCCACTAAGCATGCTAATGCCATTGATGGAAATGGATGAGAGAGAACTTCATTTGTTTTAGAGAGTTTTCCAGAGGAGGGCAGCCATAGTTAATTCTGGGTCAGTTCATGTAAAACAATGTGAATATAGATGACTGGCAGCGTTTGGCTGTGGTTCTCTATTGCCCAGCATGGTTTGTGTGCTTAGTTCTTTTAATTTGTTCTTTTGTTTGGATTGCAAGTGCATAAAAGATAGACTTTTTCGCAAATTAATACTGGAAAAGAAGAACCACATAATAGAGTGGTTAACTCCCAATGCCCTGTACTTGCTGAAATTGCAAATGTTCTTGGGAACAGTTTCCATTATATGTCACTGTTTGCTTTATATACATTCCAGCCAACTCATAAGCTTTTCTTCACTCTCTTGCTTCAAAAATATTTATGGAAAAGCATAGCCCAAACTCTTGCTAGAGACCTGTAAATTTCAGGAAATTTGCACTGAAAACTTTTACTTTATTAGGAGTTTAGAAAGGATCAGGGCAAAATTATTCTCTCTCCTCTCCTGTTTCACATAATGAGGATGCAGATAAAATTTCTCTTGGTTTGGATGTAAGGATGGTAAGTTATCATTAAGGGGCATATCCCATATCCACAATTTGGAGGCTACACTCATCCAACCAGCAGAAAGGATGTAGATGGCAGCAGGAGACATTTTTTAATACTCCTCTCCCAGGGCTATTGCTTTGGCAGAACTACTTCTGGAACTCGAGTGGCAACCAGAACCCCTTGACATGCACCCTCAGACTGCAAGGAAGGTTGCCTTTTCATATGAAATGGATAGCTCAATTTCTTGGATCAGTTCAAAACAGCAAGAACTATTTTTCTCCTTTCATTTTTTTCTTTGTAAATTAAAAAAAAAAACCCCAAACTTTACTTTTTGCACTGCCAAATAGAAGTCCAATGAAATACCTTTTACCAGATCCCTAGGTTATGTAAATCCATGGATTTTCATAAAGTTAAAAATCTGGTCCCTGCAGATTCAGTCGTGGTGGGGTTTGGAAGGATTTTTTCTTTGCGTTTTGTAGAGGAAACAAGGTGTAGTCAGTATCGCTTCACAAGTAAATCATAGAATCATTTAGGTTGGAAGGAGCCTTTAAGATCGTCGAGTCCAACCATTAACCTAACACTGCCAAGTCCATCACTAAACCATGTCCCTAAGCACTATGTCTACCCATCTTTTAAATACCTCCAGGGATGGTGACTCAACCACTTCCCTGGGCAGCCTGTTCCAATGCTTGATAATGCTTTAAGTGAAGAAGTTTTTCCTAATATCCAATCTTAACCTCCCCTGGCACAACTTGAGCCATTTTCTCATCCTAACCACAAAATGATACATGAATTCAGAGGTAAATTAAGGAAGCCATAAAGTCTGTCCATTCATTGAATTTTTCAGACTTTTAGCTTCAATTTTGTCAATGTAGTGAACTTCTTATTCTTCACAACCTCTCTTCAGCCTGCATTCCTGTCCGACCTACTCTAGTTGAACGTGCTTTGGCAGGAGGATTTTGGACTAGATGATCTCCCAAGGTCCCTTCCAACCGCTACCATTCTGTGATTCTGTTTTTAATTTCTTTAGCATTCCACTGATGTGTATCAAACATACACATGTAATCTTGAAATACACAAACCATTGAAAGGTTGTACCAGTGAGACCTTGTCAGATGTTTCGCTGTTGCTTTGCTTGCCATGGAGGGCGAGCAGTTAATAATTTCTCTTCTCTTCTTATGCGTCTGTGGGTCTCTAGAAGGTAGAGCAGACACAGTGCTGTTTCTGTAGATGAGGGGATAGCTCTGGCCAGTCTGTGCACAGAGAGAGCCTTGTGCAAATAATTCTTAGAAAAGAGACCTTATCAGCCGCTGCACTACACTGATTTGCACGTAATTGTATCTGTCTTTTAAAAGCCGAGAGATAAAAGGGCAGAATTTGACACCTGCTCATTGCTTATTTTTATGGCAGCTTGGTGGGCTGGAGCCTGGTTGCAGGATTTGAGCGAGGAATGGTTTTGCCACCCGAATGGCCAATTAAAGGAAGAAGGGTTTGCAGGAATGCTTTGCAGCACTTGACAGGTGAAGCCCAAGGCATGGTTCACAGCCCTGGGTATGGAGGGGTTCGAATTCTTTACTCTTTCTAGCTGAACTCAGTGTTTTTCGTTTCTTCTCTCC
>VXBO01008587.1:174442-223638 GCA_013400135.1 Rhinoptilus africanus | reverse complement strand
TGCAATTTTATTTAAACCCAAAGTTTTCATTCTCTCTGAATTTCACCCTGGTCTTATCTGAGGTCTCCGTTCTTTCAGAATAGAGTGATGGGGAAGGAGAGTTTTCTCAGCTCTTGCTTTAACTCTTTTATCAAAGAGTTCTCCTTTAAGTAGCATGATTTTTCTTTTTATTTACTTTTCCTTATGGTTGGGTTTCCTTTTAGCCTCTCTCTCCCTTCCTGCATGTCCTATAAATGCTCAGGTTTTACATTGAGTTTAGTGTAAAACAGTATTCCTGTAAGGAGTTGGTACCTCAATGAGCCACTATAAGGATTTGGAAGCTTACAATTAAGATGTTTTTTTCTATCTTCTGGAAGTCACCTTTCCCTCTTAGTTCTACTGGGCAGCTTATTCATTCATTTCTGCTCTGTAAAAACTCCTGACTGCTCTTCACAGGACAGGTTGACTCCTTCCTAAAATGTCACAGTGTCCACATTTGGAAAACTGGTACAGTGCTTACTCCCTTACCTCACCAGATAGCCTTGAGATTTGAGATATATATATTTTTTTAAAAAAAATTATTTTATTTAACAGGATTTCTTTTATTGTGTTTATTTCTCTAACAGTCCTGGCTGGACATCCCAGAAAAATAGGTCTATGTAGTTCTAGGAGCCATACAAATTGTTCTTTTAAGCATCTAGGGACGTGAGGGAGGTGGTGGAGTCTCCATCTCTGGAGACATCCCAAACCCGCCTGGACGCGTTCCTGTGCAACCTGCTCTGGGTGACCCTGCTCTGGCAGGGGGTTGGACTAGATGATCTCCAGAGGGCCCTTCCAACCCTATGATTCTTCCAATTCTATGATCCTATGAGTATTGTTGTCCTTAAAGCTTATAGTCTAGTATTCTAAATATAAGTACGTATTGGTATATATATGTATTTTATGTATTTGCTATAGAAGTATATAAGTTATATGAAAAAAAAAGGTTAGCAGGCAAGAGGAATAGGGAAAATAGTATAACATATGGCACACAGATTCATGAAACATTACAAACTTTTTGTCCCGGGGTCCCCAATTCAAGAAGGACAGGGAACTGCTGGAGAGGGTGCAGCATAGGGCTACCAAGATGATGAGGAGACTGGAACACCTCTCTAATGAAGAAAGACTGAGGGATCTGGGGCTTTTCACTCTGGAAAAAAGAAGACTGAGGAGGGATCTAATCAGTGCTTATAAATACTTGAAGGGTGGGTGTCAGGAGGATGGGGCCAGGCTCTTTTCAGTGGTGCCCAGGGACAGGACAAGAGGTAACAGGCACAAACTTGAGCACAGGAAGTTCCACCTAAACATGAGGAGGAACTTCTTTCCCTTGAGGGTGGCAGAGCCCTGGCACAGGCTGCCCAGGGAGGTGGTGGAGTCTCCGTCTCTGGAGACATCCCAAACCCGCCTGGATGGGTTCCTGTGCTACCTGCTCTAAGGTGGCCCTGCTCTGGCATTGGTGTTGGACTAGATGATCTACTGAGGTCCCTTCCAACCCTACGATTCTTTGATTCTGTGATATAGTATAACAATAGTATAAAAAAGAAGAGGAGTAGTTGTGCATGCAAGTTGTAGCCTGTAGGTAGCAGGAGCACAAATTGCCACCTCTGTAGCGATCAAATAGCAGGTTTCTGTATTACTGCGTGACCTCAGCAACAGGTACAGCTTGCATAGGAAAAGTTTGGTCAGTATGTGGCAATTTAGGCTGGTCTGAGCTTTACTGCTATAGCTAGAAAGTAGACAAGCTGGGAATGATGTCTCTGCAAAGTGCCATATGCACATAACCAGGTTATAGACCTACAGGATGATCTTTGAATCGAGGTCTTCAGTAGATCAGAAAGACACTAGTTTGGAGGTGTCAAAAGCAGAGATGAAGAGATTTTAATTGTTAAGTCTCATAATCCAATTAGATCTTAGACAAGGATTTGGCAATGTAGGCAGAGTGAAAAGGTCAAGTTAGGAGAAGTTTTGCAGAAAGTGGCATCAGGATTTAATCACAGACTGGAGGTGTGAGTCATGAGAGAGAGAAGATGAAGTCAAAGAGAAAGCTGAGATTGGCAGGAAAGAGTCTGACTTTATTTCTGAAGTTAAGACAAGTATGGGAAGGAAAAGATTTAATGAAAAATTCAGGAGCTAGGTTTTGAGCATGTTCGGTTTTAGCAAGTAGTAAATTATTAACAGAAGGATCTCAGAAAGAGGCCTTAAGTTGTTTGGGTTGATGACTCTAGGCTTAAAGATTTCTTGTTTTCAGAAAGTTTGATTGTTATTTTTGTGCTCATGTCCTGTCTAACAAGGGAGAATATGGATTTCTGTCACAGAGGATGACTGAAAACTTCCCTCTGCATGTATCTATTAGTGCACTTCTTGTGTGGATTCAAATTGGATTTTGAGATAGGTCACGATGTAGAAGAAGGATGCAATCGGAATAAAGAAGTCATAGCACCATAGCAGGGCTTGACATCTACCCAATTTACTGCATCATGTCTTAATGCAAAGGTGGCAGAATGGACTAACCATACCTAGGGAAAATAGTAAAGTAAATTAACTTAAGAGGTCATTTGACTGAAATACGCTGTGACTGAAATTCAGAGAAACTTCATTAAGAATATGTCCATTTTATTATGCAGCTCTGCTTTTTGGCAACTCTGGTCTGTAGACATTAGCCACATGTAGTCTAGTAACCACACGTCACACCTTCCCTGTACACAAAGTGCTGCGATACGGCGTTTGTACCTGGAGTTGTTTAATATCTCTCATTTAGCTCAGCTCATTGAGTTTCAATCATGGCTGGGCTAAAGGAGGCCCCTGAGGCTCAGTGTCCCGATGCTCATATTTACACAGTTACTGAGATGTAGTAAATCATCTACCTGCCTGTTAATAAGGGGTTATATATTACCTTGTACCAGGCTTTGGCTGCTCTACAAGGATACAAAAATTCTTATGGCCTGGACATTTCATGCAATATTTCATGGTTCTTTTTTAAGAAAAGCATGGAAAATGGGTCACGTACCCATCATTTTCCTTTAAGTAATCAACATCGCTTTTTCTGCTTTGTTGAATCATCCTGTCCCTATGTCTCTATACATCTGGGCATCTGGGTTTGAGTTCCTTCTGCTTCAGACAGTGCATCACATGTTTCGTCGTACAGGAGCACCAGGTATTCCTCAAATGTGACAATTATACTACACATAGTATAATAATTTAACTAGGAATTTTAAAAATAGCTGCCTGTTAGGTATGATCCCTTATCTAAGAGTCCAGAGCACCACTGTGTTCCTGTTGAATAGATAATACAGAAAATACCATTTCCACTTAAAACAGTTGAAAATCCAGAAAAAAACAGTTTCCACTTCCATGCTGCAATATTCGGGGAGAGTTTGGGTAAGTAGATTGAGTGGTGAAACCCACATTTTTGATTTGGATACACAGAATTGAGCACAGGAGCCTAGATTTGTGTCTCTGCTGTCAAGCAGGCATTACTTCTTTAGTGACCATGTGCTAGTTTGCTCCTGTCTCCATAGGGAATGTGCCACAATCACCATCCTTATCACCGATTTCTAGAGCGGATAACACTCCCTGGAGTTCTCCAGTCTACGTAGTTTCTAGACTAAGCCTACTTTGATATCAGAAGGACTTCCAAACCAGCACATAAGGGCTACAGACTCTTTTTATATCATTAACTTTTCATCCACAAGTCAGGAACTCTTACAAAGGTTGCATGAGACCTTTAAAAATCTCCTCTGCAGAGGGAGAGGATTGTCTCACATCCATCACTGCAGAACCTCAGAGGGAAGGAGAAAAGTTTAAGTCTCATTATGCAACCAGTGAGGAATAAGGTGATTTTCTTTCCGTAAGCTGAAGGTTAAGCCACCTTATTCATGACCTGCAGCGGTTTTGCACAAAGCTGCCAGTATACAAAAAATAGTGTTCTATGATATATCTAAGTATGGATTAGTTTTGTTTAAATGTAATGTAGTGTGGTTTTTTCCCTTTCCTTTTTTTTTTTTTTTTTTCCCCACAAGGAAGGGAAAGAATACTCTGAAAGGAGTCCTGCCACAAAAAAAGCTATAGAAATAAAATATCCAGTAACCTAAAATAACATGCAAATCCTGGGACATTGAAATTTCAAAGCACAGGCATATAGTGCATTCCAGCCTGACCTTCTGGCTGTGTAGCAGACAATCAAAAGAAGTCTTCTGCAAACTTGCTTGTGATAAATAGATAAAAAGGGGTTGTCGCACATCTAGAAATGAGACTATTTCAGCAAGCTGGAGCTACGTCATGGACTATTTTAAAATAAGTCAAAAGGAGTTCAGGCTCACTGGAAAACACAGAGCTTTGAGAATTTTAAAATTTTCGGAGTCTGCCTTTTGCGGATTTAGATTAGGACTGGACACAAGCCGTACAAACTCAGAAGTGATTTTCACTTTGATAACAAATTGGGCAAGTCACCAAATGACAGGTTATAGAATGGTTCGGGTTGGAAGAAACCTTAAAGATCATCTTGTTCCAACCCCCTGCCCTGGGCAGGGACACCTCCCACCAGACCAGGCTGCTCCAAGCCCCATCCAGCCTGGCCTTGAACCCCTCCAGGGATGGGGCAGCCACAGCTTCTCTGGGCAACCTGGGCCAGGGGCTCACCACCCTCACAGGAAAGAATTTCTTCCTATTATCCAATCTAAATCTACCCTCTTTCAGTTTGAAGCCATTACCCCATGTCCTATCGCTGCACTCCCTGATAAAGAGTACCTCCCCATCTTTCCTGTAGACCCCCTTTAGGGACTGGAAGGGGCACTAGTGTCTCCCTGGAGCCTTCTCTTCTCCAGGCTGAACAACCCCAGCTCTCTCAGCCTGTCCTCACAGCAGAGGGGCTCCAGCCCTCTGAGCATCTTCATCCTATCTTGGCTGCCAGGGGAGAGGTGAGACAAGCAGGTGCCATCCATGGGCCAGCAATTTCGCCGGGCAGGAGAAATGTCTATCGTAAAACACACGTGCAAAAATAAATAAATCACACCAAAACCAGAGAGGTTGAACTGAACAACTCATTTCTCAGATCTGTGGTTAACGTGCATTCAGGTTTGCTGTTTTAAGATCCCAGGTAAAAGTTGGAGGCAGTCAAACCCCAGAGCACTGCATGTGCTTGTTTTTTGCTACCGTGACCCTGGTACTTGGAGTTAATTGAAGAAGATAGTACTACATCTAAATATTTATTGCCAAAATCAAGCAGCACTGAAGTTGAATGCTGATCACATGTCTGCCAAGGGTAGATTTGGAGATTAAAACTGGATTATAAACATTTTACGGATTTGGAGGAAGACAGTTTACTCAATCCAAATGGACGAGGTTGAAAAATCCTTTCGCAAGCGAGTCCTACGGGGCTGCTGCAGCAGCCTTGCTCCATTGTCATCACAGAGTTAAGAACAGACAGAAACTCGAAACAATTTGGCAAGAACGATAATGGGACCAGTCGGGATCTGTCATCAGCATACTGGCCACTGCAAAAGAGTGATTAAATAGGAAGACACAGACAATTATCAAAGACTAATTGCTTATTGTTGCTAGAACTATATTTTAAATGTGTTTTTCTTTTTTAATTGCTTTTGGAGCGAATAAAGTGTCCTTAATTCAATTGTGAAATGTTTGGGAATGGGAAGCCTGCCAGGAATGAGGCAGCTCGGAGGTCTTGTGGAAGCAATTGCCTCTTTCAGTAGCCTATATGCATGTTCAGCCATCCCATCCTCTGCCAACTTTCCTATTTTCAGGTCGGTGCCCCTGTGTCAGCTGAAGGTCTCTGGGTTGCTGGTACTTGCAGGAAGCTGTGCTAGTTTGTGCGTGTCTTTTCCTGTAGTTTTTATTCATCTCTATCCAAGGGCCTTGACCCAAAGAGGAGCTGAACCCTTCAGGTCCATAGGGGTTTTGGATCAGCAGGCACTCAGTATAAGGGCACTTTTTAGGACAGGACCAGCAGCGGTTGACAAGGTGAGATATTCCTGTAATTTGAACCTGTGACAATACAAACCCCTGTATCCCTCTGTAGCTATTGATGGAATGGCATTATGCAGGGGATGGATTTGGCTCGGTATTGTGTCAGTATAACAATGAATGACCACGGGGGCGTTACTCCGAGTCAAGATGCTCAGGTTTGGTCTGAGGAGCAGATCCAAATCACATACAGAAGCTTTTATGCAAATAGCTACGAGGCTCTCATGCTATTAAATAACCATTCAGCGTTTGCATGATGAGAGTGACAGGGAACACAGTTTTTATATTCATAGAAATATCTTTTGTATGGGTGTATTCAGCCCTGAAAAGACTTGTAATGGACAAACAAATGTAGCCAATGCTGTATCTCTATGTGTAAACAATTTGCATGAGTGGTTTAGAAAATGAAAGGGAACTGGTCTACATGAGGGATAACAAGTGGGAGGAGAGGAAACAAACAGTGTTTAGGTCCGTATGTTGGAGGAGATACATAGGAAAATTCAAGGAACCTGCTGCCTTACCAGAATGCTCCATGTTACCTGCCAGCTCCTCTGAGCAGGCAACTCTACCCCAAATAACAGGCTGCTAAAACTGATGCTGACCTGATGTGCAGTAGGAGAAGAGGGACAGAGAACTTGCTTGTTTGGAGACAGGCAGAATCAGCTTGCTCCGTACACAGAGTTCGCCTGTAGTATAGGGTTTTTTCTCCATTTGGATCTTTCTTCCATCTGCATAATACGTAAGATCAGAAATGTACAGAATTGTTCAGCCTATTTCTAAATGAAAGATTTAAAAAAAAATGAAAAAGAAAAATTAATTCTCTTTGCATTGTTCAGTTCCTTGCAAAATCCCGAACAAACACTCATGCAGAAGAGGACAAGAAGGAAAAAAAAATACCAGAAGTTGTTCTAGACAGAATGGCTTGGCCTTTTCCTTGCTCTTTTGGGGCAATTAGAAGTAAAGCTGGCCTGGGCAGACATAGTAATCAGCACTTTAGATTTAGCTCAGAAAAAATGAATCATTCTGCGAGACTTTCACTGCAGCAGCTCTGGCTTGGGCTCTTGGTCTTTGGCTTTCCTCCACTGAAGCACCCTGATGGGCATTATCTGGAGACGTTGCTGCTCCTCTCAGACCATGGCTTTCCCCGTTCACAGACCGAGATGAGTAAAAGTAGTATTTTGGAACAACTCTAGCAGCATAAAAAATGCTTGATTGACTAAAATTCCCCTATCTATCACAGTACAGCTGAGCAAGCCTTGCTTGGGCTTGAAGACCTCTTTTACCTCCTATGTGAGAAGTATTTACTCATTTGGGCGTCTCTTGCCTTGTGTTTTGTTGACCTACTGGTCTGTGCAAAGCCATGCCTGCGTAAGGCGTTTGCTTGAAGTCTTGAGGCCGGTTCCCAGCTGCAGCGAATGGCAGGTGTCTGCTTCAGTTTGGGATTCAAAATCCAGTTTAAAAGCAAATATCCAATGGAAATTTCTCCATCCCACACTATTAAGATGAGCACAAGCACCCTGCCTTCCTCTGCAGCCTGTTTTTAAAAATCAACCCCAACTTGAGCGAGGAGAGTAAACATTGGTGGAATATGCATTTCCACTGAGATTAACCATGCATTTGTATGTGGCTTTCCAAAATTAAACTTTCACAGTGGCAAACAGGGAGCTGGGTGTGGAAATGCAATTAACCACGAGTCAGGGCTCTTGACGTACAAGTGGGCCAGTGAGTTGCGAGTGCTCACACACCAACTTGACAAAGTAGCAAGAACAACTTGCTGTGTGTTAACATGAGCAGAGTAAATAACACAAAATGTTAATAATGTTTGGTATTAATTTCCAAGCTGCTCCTTTGGGTGATGTAGACAGAAGTGCACCTGGCAGGTGATGGTGAATTATGTTTTTCTTGTGGAAAATTTAGTGATTGTCTTTCCCTTAATAACATTCATTCCCTTTTCTTGAGTTTTGAGATCCAGAAAGACAGACAGTATATGAAAGCTGATGTATTATTTTCATTTAATGGTCTCCCAGGCATTGTGGTGTCAATAAGCATCACCTATCAACTGGGACATGAAATATTTTTCCAACTAAAAGATGAATTCATAGAAGTCCTAAAATTCTTGGCTAGGGCCATCAGTGAAAAACCAAGGCTTTCCAATCACTCTTCTCACCCATTCTTCCAATGATCTTAAGGGTGTTTTCCAACCAAAGTGATCCTGTGATTCTATGATTCTCAGTGTCTTGTTTTATCATGTTCTGCCTTCAAAAATGTGTTGGACGTTTTCTCCCTTGGTACAATAATTGCTTAGGGAAGATATTAGGAAATATCCCGCACTTCCTCAGAACAGCCCCATGCCTGTCCCCAGGTTTTGGGGTAGAGACTTCCTTTTTTTTCGTGGCTATCAAGCATTGCAGGGTAATGTTGTCACCCAAGGATGGGTGCCAGTGGATGTCTGTAGGTAAATGAGCAAGAAAGGAAAGAGAAAGAAAGAGGGGAAAAAACAACAATAAAAAAGCAGTATTCTGTTGGCTTGTTAATGTACTTTAAAGAGGATTTAACTTTTAATTAGAAGGAGATTGGTGGGTCTTTGTGCTTTTTTTTTCCCTGACAGCCTGAGTTTACACTTCCACCTTTGTTATGTCATTTATATGTGCTGTTTACGTTAACTTAGTCCTTCTAATTTTCAGAAGTACTGTTTACCTTGTATCTGAATCTTCGGAAGGTGGAGATATGGCCACCACTGTCTTCTGTGCTAGTGACTGTATCTTCTGATTCAGAGCTCCTGCATATCGGAGCCAATAATGATTCACTCTCACAGCAGTGGTGTGAGCAGTCTCAGCTTTTATATGCCATCTGTGTGAGCGAGCTGAATCTGCAGAAACGGGACCCTGTACACATGGCTTTTCCTCTGCTCATGGATGAAAATATTAAAGCAAATCCGTATGGTCCATGAGATGTTTTCTGTGTCAGGAAGTGAGTAAAACTGCCTGTCAAACCAAGCTGTTCTCTCTGATGAAAGGGGACTGTTTTTAAACACTCCTTTCCATAGTATTTTGCACGCCAGCCATGTGTGTTTTCTCATCTGACGTCTCATTGAGATCCTTGGCTTCGGTACGGCAGGAGGGAAGGGTGTGCTGGGAGGGAAGGAAATAATCTCTCAATATGTACACAAACACATGTGCACACACACACTCTTAAATCAATCTTAAATTAATTTAATTTTTTTTTTTTTTTGAATACAGAAGAAAATTAATCTAGTTGAGCCAGACTTAATTGCCTCCCTTCTGTTTGGATTTTCTGTTTTCACATGAAGGTATTGGGAAGCAATGCTTTGAGCTATTATTAGATTCAAAGGTGGAGAGAGAGGGCAAAGGGTTCATTTACAATTTGTAAAGCAGAGCATTGAATTTTAAAGCTAAAAGGCAAGTTGATGAGCAGCTTGAAAAAGATTCATGCGCTTAGCTTACTAGAGTGTTTGTGAAGGTTCATGCTGGTCTGGGGAGCTAACCCTTCTCACAGCTGTAATACCTGCTGGCTGAAGGAACCAGGAAAAAAATGAGGTTTTATTTTTTTTAATGAAAGCACTTACCTTGCAGGGAGAAGCTTGAAAACATAAACTGATATAAAGTCATGAATTTATATAAATGCATTTCTTTTGAAGGAAGCAACTGGACTTCACTTCTGTGGCAGGAGGCTGGGAAGCATAAAAATCATACACACACACAGACATTTGTGTTTTGAAAAAGTCAAGTTAATCCCATATAATGGGATACCATTATAGTCACTGCTTCACCTCCATGATTTTAGGGCAATCCTGTAAGAAGCAATCTGATCATGTGGGGCAGGAGAGCCCATAACATTAGAGTGTGCTATTGCAAAAGAAATGCAGTGCCAAACAGATTTTCTAGCCCCTTCCTAAACTGCAATGGTAATTATAACTTCCTTTCAGAGAATCACAGAATCACAGAATGGTTGAGGTTGGCCAGACCTCTGGAGGTTCATCTGGGCCAACCTCTTGCTGAAGCAGGGCCACCTAGAGACACTTGACAAGGACCATGTCCAGATGGCTTTTGAGTATCTCCAAGGATGGAGACTCCACAACATCCCTGGGCAACCTGTGACAGCGCTCGGTCACACTCAGAATAAAAAAGTGCTTCCTGATGTTCAGAGGGAACCTCCTGTGTTTCAGTTTGTGCCCAGTGTCTCTGGTCCTGGCACTGGGCACCACTCCAAAGAGCCTGGCTCCATCTTCTTTGCCCTCTCCCTTCNTTTTTTTTTTTTTTGAATACAGAAGAAAATTAATCTAGTTGAGCCAGACTTAATTGCCTCCCTTCTGTTTGGATTTTCTGTTTTCACATGAAGGTATTGGGAAGCAATGCTTTGAGCTATTATTAGATTCAAAGGTGGAGAGAGAGGGCAAAGGGTTCATTTACAATTTGTAAAGCAGAGCATTGAATTTTAAAGCTAAAAGGCAAGTTGATGAGCAGCTTGAAAAAGATTCATGCGCTTAGCTTACTAGAGTGTTTGTGAAGGTTCATGCTGGTCTGGGGAGCTAACCCTTCTCACAGCTGTAATACCTGCTGGCTGAAGGAACCAGGAAAAAAATGAGGTTTTATTTTTTTTAATGAAAGCACTTACCTTGCAGGGAGAAGCTTGAAAACATAAACTGATATAAAGTCATGAATTTATATAAATGCATTTCTTTTGAAGGAAGCAACTGGACTTCACTTCTGTGGCAGGAGGCTGGGAAGCATAAAAATCATACACACACACAGACATTTGTGTTTTGAAAAAGTCAAGTTAATCCCATATAATGGGATACCATTATAGTCACTGCTTCACCTCCATGATTTTAGGGCAATCCTGTAAGAAGCAATCTGATCATGTGGGGCAGGAGAGCCCATAACATTAGAGTGTGCTATTGCAAAAGAAATGCAGTGCCAAACAGATTTTCTAGCCCCTTCCTAAACTGCAATGGTAATTATAACTTCCTTTCAGAGAATCACAGAATCACAGAATGGTTGAGGTTGGCCAGACCTCTGGAGGTTCATCTGGGCCAACCTCTTGCTGAAGCAGGGCCACCTAGAGACACTTGACAAGGACCATGTCCAGATGGCTTTTGAGTATCTCCAAGGATGGAGACTCCACAACATCCCTGGGCAACCTGTGACAGCGCTCGGTCACACTCAGAATAAAAAAGTGCTTCCTGATGTTCAGAGGGAACCTCCTGTGTTTCAGTTTGTGCCCAGTGTCTCTGGTCCTGGCACTGGGCACCACTCCAAAGAGCCTGGCTCCATCTTCTTTGCCCTCTCCCTTCAGGTATTTGTATACATTGATGAGATCCCCCTGAGCCTTCTCCTCTCCAGGCTGAACAGTCCCAGTTCTCTCAGCCTTCCTCATAGGAGAGGTGCTCCAGTCCCTTAATCACCCTTGTGGCCCTTCACTGGACTCTCTCCAGTATGTCCATGTCTCTCTTGTACTGAGGAGCCTAGAACTGGACCCAGCACATCAGGTGTGGCTTCACCAAGTGCTCTTGTCATCAAAAACTGGGCATCTCCTTTGGAAAGGGGAGTTTTGGCATGGGGACTGTTCAAACTGGGACACCGTCATGGGTTTTGGATAGCTGCAGCTTAAGCACTTCTGGGTTTCTTTGTACTCGCTCTGCCAAGACGTATCTGGGACTTGCTGCTGCATTCAGGCAGCTTTGGTCAAGGAGTTGTTTTCAACCGAATCATTTCCGTTGGAAAAACCTTTAAGATCATCGAGTCCAACCGTTGACCTAACACTGCCCAGTCCACCACTAAACCTTATCTCTAAGCACTGTGTCTACCTGTCTTTTANTATTGCAAAAGAAATGCAGTGCCAAACAGATTTTCTAGCCCCTTCCTAAACTGCAATGGTAATTATAACTTCCTTTCAGAGAATCACAGAATCACAGAATGGTTGAGGTTGGCCAGACCTCTGGAGGTTCATCTGGGCCAACCTCTTGCTGAAGCAGGGCCACCTAGAGACACTTGACAAGGACCATGTCCAGATGGCTTTTGAGTATCTCCAAGGATGGAGACTCCACAACATCCCTGGGCAACCTGTGACAGCGCTCGGTCACACTCAGAATAAAAAAGTGCTTCCTGATGTTCAGAGGGAACCTCCTGTGTTTCAGTTTGTGCCCAGTGTCTCTGGTCCTGGCACTGGGCACCACTCCAAAGAGCCTGGCTCCATCTTCTTTGCCCTCTCCCTTCAGGTATTTGTATACATTGATGAGATCCCCCTGAGCCTTCTCCTCTCCAGGCTGAACAGTCCCAGTTCTCTCAGCCTTCCTCATAGGAGAGGTGCTCCAGTCCCTTAATCACCCTTGTGGCCCTTCACTGGACTCTCTCCAGTATGTCCATGTCTCTCTTGTACTGAGGAGCCTAGAACTGGACCCAGCACATCAGGTGTGGCTTCACCAAGTGCTCTTGTCATCAAAAACTGGGCATCTCCTTTGGAAAGGGGAGTTTTGGCATGGGGACTGTTCAAACTGGGACACCGTCATGGGTTTTGGATAGCTGCAGCTTAAGCACTTCTGGGTTTCTTTGTACTCGCTCTGCCAACACGTATCTGGGACTTGCTGCTGCATTCAGGCAGCTTTGGTCAAGGAGTTGTTTTCAACCGAATCATTTCCGTTGGAAAAACCTTTAAGATCATCGAGTCCAACCGTTGACCTAACACTGCCCAGTCCACCACTAAACCTTATCTCTAAGCACTGTGTCTACCTGTCTTTTAAATACCTCCAGGGATGATGATTCAACCACTTCCCTGTGCAGCCTGTTCCAATGCTTGATAACGCTTTTGGTGAAGAAATTTTTCCTAATATCCAATCGTAACCTCCCCTGGTACAACTTGAGACTGTTTCCTCTCATCCTATCCCTTGTTATTTGGGATTGGAGACCTATGCCCACGTCGCTACAAGCTCCTTTCAGGTAACTGTAGAGTGAGGCTGGGTAGCTCAGCTTTGCTGACCTGACCTCTGGAATAAATGTCCCATTATGTTTCTTTTTTGGTTCTAGCTTCCCCCCCCCCCCTCCCCCCCAGGTTGTTGCACTAAGGCTTGTTCAATTTTCCAGGCTAAAGGACATCTAGAGAACATGCATCATTTTGTATTTTTTTGTCTAAGGCAACAAACCAAAAATAAGTACTAAAGAGAAAATAATTCTGGTGTAAAATGTTTTTTTTTTTTCTGTGAAAGCTCCTGAAGTATAAAAATAGTGGGGTTTTTTTTTAAGAGATATTACTAATTTAAATTTGATGCTGCTGGCAGAGGAATAATGTGCTGTATGTCATAAGGCAAGCAACTGAGGAGGAGCTGGAGTGATCAAAATGCCTCATAGGCGTATGAGATTGTGGGGACAGGTATTCACACAGAGGATGCTTTCTTACATGTGCCCAGGGCTTTCTCTTATCTCTGAACATGAAGCCGTAGTGAAGTAGAAATGTTCCTGTATTAATAGTGCACCGGAGATAACCCCCATCTGAAAAAAAACAGTAATACTGCACGACTGGGAACCCTTTCAGAGCGGGGAATTGGACTAGCAATTTCATAGTGTGTTGGTAATGAAACATTTTGGTTCTGTATAACCAAATGGGCAAGGTTAGCGGACACATTACTCCGGCTGTCATTGTCCCAGCAGTAACCAATTTAGAGGCTTTATATTTTCTGCTATCCCAGTAAGGGAAAGAAAAGTGGAAAGTTAAAAATAGAAATCCCAGAATGAATTAAAGCGCAAAGAGCGAACAAGCTCATAGTACTGCTGTATAATTTTAAAATCCCTTTTTTCCTTATAATCTGGAGTTTAATATATGTATTACATTGCAAATGCTGGAAGTGTCTATCCTGCTGCAAAAGGTCACCTCCATACAGGAGGATTTATTCTGACTGTGACACATGAAGGTGGGCATCCAGCCCTGGATCTATGTTACCACCATTTGTATTGATGATTCTGGTTTGTATTTCCATTCACCTGATGCCGTTGGTTCACAGGAGAACCATGAAAAGTTGTCTGTGGCTTTGGCCTGCAAGGGAAGAGGTTAAAAAGATAATTTCTGATGGCTATGTATAGATCATAACTGAGGTTTTTCATAGTTTTTTCAGCAGATATCAGACCTTCATGAACTGGTTGTTGCAGGTAGTTTCCCTGCAGCACTGCCCTGCATAACACTGCAGAGTTGGGTTTTCTTTCCTAAGGTTAACCGTCATGCGCTCTTGGTTTCGGTTAGGTTAATTTTTCCTGTTAAATTTCCTAAAAATCAAGATTAATACAGTTTCTAAAGCAGGAGTCCAACATAATGTGGAATTGTTTTCTTGATTTGTAGATATCCTCGTTGACGGCAAGCTTTGCGACTGCGATATCGTGGTGGACTGCCAGGTGGGAGACCCCATACCGCTGGAGGTGAAGCTGACCAACTGGAGCAAACACAGCGTGGGGCCCTTCGCTCTCACCGTGACGCCCTACCAGGATTACCAAAATGGGGTGCACAACTATGAGCTGCAAGATGCTATCACCTTTGTGGGATCCAACACCTTCTACATCGATTCAGTAAGTCTTTCTGTCAAATGGATCACGATTCTGGGTGATGTGCATTTGCAGAAAAGAGCTTCATTATTCAGTTGTGCATTTTCTGCGGCAATGTGTGCTCCAGCCGAGAAAGCCAACCGTGTCCTGGGTTGCATCAAAAGCAGCGTGGCCAGCAGGGCAAGGGAGGGGGTTCTGCCCCTCTGCTCTGCTCTGGTGAGACCCCCCTGCAGGGCTGCCTCCAGCTCTGGGCCTCCAACATAAAGGACACGGACCTGTTGGAGCGGGGCCAGAGGAGGCCACAAAGATGCTCAGAGGGCTGGAGCCCCTCTGCTGTGAGGACAGGCTGAGAGAGTTGGGAGTGTTCAGCCTGGAGAAGAGGAGGCTCCGGGGAGACCTTAGAGCCCCTTGCAGTACCTAAAGGGGCTACGGGAAGGATGGTGAGGGGCTCTTTATCAGGGAGTGTACTGTTAGGACCAGGGTAACAGTTTTAAATTGAAAGAGAGGAGATGTAGATTGGATAATAGGAAGAAATTCTTTCCTGTGAGGGTGGTGAGCCCCTGGCCCAGGTTGCCCAGAGAAGCTGTGGCTGCCCCATCCCTGGAGGGGTTCAAGGCCAGGCTGGATGGGGCTTGGAGCAGCCTGGTCTGGTGGGAGGTGTCCCTGCCCCTGGCAGAGGGGTTGGAACTAGATAATCTTTAAGGTCCCTTCCAACCCAAACCATTCTGTGATTCTACGATTTTAAGGCATATTCATTTTTGGAAAGCACCACGTTTGTGACAGCTATTGCTAAATGTCCTGCTGAGTTTGGGGATATAGATTCATCTCTCCGAGATGGTTTAAGACTATAATTTCCTTTATGTAAACCACTAGCAAACTATCAGAGATGGTAAATTTTGGTCACTCCAGATCTGACTAAATGTGAATAGGGAATCTAGATAAAATGTTTAATACCATATTGCCCGTCTCTTGAGCCATCCAGTGCAGCCTGCAGTGATAGATTTTAAGTAACTTTTTCTCTTTAGTCCATAAGAGATATTCCCCAGGCTGAGCCAAGGAACTCAGCAAATCACTTTTAGTCAGGTCCTGAGGAAATGCAACAGACTGCATAAAGAAAATGCTAAACATTAATGACCAGTGTGATGAGCCAGTTAATTTCCTTGTCACCTAGCATACTCTGATAAAACCATAAAGAAAAACAGAAAACATGCTGAAAATGAGACAAAACCTCCCGCTTTTGAGAAAAACTGTGATTTTTATTTTTCTCTCAAATTCTTCATTGGAAAGTTCAAGTCTAGGAGCTTTTACTTACCAAAATTCAGGAATGAAAAACGTACGGACAGTACTGCAGAGTGGAATAAGCGGTATTTCTGGTAACTTATAAAATAAACATGAAGAAGAGTGTGAGTGAGTGGGGTAGTGCTTAGGACCTTTGCTTAGGTCAGCTCTTCAGATAGCTAATAAAATATACCTGTCAAAACTGAATATTTAAGTGAACCTTAGTAAGAAAGAAATTAAAGGTTAACCACAGGGATAGTCACCATGCATATTTTTCAATTACGCATCAGGGAAGAAAATATTTCAAAAAAGCTAATGAGCATGGAATACACCATCAACTTGAATTTTAATGGGGGCTAACTATATTCTTAGCTGAATAATTTAAATATGTCAGCAGAAATAATCAAGAGATGGCTTTCTTTGACTCTCTTTCTGACAATGTGGGTTTTTTTAATCAGAGTAGCAGTGTTTGGATGCCCAGCTGCCGAAGGGCCTGACCCTCCGAGCTAATGAGGGAAAAGGGAGATGTCAGCGTGATGTATTCTTACCTTCTGATTGAGGCTCCTACGAGGCAAAAAGTCAAGAGGTCACTTCTCATGTGCCTGCCCAGGCAGCCCTCTCATACGTTATGGACCCCGCTTTTGCCCCGTTGTTCAGTAATGTGACATTTCTCCTGTAAACACAGTCCTCGATTGGTTAAAAATAGAGTTGCTTTCTGCTATTTGTCCTCCTTTTCTTTCAAAAAGGTAAAATAAAGAAAATGTCGACTCTTAGACAAGAAGTGTTGTATTTCATGGTATGGAGTATTGTTACTTGTCCTACACAGGATCCCAGAGAAAATGCTTAGTCATATTTCTTTGAGGCATAGAGCCCTGATCATGGAAGAAAATTCTTTAAACAGTGTATCTAGTGCTGTCAGAGGCACTTTCATCCCCTGTAATAACTAATTCATTAATAGAAAAAAAGATTTGAGAAAGCTGCACCTGTTTTGGGGACAAGAAGAAAGTCCTGGTTTCTGTATTTGATACTTCAGGGAAGAATGAACACACTCAGAACTGTGTTCATGCTCTGAGTTTGGCAGAAGCTCAGACGTTGGTTAAGAAACTGAAGAAGCTTGTGGTTGGGTGAGATGAAAGAGATTCTGAGGTTTTTTTATAAGTGAAAGCTGAGACACTGGACTGGATACAGTACTCAAAGGGGGCCTACAGGAAAGATGAGGACAAACTTCCTAGCAGGGCCTGTTGTGATGGGACGAGGGGTGGTGGTTTTAGACTAAAAGGGGTAAGATTCAGGCTAGATATAAGGAAGAACTTTTTTATGATGGGAGTGGTGAAACACTGGCCCAGGTTGCCCAGGGAGGTGGTTGATACCCCATCCTTGGAGACATTCAAGGCCAGGTTGGATGGGGCTCTGAGCAACCTGATCTAGTTGAAGATGTCCCATTCATAGTACGGGGGTTGGACTAGATGGCCTTTAAAGGTCCCTTCCAACCCAAACCATTCTATGATTCCTGCTGTTGTAGCTCAGTGCTACTTTGTCAAAGCTGTTAAATGTTTTCCCATTATTTTTATAAACTGAGGTCATGGGCACATGATTATTCTGCTTGTTTAATGGAGGTGGCTTGAGATATTACCATCTCACAGAGTCTTGTTTCTGCCCCTCTGCAGGAAGATGCTCCTCTCTTCCCCAGCAGACCAGGCGGGAGAGATAGTGTGAGCATTTGTTTTGGTGCAAAGTTGGCCAGTTTAGCAAAAACTACGTTTGTCAGCAGTTTGGGCTGACTGTACACTGACACTGGCAAGGAGGTGGTGACATGATTTATTGCACTGCTGAGCTGGGTGGGAGGAAGGGTGGAGAACTAGCGTGTGGTTTGACGTATCAGTAGTGTACGGTAAAGAACAAGTGGGAGCATCAGGTGTTACAGCAAGACAAGATACTTCTCACGCCCTGAAAATTTGTTCTGTTGTCATGCTGATGCAGAAACTACAACGTTATTGGTGCTCAACTGAATGTGATTTCGCTGGGGGAAAAAAAGCAACAACCCAAACCCCCTCTACTTTTCTAAATGGAATTTTATATTAAGCCTGATGCTCAGCAAATCACAATTATTTTTGTTTCCAGACTAAAAAGTTTCAAATCAGTTTCTGCTGCTATCTGGAAGACAGGGGATACATACAGGAATTTTCGGCAGGCACATGCTGCTTCACAGTATGAATATAAATTGTTTAAAGGGTAAAAGTCATACGATTTTGTATTTCTCTTTCTGGCGGCTTGAAGTCCAGGTTAGATGATTTATCTGGGAAGTAATGTAATGAGTGCTTATTCGCCTTTTTGTGCTTTTACTTCAGTTCAATGCAGCAGTCTTTGTGACAGAAAGTCTCTGCTGGGATATGCTACTTCAAAAAGCAAATTCTTTTACTGAAAATTTTAAAGGATATTGAGATATTTCCATGCATTTTAAATTAAGTAGAAACTTTGTTTTTAAGCACAGCATCTAATTTGGTTAACCTTACCTTTCTATGTCTGCATTTAACAAAGTGACTTCATCAGTTATAATTTACGTTTTTGTTCAGTGCAGGGTTTTGAAACATGAGATAACATGGTAGGCCCCCATGTTATCTCCCCCATCCACTACAATATATTGCATTAATTTATTAATTTATTATTTTTTATCTCACTACACAACCTGAAGTTTATCTTAAGCCGTATTATTAAAAATTCTTAGTTCTTACCAGTGTTGGGTTTTTTTTAGCTAATTAGTTGATCAGAGTTGCTTCTTGCCAAATTAAAAAAATAAATTAAAATTATGCTCTATGGATACTCCTGTAACTCTCAGCAATTTGACTTTTTCTTGTTGTTCCTGCTTTTGCCGTTACTGTCCTCCAGCAGCTTTTTCCCTGTATGTGTGATCATGCACTAGCTCAAGTGATTGGTAGTGGGAGATGAGGAGAAATTCATTAGTAGGTGGTCATTTTGAATCAGCTCAGAAGCTATGATGAACATTTGCTCACTTCTGGCAGGTCCTTTGTGGCCCATCTGGAACAAATTAGTTTTCTTGGCACTGTTTTACTCGCACTGTAAACTCTTTGGGGCAGCGAACAGGAGCTGGCACTAGCCCTAATCTCCAACTGAGCTCCCTAAGTACAACAGCAGTATAAATAAGTAGTAATTAGTTCTAAGCAATCGCAGTCCCACATGGTAGCCTGAATTGGGGAAGGATTAGGATGGAGCTAGAAACTTAATTTTTCATCTATCTCAGTGGAACCAAGGGGTAATGTGGGCATTCTTTTCTTGATTCCTCAGTCATGTTTTTCTAGGGTAGAAACTTTCCGTCTTTGGTCTCCGTGTAAAGGATTTGGTGCAATTTCAGTAAAATCTCTTTTGACTCCGACTCGATTCAGCAAGCATGTGTTCAGTGGCGCCCCAGACTGGCACAACATACAAACACGTATCTAGGCAGTTTGCTGCTAGATCGAACGACAGTACAAATTTGGTCTGGATCAGGCACGAGTATGGGATCTTCATGTTTCTCGCAGGTTGGCGGGATCATACATTGCAATCAGTGGGATTGTGTGTGCTGTCAGCTACGGAAGGAAACATCTCGCTTGTGTACACATCTGAACAAGTCACCCCAAGCTCCCTTCACAGGCGGTGGAGAGCGAGTCATCAGGGTTGATGGAGTTTAGGCGATATTTTACCTCATTCTGTGTTTGATCAGATGAATCCTTGTGTTGAACAGCTGGCTCAGATGTAGGCATCTACTTTACAGACGTTTGGGTGGACTCACTTCCAGACTGAGGCATCTGAATGAGTTGGTGTAACCATGGCTGCTGGCCAGCAAAGCTCCTATTAGTCAATGGAGGTGTAGTCTGCAGCCAGTAGAACCTGACTTCCACTAACACAGACACCAGGGGTGAGATTCAGTTGCCTAAAAGGTGTCTAGCATCATTTAGGTGCTGTGGGTATCCCACCTGGCCTCCACCTACTGCCAGAAATCCTGTAAATCATGCTGTAAATCTTGCCAGCCCTGTGCAGATGTCTCAGTGCCTTCAGTCATCCCAAATGTCCCAAGGTGCCTATGCTTAGGCAGTTATCCTGACTCTGTAGTCCGGCCAGGTAGACCATTGTGTGTTTGCTCCACTGGCTACATTGACTAGATGTCTCCTTACTGTAGTAGGAATTTGGATACTTAGTGTGCAGAGAGTCGCCTAAATGTAGGTGGTTTAACCTCAAAATTAGTCCTGTGCCTGGTATACTATTTGGGTTGGATTTGTCCCTCTACTTACCTGACTGCTGCTGATGTACTTGTGGTCTTCTAGGAGTATTTGTAGGCAGCCCCACTGGGGATGCAGCCTCACTTTCCAAAGTTAGTTACTATTTTGGAAGAAACTTCACGTACCTTTCTGCGGAGCCGCTTGCTTCTCAACAGTGTAAAGGTTTCAAGCCACTTTTGCTTCCCTGTTTCTTCCCCAAACCACAAGTGTTGATTAGAGTAGTGGCTGTACAAGCGGTCTTGCAACTGTGGATAGTCCCCAGACCATGAACGTAGCTGTCAGGTCTGTGCATACTGTGCTCGTGGAGATGTGCTGCAGGCAAAACTGGACACATACCACTACCTGCCCCACTGGCTCTTCTCACTTTGGATGGAGAAACTGATGACTGGTGCAGAGACTTGTGCTCTGAAGACAAGAGGAAGGTGCAACCATGTAGACAGAACTTCAAATGAGTGAAAAGATTGTTTATGCTGATGTGCCTGAAGCCACCTTACTGCTTGTCAAGGGCTCAGATCAATGCTACTGCAGATATTTCTTCATGGTGCACCTACATTCAGGAAGAAATTTTTCACTCTGAGGGTGGTGAGGCACTGGCCCAGATTGCCCAGAGAAGCTGTGGCTGCCCCGTCCCTGGAGGGGTTCAAGGCCAGGCTGGATGGGGCTTTGAGCAACCTGGTCTAGTGGGAGGTGTCCCTTCCCATAGGAATGGGGTTGGAATTAGATGATCTTTAATGTCCCTTGGAGCCTAAACTATTCTATGATTCTGTGAATCTATGATTAGGGAAAATGGAGTGTGATCTTGAAAATGGTATTGGTCCTGAGAAGGCTTTGTTTGCTATTTGCCTCCACTCATTGCTGGCATTAATGCCTGCCTCTGTCGTCCTCTGGATACAAGTCGGAATCAGTTCCAATGAGGCAGAAACAAGGCAGACAGCCCCGGGAGGAAGGGAAGGAAGCAAGAGGGGAGACTGCTTGATGTTGTTCTGCATGTCCAGATGCAATGCCAGAGGGCAAGAACTTGTACCCAGCAAGAAGGGGAGATGCCAAGGACAGGGTCAGGAGAACAGCTGTGGCTGCTCTGATCACTCATGTGGATGATACGATGCTGACACAAGTTTGCTGTAGGTCAGCAAAAGTGCTCAGCACCAAAGCCAAAGGGAGCCTGGGCTCTGCCAGCTCTGATGATGTTGCTGCCTGTGAACAGACTCTGTGCAGGAGCAGCAGTTTAGGCAGGATCAGCAAAGATGCCTGGTACCCCAGGGGACTATACGGGGTGCGTGTCTGCTGGCTAAAGGACCCAGCAATGAAGGTCCAAAAACACCTAGAATCGGAGGAAACAGAAACAAACTGCTCATTGCCCTCACATCTGAAAGCTACAGAAAACCTTCCTCACTGGAGGTGATGGCAGGCAATTTTCAGCTCTGGCATGTTCTAGAGGTGCCCCACACCCCTGGAAACATTTTCATAGAATCACAGAATGGTTAGAGTTGGATGAGACCTTAAAGATCATCTAGTTCTAACACGCCTGCCCTGGGCAGAGACACCACTTACTAGACCAGGTTACTCAAAGCCCCATCCAACCTGGCCTCGAACCCTTTCTAGTGGTTTGTCTCCCCCTCTCCTCTGCCATGGTCCAGTCATCATCTTTCTTTTTGCCTTCCTATGCAATGGCATGGTGCCCTTCAGCAAGGGGTGTCCATAGACACTTTCCCAATTAATACCCAGTTGTTAATGTCCCAGTTTAGCACATGACCAAATTTTTCATAGTGGACAAGAATCCTGATAACCTGTCTCAGAGCCTTAGCCTTATCCCTTCACTGTTCCAGGTGGTAACGTCCCATCGGTTCCCAATGAAATCTCTTGCAAAGATTTTCTCCCCCTGAATCCAGTCCAGTCCAGCACATGTGGACAGCTCATTCTTCTGGATCCAACACCAGAGTTTCTGTTGTGATTGGGCTTGGGTCCAACTGACCAATGGAATGTCATGCTGTCATTTGGAATCAGTGTTGGCCTCTGTAACATGATGGACACGGAGGTGTTTGGAGATGACCAAAGGACCATTACCAATAAGTATTCAAGTGAAAAAGAAAATACATGGACGCAGGCCTATTCGTGACAGTAGGGATGACCCCATGATATATCTTGAGCTGGTGGTTTCAGAGAGCAGAAGGGAACTGGTGAGATGGTCTTGGCAGAGGGAAGACCAATACCGAAGAGCATCAGGTGCCCTTTATTGGATCTTTTCTGCTGGGATGAAGTTGCTTTTTGACAATTTTTTAAAAATAAATTATATATCCAATAGAGTGGTTTTGTACTGATTCCGTGTTTTGCATCTGCAGCAACTTTAACCCAATTCTAGACACCCTGAAACTGGGTTGAACATCTTGTGGAAAGAGATATTAATTCAAACATTATCACATGCTAAACAGTCATGGGATTGTTAAAGTTAGAAATTACTTAAGTGTCTTGCTGAAATGATGGACTGAGATATATTATTTTTTTATAAAGATATTGATTGTGAATGGTTTTGAGATGAAGGGAGTTATATAGATGTAGAAATAGTGTGAACTCTATATTTAATTTAGACAAGTTAAACCAGAGTGGTTACTTTTTGTGGGATGTTTCTTGCTATACTTAATTATTTTGATGATAGTGAATATGGTTTTAAATGGTTTTAAAAGGCAGTGGTTTTAAACTAGAGCAGGGTAGGTTTAGATTAGACATTAGGATGAAGTTCTTTACAATGAGGGTGGTGAGACACTGGCCCAGGTTGCCCAGAGAGGTGGTGGAGGCCCCATCCCTGGAGACATTCCAGGCCAGGCTTGATGAGGCTCTGAGCAACCTGATCTAGTTGAAGATGTCCCTGCTCACTGCAGGGGGGTCGGACTAGATGGCCTTTAAAAGTCCCTTCCAACCCAACACATTCTATGATTCTATGATTGAATATTACAGATTCCTGATTAGGATTTGCAGTCAGATTGTGTCTGAATAATAAGTGGGGATGAATTTAGTTATTGCTATGTTGTTAAGTGATGTTTAACCATGTGTTTAGCATGAATACAGAGCCATGATGTGGACCTTTAATATAGATGTTGGTAATTGCAGTCTGAGGAAAGATGTTCCCGGATATTCAGGACATTCTGTGGGACTTCCATCTTAGACCAACTTTGTTCTGGAGTCAGTGACTCCTGAAGAAATTTATTCTGGTTTGAGCTATGCCACAGTTTCGCTGCATGAGAGAAAAATACAGGATTTAATTTTCAATGCTCCAGTTTTACCATTTCCAGAATAGTGACAAGATCTTTACTCCTTTTTGTGTGAAGGCAATATTGAGAAGTGAATCTAGAGATTCACTTTGAGATCATTTGAAGGAGCTACTGAACTGCAAAGCGCAATTATTTTGTTTTCTTGGTGGTTTAATTGTACTGATTTTCACATTCTTTTTTCTAGGTGAAGCCGACCAAAGACTCTGTGTACTTTGGAGCACTTCTCTTTCTCTACACGGGTGATTTCTACCTGAATATCAAATTCCATGAAGACAACTGCAGCAGGGAGCTGCCTCTCTCCTGGTTCTGCCTTCCTAGTGTCCACATCCGTGCTATGGAGCCTGTGGTCCAAACTAAGCCGTAAATGTACTGTGTGCTGTTTGATTCACCACAGTGCGCAGAAATACTTGGCACATCCTCTGCTTGACCCCAGCTTGTTTCTGTCCAACCCCAGGCCACAGTCCCTACTTTGTAGGAACAGCTGAACACTTTCTGAATTGGCTGGTAGTCATTTGGGCAGCTGCTATAGCTAATTTCAGAGAGAGAGAGATAGATTATAACTATGCTAGAGTTTTCGTCTGTTTCCAAAAAGCCTTTGAAACTGCTAATATATGCATTATACTTTCATATACTCTATTGATACCAGTGGGTTTGAAAGGGTCTTGAAGGCTGAATTTAAGAGGGCTGAATTTAACCATGTGTTCAAGGCCTCAATTCCAACTCAAATAATCCCATTTTAGCATTTTTCAACAAGAGTTGTATATCTGTATGAAATTCCTCTTGGCTTGCACCCATTGTATGTACCCTTGAGATGTACTGCTCTCTTAGACTTGTTCCCAGGCTTGTTCTTGCTCACTTGTTTGCTGAGTGTTTGGTGGTTTTGGTAGTAAATAGCAGTAGTGATGCTTTTTCCTGCATTTGTGAAAGAAAGAATAGCAAATGTGCCTCCAGTTATTCTTTTCCTCCCCTGAGCTCAGTGTCACTTGCTTGTGGTAAAGTCACTGCCTTTAGTTTGGTAGATCTATGAACAAGAAATGAAAGACAGCAACGAAGAGCTGAAGAGTTTTGTCTTTGAGAAAGGAAATAAACCAACTTTTGGGTTGCCTGTGAATTTGGGCTTTCATAGTTCTGCTTTATACAATCACAATCGCTTGAAACATTTGCAGACACTTAAGGAGCCACCAGAATTAATCAGCTGGTTGTTAATATCCTTTTGCATGAGTTTTTGTAAACCCCTCTGATCAAATTTCTCATGCTAATAGACTGGGCTTGGTTATATCCTTGGTTTTTTCCTTTTGTTTTTTTAGAATGATTAAGTTCAATTATTAGGCAATTAAGACCATGGAGTTCCTGACCATAGAAGTTGATGAATGTACTGAAAAATTAGCCTGTTGTCTTTCAGAATAATGTTTTTGTATAAAGACTTTCGCGTTTACCCCATGTAAAGCAGGGAGATGTCTTAGCTGTATGATTAATATATTATTTCATGGACCATATGTTTCAAACCCGTCTCAGTCTTTCCTGAAATTTACAGCCTGCAGCAATTAAATTTGGTCGTAATGGACTTTTGTTGGTGGATACACCAAGTTGTGGCAGGGGCGCTCCAGTTACCTCCAGGTAGCTCTATATGTGCTAAACCTACATGCTCAACCTGTTTGCTGATTTTTTTGTTTGTGTAGGCTTCATCCAAATGTGGGCACACCACTTCATGCCTGACCTGCTCATGGTGTGGAGTACTAGCCCAGATAGCTCATCCTGGCTCTCTTTGCCATGCCTAGTTGTACTTCTAGATGTGACTGGTTTTTTTTCTGTAGGAACAACAGTGCTCAAAACTCAAGTCACTGCATGTTTGCAAATGACTGGATTGTATTCATCCTAAACACGTTTATGATTTGAGGGAACTGTAGCTATAGCATGATAGCTGTATTTCCAGTGTGTGCAGGGTATTCTATCTAAAAAACTGTATTGTGGCAATGTTATCAGTGTTTGCTCCTGAGCTGTGGCTCAGTACACAGCTTTGAATACCAGAGTGGAAGTCTTCAATCTGAAACTGATGGAAATCTGAGACTGACTGAAGATTTACTTGCAATGGTGTACTGCTCTGTCAGCTGCCAGCATGCAATGTCCAGTAAGAAAACTCTTCCTTCAACTTGCTTGGTGGTTCTGTGCCAGAGACACCCATGGAAAGAGGGTCCAAGCAGCTGAGCTGGGCATGTTTTATGTGTTAGTGGAGCTTGGTTGGCCAGTTTGTGCCATGAGGCTGAATTCTTTGTCACTACATAGGCATATACACAGGAAAAATAAGATTCTGGGAGAGCAGGAATTAAACCAGTTCATCTTCTCCGTAAAAGCTTGCTTTTGACATGTGTCCCTGTACTATGTTATACAACACTGTTGCAGCAAAATCCAAATTGGGTTTTATTCAGTATTCCCAGCAGGTAATCTGTGGATGCTTGGAATACAGCTAGGGCTTTGTAAGGACCACATTGCATTTGCGAGAAAAATATTGTGAAGCAGATGCTGTTGCAGTCAGGATGCTTCAGCTTACCCAGCTAAGGGATCATTTCCTAGTTTATTTTTGAGAGCATTCTCTGAAAAGAGAGGATATTGTTCCATGAAGCCTATACTGGGATGCAGCATTCCTGTGCCCTTTACTCATAAAGGATCCTGATCCACAGCCTGCTGGAACTGTTGGACTGGGAACAGGTTTTATTAGAACAAAAGCAAGCCGCATGTTTCCAATACGCCATTATATATCTGCCATATGTGCTCATAAATACAACTTCTTACATGTGAGCTGACCCTTACTGTTCTGTCTGTTCATTATATCATAGACCACTCTGTCCCTTGTCAACTTTGATGCTTAGTTGCT
Organism: Rhinoptilus africanus; assembly: GCA_013400135.1. Lineage (NCBI taxonomy): Eukaryota > Metazoa > Chordata > Aves > Charadriiformes > Glareolidae > Rhinoptilus > Rhinoptilus africanus. The sequence goes on along the minus strand of VXBO01008587.1, from coordinate 197,405 downwards.
TTTGGCATTTATGATATCTTTCCCAATTTTCTCACACTTGTCTTGGTGAGAGAGATGAAACACGGGAAGTTCTTCCTTCTGGGGATCGTTTGTGACTTGTCCAGAAGGAGAACATTTAAGTGTCAGTGTAATTTGGAAAAGGATGAGGTGAAGGTATTTGAAATGAGAATACTGCATTGCTTTTGGTTTTCTTTTTAATGGAAGTTTTCACTGGGATTGCTGTCAGGATTGATCTTTGCAGTGCTTGAAAAAAGAATGATACTTTTCTGTTCTGCTCTCCTTTTCTGGAACTGAAAACTTGTTTTTATTTCTCCGAACCACCCAGTTATTATTTTGAACATGATGAGCCAAATTGTGCATTGTTATACAGATGTAAATCTGATATGATCCCACTTGGGTGAATTAAATCATGCCTAATTTAAATCACCATTGCCAAGAGCAGACATTGGTCCAATATATGTATGCATTGGAGAAGCGTAAGTGGTATAAATTTAACTGTCTGAATAAATGCTTATCTTGTGTTATTTACACCTCTGCCTGTCTCTTCTGTCTATAATTCTTAGTAGTGTTCTTTTGTGTGTTTTACTGGTAATAACATAATCTCTTGATGCCGCATTCTGTGTCTGCAGGAATGTATTTGATCCTGGAACTGAAATTTCATCTTCACTCAAACTTTCTCTTCCTAGATGAACTCAGATGAAAGATGTATGCTTCATCATGTAGCTCCTGTGTCAGCGTCCATTAACTGTCAGCTAAGGGGAGGGAGATGCACTCACATGAAAGGTTACTTATGCCTCAGTGTCCTAATATTGACATTGAGGATGGTGAGACACTGGTCCAGGTTAACCAGAGAGGTGTTAGATGCCCCATCCCTGGAAACATTCAAAGTCAGGTTGGACGGGGCTCTGAGCAACCTGATCTAGTTGAAGATGTCTCTGCTCATGGCAGGGGGGCTGGACTAGATGGTTTTTAAAGGTCCCTTCCAACCCAAACCATTCTATGATTTTCTGGTCCTTTCCAATGTCTACATAAACAGCTCAAAGCCTGGAAGGAGGAATACTTATGGAGGTGGCATGTCTGGGAAGACTGATTGGAGGCACTTCTTTTGTGCGCACCATCTGATGTGCAACCCTGTTTGAGCTCCTTCTGTCAAACAGTCCTGAGGCTCCTGTGTGTGTTTGGATTCCCCATCTAGAAGCTCTTAAGCTTTCCTTAGTGAGAGCCAGCTGTACTCACCCTTCCTTGGATCCTCTGGTTCCCTTCCTGGGTGTGGTACTTTGCTCTCACTGAAATGGGATTATGCATCCATCCTACTTGCAGTATGCACACTGGAACAGTGCTGTCTGCCAACTCCACGGGATGTTAAGCAAACCATCTGCAGCTCTGGGCGTGCAGTTCAGCTCTTTGGGCACAGGTGGGATTTGAAGTCTTTCCTACAGATACATGCTCTGCAGAGGTTTGTAAATGTTAATACTCTTTTCTTAATACAGAAGACACGTAGATATGGACAATTTTCATGTTCCGTGTTCAATGACACGTTTACTTCTGGAGGTTGTGCCATTCTGGGGCTTAGGTCAGGGTCCTTGAGTTATCCAGCATATTTCTGTTTTAGCTGTTGGTTTCTCATCTCTTTCACCTCATCTTTCCCACCAACTCTTCCTCTTACTGCTTTTCTGTTTTCCTTTGGTTGATTCCAATGGAAAGGACGAACATGTCCCTTTGGTTTTTTGTCTCTTTCCTCTGCATCTCCATCAGAGCCCTCCTAACACTTAGGTCATCTACTGGGGAAAAAAAGTTGCTTCATACCCTGTTTCAGTTGTTAAAGTGAAGTTTGGCTCTCAAATCTTCTCTTAAAAGCATCTTGAGATGTTCCAGTTGAGTGGGACCTTGTCTATTTTATTACCGTCTCGTGTTGCATGTTGGAGTGATACTTAGGCTACTGCATTCATGATGCATCAGTTCCGTAACACCAATGGGATTTGTGCTGCACGTAGATGACATGTCATTTAACATGTATTGATTATTTATTGTCCCTGAGTTCCTCATTCAGCGAGATATCTAAGCATGTGCCTAATGTTAAGCACGTTAATAGAACCACTGATTACAGCTAATTCAGTCACACGTCTGCCCACAGAATTTGCTAAACCTGTGTCCAGATCCACAATCTGCACCTGAACCCACAAATTTGAGATTGAAGCCCCTGTCCCATTACAGTGCACTGGCCATCTTATTCTTGGATAAACACTGGTTCCCAGGAACTCTGGTACAAGGAGAAGACATCTCATCAAAATTGGGCACTGCCATTTTAATACATGAGGAATAGATACATAAAACAAGTCTGTGAGTGCAGAAGATCCTTCCAGGCCAGTATGCCCTCAGTGTATATCTACATCAACCACAGCAATGAACCTTGAAGGCATAAATCATACGAACGGACTTGCTTGGGAGATCATATTATACCCCAAGGCTGTGCCTAGTACCTGTGTACTGGGTGAGACGGCACTCGTCCACCTCCTGTTTGCTGTTGCCCTTCCAAGTGTTCCTTTTCTAAGGGCTGGTACCAGCACAGGCTGCGGTGACATCCTCAGCCTCCTCATCTCCACATCCATAGGAAATCTCCCCGGGAACTGTTCAGAAATTCCTTGGCATAAGGGAAGACATATGTTAGCAACGAGAAAACATAGCACCACTTTTGTCACGAGGGAGCGCTGGGCCGTTGAAGAGAAGAATTTGTTACAGCCCAATGTTCTTTGGTATCATGATTGAAGAAGGGTGATTTCAGCCCCTTTTCAGCATGTATTCAGTTTGAACAAAACAATGTAGATACTGCCAGAAAGAAATCAGGCCAACTATTGAAATGGTTTAACAATGAGCATCTTGTTAATGGCTACGAGAATGTCATCACTAATCTGTGTCAGAAACAAGGACTTTTGCTATCCAAAGTTTGCCCGTGTTCTTACAGAATGGTCCAGCTCGATGGCCAAAGTGATGCCATGATCCAGTTTAGGCGTCTGCCTCCCACCTCCTTTCCCAACAGCTCAAATCCGGAGCACAGACGCCATTCCCTCCCCATCCCTTTGCCTAATTCACTTCTTCATGTGGCCACACCAGGCTGAACCTGTGCAATGGGTTTGGCCTGAAAAGGGGAAAGAAAAGGCAGGGAATCACAGAAAAACAGAATAGTTTGGGTTGGAACGGACCTCAAAGATCATCCACTCCCAACCCCCTGCCCTGGGCAGGGACACCTCCCACCAGACCAGTTTATTCAAAGCCCCATCCAGCCTGGCCTTGAACCCCTCCAGGGATGGGGCAGCCACAGCTTCTCTGGGCAACCTGGGCCAGGGGCTCACCACCCTCACAGTCAAGAATTTGTTCCTAATATCTAATCTAAATCCCTCCTCTGTCAGTTCAGTGTGTGTACACACGTGTGAGGTGGTTATTGACGTGCAGCTCGATCATTGCGCAGACTTTTGAAGCCTACAGGTTGCAGCATCCCTCTCAGACACATTTGCAGCACTCTTCAGGGCATCATAAATAAGCATTGGGAGGAAGGGACGGTAGAAATGCAGAAAGAAATGGTACCAGTGACACCACCACAAGGTGCCCGAAGTTAACTGGGATGAATCAAGGCCAAATGGGTTATGTAACTGCCACGACATTAAAAATAGGTTACGCTGTGTATTAAGATTTCATTTATAAATTGTTTATAAAGCATTCATAAATGTTAGATATGGTAAGCACGTTATGCACACGAATGCTTTGTGTTCCAACATTATTGATGGCTGTATATACAGCAGCTGCGGGTATTATAGATGATTAAGTCACTGCTCTAGAGACCGACGGTTCAATAGCAATATACAATAAATGATTCATCAATCACTTAAACATGTATTAAGCATTTATGTATTCTTTATAAATGGAACCTTAATATGAAGTGTGACCTTAAGAAGAGTGAAACAGGGAACTTTTCCTCTTTCATCTTTTTTTTTTTTCTTTCTAAAACCAAATTAAAATACCTCTCAAATCACCAATTTCATAATGATTGTGCTTTCCCTCACCTTTGGCTTGAGAGAGGCCACTGGCTCCTGAGAATTAAAAAAGGTTCATGTAACGGCATTTGGATGTGCTCCCCTCTGCCTGCAAACATGTTTTGTGTCGGTTGAAGGTATGGGCTCCAGGGATACAGAAGGATGTCACCTTGCCAGCCTTTAGCCTTGCTCAGTTGTATGTCTGTGGATCCCTGGAGGAAGCACAAGAGCAAAGGATAACATGAGTGTATAGTAAGTAAAGAGCAGGGCAGAAGAGCCATGAAATGAGACTTGAACAGGATAATTTAATTAATTAAATAAACTCTGCGGCCAGCTCTGTGGGCATTTGCTTACCTGTAAGATGCCACCAGAGAAGATGTCACCATTGCAGACCAGGTGAAAGATTTCTCCTTTCCTACCGTGGCACCTGCAATGTGAAAAAAGAACCTGGAGGAAAGTGTAAAGGTATAAAACCTGTCCCTCCCATCTCAGATCTCACTCCCTCGGAGAGCTGAGCCCCTTAAAACTCTCCTTAGTTAGTGGAAGAGATCCAAGATATGCCTGTCTTTCCACACTTGGATGAAGTCCTGGCCAGGGCTGTGTCTTTACAAGTCTCTTGAAGGGGGCATTGCAGGGACCTGTCCCAGATCTGTAGCATTTGAATTGTATATAGATATTAGCCACCTCCATGTGGTGTTAGAACAAAGACCTTGGATAATGAGCATTTAAATTTAGCACAAAAGTAAGACAAAATACATGCAAATGCTTTGGGATATTATTTTTCAATACAAACATTGAGTAAATCTACCAGATTTTCCCAATGGCATAGCTCTCCAAAGGTTGCTGCTGTTGATTTAAATATAAATCATGTCCTCTAAAGCTTGTGGTCAGTCCATATTGGGGGCTTGAGGTCACACAAGCTCTATTTGGAGAAACAACAAGAGGGATAGGTTGATATTATTAACACAAACTTCTTTATTTAAAACCACTGGATACGTACAGGAGCCACACGATGAACTGTTGTGATTTACAGGGCGGTCATCTGTGCTCCCCAGGAAATCCCCAGGGCTCTGTGAGGAAGGAATGCAGCCATCTTTAAGCAATCACCTACCCTGCATCAGAAAAGTCACGTTTCCAAACCAAAATGCCTATTTTTTTGCCAGTGGCTATAAGAGGGAGGGTGAGGTGATTAGCTGAGATGGAGACATCCATTTACCAGACTCTCACGCATTTGTGTGAGATAAATCCCTCTGCCCTGTCCCATCAAATGTGGATGAAGTTAGCAAATGTGTTTAAAACTTTAAAGGGACCCAGGGATACACCTCTGCATGTGAACACCTCATTTCTGTGAAGGTGGGCTAGAGCAGAACCCTTTCCCTCCCCATCCAGGATACAGTTCCGTGGGGGCCAGGATCATACGTGGTCTCTTAAGCGCTGCTGTGCTACAAATACCAGCACTGCGGCTCATTCCCAGTATTTTTCCTTTTTGCTGTGCACACCATCGACCAGGTGCACTGTGACCTTCCGGGTGAGCAGGGAATCACGCGGTCTGTCAGTGAGGAGCCACATGATGGGGAAATACAGATCTCCTGGGGACCACCGATGTAAAAATGTCCAGGGGAAGAGGGAAACCTGCTGCAGCTTTATCTTGGCTTTGTGCAAACCTGCTCTGATGAGACCCTCATCTGAGAGGCGTTTTAAGCTGTTACCGAATGAACTCGGTCATATTTTCCCTCTCTCTTTTCCCCGCGCCCCTTGCTACGCTGTAGATAAGGCGGCAGTGTTTTGGCAGCTGGGAGGTGATGCTCTATCTGTTTGCACATAGGGGATGCTGATGGAAACGTGCCACCCATCCCCGTTACTGGGGTTTAGCTCGCTTCTGCTTATCGTGCTGGGAACTGGTGGTTCTTTTGGTGGCAATGCAAAAAGCAACGATTGCCGGCCACAGATCATAGACCAGGCAGACGTCTGCATTCAGAACTGAAAAAGCCCCTGCATCAGCCTTGCTTACCACTCTCTTGTAAGGCTCGGCTCCAAACCTCTTTTTTCCCCCCTGCCTCTTTAGATTTTCAATTTCCAGGAGTGTTTTCTGATGTCAGATTTATTTATTTTGTAATCCCTTCCTCTTCTTTGTGTCATTTTTCTGCAACTAGACTGTACCGTTTTGTCGGTTTGACCTAACCCTTTGTTTCTGGGTTTGGAGCCGTCAGAGAGAGTCTGTGCCAGGGTCTGTGCCGCGGATGAAGTCCTCCTCTCTGTTTTCAAGTGCATCCTTCACCTGCTTAAGGCTTGTCCACCTCCTGCCCTGCTCTGCTGCCTGCCTTATTTCAAGGTTAGGGTCTGGGAGGAGAAGAGCCCTGCCTGGCTGGGGTCTCTTCAAACCTGGTGTATGTGGTTTGAATTAGACCATGATATTGCTGTCCACTCTTCCCTTATTTATCAGTCCTCCCACTGGCTCCCAAACAACACCCAGGCAAGACTCCGTTTCTGGCGACCTTGGTGCATTGGAGAGGAGGGAGGAGGAAAGGAGATTTAGTATCACCTTACTATCTCCTGTAAAATCTTTGTTTTGTTGCTTAGTGACAACATCTTTATTCACAGTCCCAGTGCTGCATGTAAAATACTGAAGGCGAAGCGCTGCCGTGCTGTACGAAGTTAAGCTTCGCTAAATGCCACACCTCCCTGCCTGGCGATGTGGCTCCCAGCTCCTCTTCCAAACACCAAAAGGCACCTCAGGACCCAGCGCTGCAGGTTGGCACTGGACACACCAGCTCCATGGCAGCGTGGTGGTTTCCTGAAGTAGTGGTGGTGGGTCTCGGTCTCTCTGCAGTCTCTGGGACATCCCAAAAATTGCTGGTGTCCAGGTAGGCAGGATCTGGGGTCAGATTCAGACTGCCTAGGAGGACAACGTCCATCAGACAGCCCTGCAGAGGCCGGGAGTTTGAGGTGACTGCCTCACACGTGTATAGACACAGCCACGCTTAGCTCAACCTTAAGTTTGTTTTTACTCCACAATCTTTCCCAGGAGGAAATGCTTCAGCAACTCTATTTCTCACTTCCACCTGAAGATATAAAGATGACTCCTAACTGTTTTCAAGCCTCTGTCTTGGTGATCGTATAATTCACATGAAGAGAGGAGGCCCTGGAGCTACAGTTGGTCCAACCCCACAGTAACAGCCGCAGAGTGTACCACCCCCAAGGACTCGAGCAAGGGAACACGTTGCACAGCCATATGCCCTTCCTTCAGCTTGTGAACTTTGATCACCTTGTACACCTTGTGGGTCCAACAAAAGCAAGATAATAGAATAGAATAGAATAGAATAGAATAGAATAGAATAGAATAGAATAGAATAGAATAGAATAGAATAGAATAGAATAGAATAGAATAGAATAGAATAGAATAGAATAGAATAGAATAGAATAGAATAGAATAGAATAGAATAGAATAGAATAGAATAGAATAGAATAGAATAGAATAGAATAGAATAGAATAGAATAGAATAGAATAGAATAGAATAGAATAGAATAGAATAGAATAGAATAGAATAGAATAGAATAGAATAGAATAGAATAGAATAGAATAGAATAGAATAGAATAGAATAGAATAGAATAGAATAGAATAGAATAGAATAGAATAGAATAGAATAGAATAGAATAGAATAGAATAGAATAGAATAGAATAGAATAGAATAGAATAGAATAGAATAGAATAGAATAGAATAGAATAGAATAGAATAGAATAGAATAGAATAGAATAGAATAGAATAGAATAGAATAGAATAGAATAGAATAGAATAGAATAGAATAGAATAGAATAGAATAGAATAGAATAGAATAGAATAGAATAGAATAGAATAGAATAGAATAGAATAGAATAGAATAGAATAGAATAGAATAGAATAGAATAGAATAGAATAGAATAGAATAGAATAGAATAGAATAGAATAGAATATTTCAGTTGGAAGGGACCTACAACTATCATCCAGTCCAACTTCCTGACCCCTTCAGGGTTGACCAAAAGTCAGAACATGTTAGTGAGGTCATAATCCAAGTGCCTCTTACACACTGACAAGCACCAGGCATCAGGCATCTCTCTAGGAAGCCTGTTTCAGTGTTTGACCACCCTTTCAGTACAGAAATGTCTCCCCCCACACACCCAATGGTGCCAATTCACAAGTAACGTGTATTGGCAACAACAGATGAGTGAGGATCGGGCCACTCTCTACATAGCAGGCAGTGGCAGAGAAGTGGAAAGGGTTTTCTGTGCCTCAGAATCTCTCTGGTAGGAGCAATTAGCAGTCACTCATTTGTCACTCTGACAAAGTGAAGCTGGGAGACACGGATCTGGCCTCTGCCTTGTAATCCACCTTGTTACCAGTAACTGGATGTGTGAGATAAACCATAACCAAAACAGTGGCGAAATCCCCCAGCTGTATCAGAGAGAAGAGCTCAGGAACGAATGCCTGGTTCAATCGAAACGAAGTAGCTGCTGTATGAAAATGCATATTTCATAGGCTAACTGTGACTGACAATGCACCAAATATATTTCGGATGGTCTGCCTTGCTTAGTAAACTCTGCCTAATCAACTCTGGGGACTGAAGTGGTTGCAGCAGCCCTGGCTACACCAACACAATATTCCATTTTCGTCTTGTTTGATACCGTTTCGTACGAGGTGGCACACTCTCAGCTGAAAGCTGCATTGCTATTCTTATAACAAAAGAAAGACCTCCTCTTGTTTTAGGTGAAGTCTCCATTTGCATTAAGAATGCCCTGGGGATGCGGATACACGAACACGCTTTATCCAAGGGAAATGTAGAGCAGGGTTCCTGATAAGCCTCAGCTCATCTGTCTCAGGAAAAAAAGGAAAAACCAAGTCAGAGCTGTAGCAACACAGTTGGCCTTTTTTTTTATCTGCCATGCCGGGCAGCAAAGCCGCACCTGCGATGGTGCACAGGAGGGCTGTAACAGCGAGAACATGCCTCTGGAACGGATTCAGAGATAATAAGAAATCATCCTAATGTGACTGTTGAATGTACGAGGGATCCAGTAATAGTTATCACAGGTACACTTTCATTAACTCCCTTTAATTTAAAAGCTCAGTGTTTGCAGCAATCTTTTACAGGACAGGAAAAGTAAAATCAAATAGAAAAAATCCCACTGAAGTGTGGTGTTGCTTTATAGCACAGCCCGAAATCGACCTGCAGTCGTCCTCCCCCTCTGCTCTGCCTTGGTGAGGCCCCCCCTGGAGTGCTGTGTCCAGTTCTGGGCTCCCCGGGTCAAGTACAGGGAACTGCTGGAGAGGGGACAGCAAAGGGCTACAAAGATGATGAGGGGACAGGAACACCTCTCCTATGAAGAAAGATTGAGGGATCTGGGTTTTTTTCAGTTTGGAAAAAAGACGACTGAGAGGAGACCTTATCAATGCCTATAAATACTTGAAGGGTGGGTGTCAGGAGGATGGGGCCAGGCTCTTTTCAGTGGTGCCCAGGGACAGGACAAGAGGTAACGGGCACAAACTTGAGCACAGGAAGTTCCACCTAAACATGAGGAGGAACTTCTTTCCCTTGAGGGTGGCAGAGCCCTGGCACAGGCTGCCCAGGGAGGTGGTGGGGTCTCCGTCTCTGGAGACATTCCAAACCCGCCTGGACGCGTTCCTGTGCAACCTGCTCTGGGTGCCCCTGCTCTGGCAGGGGGTTGGACTGGATGATCTCCAGAGGTCCCTTCCAACCCCTATCATTTTGTGATTCTGTTTTCCCACCAGTAAAGTCCTACAGCCCCTCCATGGTCCAGGTGGGCACTGCCAGTCCCGGGGTGCTGTGAAACACCCTCTGTCATCCTTAACCCGAGATGTCTTTACAGCAGGGACCCACGCTCGCTGCGTACAAGCAGGGCTTGGGTGGGATCTTTCCAGTGAGAGAAACACAAGTGACAGCACCTACTACTTCACCACAGCTGCAGCTTTTCCCCACACTCTGGGTGAGATAGCGAGCACAGTCCAGCAATAATGTTCCTCCACCCAGGAATAACCAATGTTCATACCTACTGAATAAAAGAAAAAAGAAAACAGCTGGTTTAATACCTAAACCTAGTATAGTTCTGTGACAAAAACCTAAGATTTATAATCAGGATGCAATGTAACTCTCCTGAAAGCTAATAAACTATTCAACATACCCAATATATTAGCACACAAATCAATAAACGTTGCAGAGAAATCAGGTTTTCAAACAAAAGCCTATAGCTTATGAAACTTGTGATTGCTGAGTGAGGGGAGACAGACCATTGCCCCAACACATCATTGTTCCTCTTCTCCTCCTCCGCTCCCCACGGCCACCCTGCAGAGGACCCACTCAATGCTGGCAGGGAACAAGGAGAAAAGCTGACCCAACCACGTGTTGGTTGACTTTCCAACGCCTTGCTGATCTCTGCTCCTAGTTTTTCTGGACGCAATTCAGCTTTATGAAAGCCTTCATACATATTCAGGCATTTCAGAGGACAAATACCAGGAAAGCTGTAGGAAATTTTGGTGCAGTGATGGAGTGTTCCCGTGGCTGCAATAGGAAACGCCTTTACTTGCGGAAGCAGGATGAGAGGTGGGGACACATAAAGGAAAAATAGTTCAGGAAAGGTTTATTAAAGGAAAATCACCTACCGGTTAGATGCTATCAGTGTTGTGAATCGTACACATTTCCAGCTCAGCTTCAATGGAGGACCGACAGCAGTGCCCTGCTCCGTAGGGAGTGTGGTGTAACAGCGTGGTGACCTTTGGGGACAGTTGAGGAGTTTACTGCTAAATGTGCCATAGGTGCTTTGCTTAATGTGTCCTCTCAGCTTGTGGTTGAGACTTCTGTCACAGATTAATTATTAAGAGAAGTCATTGTTATGGGTTTAACTAAAAGGGTATTATTAATGATCAAAGGGTGACCAAATGGTAATAAATCAATAATTGGATGAAAATCAAATGGTAATGAAATGGTGATTAAACAATAATTGAATGTTAGTTAAACAGTGATTTAACAGTGATTTGACTATGATTTAACAATGATTTAAATGATAATTTAGATGGTGATTAGACAATGATTTAGACGGTGATTTAAACAGCCATCAAACACTACTATTTACAACACTTCTAATAATTAAGCTATAGCTGGACATGTATAAGTGTCACTAGCATACAATACCCTTTTAAGCCCAATTTAAGTATCACCTACCTCATTCTAGATATCAGATGCTGAGTAAGGGGTCTCTCAGCCTTGAGGAGGCCTCGAACCTTTAGAGGCATCCCTGCTGGAGGGGGAGATCCCCACGTGCAGCCCGCTGCCGTGCAGGAGTGCTCCATGGGCTACAAATTTTTATAGTGTGAAGTGATTGACTTGTAGTCATACACCCTCCCCCCCACACACACACTTTGGTATATGTGCAGGTGTGCAGCTGCAGCAGTTTTGCTTTTGTCTAATCCCCGCTTGGGCTGGTACTGTTAGCTCCCGGTAAGTCTCCTTAGCTCCTGAGAAGATGTGGTCCAGAGAGCACAGTTCTCGTGGCTGGCACAGCAGGGCTGATCTCAGTCAGACCCGCTTGTTGCCGATGCCTGAACCACAGTAAGGTTTGCTCACACAGAGTAGGGCCATCCATCACAACTTCCCGTGCTCTGTCTGCCCGAGCATAGGCGAGCATCACTTGGCAAGACTTACAGTAACATGAACAGGAGGGGGACAAAAGGGTGGAATACACTGAATTAATTCAAAATAAGGAGCCAGAGAGAGAGGTGGGGAAGGAGAAGCAAATAAAACAGCACCAGGGACTGTGATTCTACAATTCTATGATGTGGAGAGATGTAGTCTTTGTGGAATGCATGGAGATCATGAATTTGAGCCTTAAGCGGCTCAAAAGAGACCTAGCAGGCAGCCTAAGCCCAAAGTCACAGGTGATGGGCTTCTACCAGCTTTTCTGTGGAAGCTGAACCCCACATAAGACAAAACTGATTTGTGAGGTTGGAGGAAGGAGAAGGCCAAGGTGTAACAGGAGTTATGGCATGCACCCGGGAATGGGTTATAGCTACCTTCCCAAAGGCAGTGAGAGGGCTGCTCTGACCTTGCTCCAAAAACTGACCCTGCAAGAAGCTTCTGTGCCTCCCTGTGCCAGTGCTGGGCCTCTGGCAGGATCAGGGCTCAGACAGTGGTGCAGGAGCAGCTCTGGACTTGTGGGATGGATGCCCCGGTCCAACAAGGAAATGTCTGGGTTATGTCCTCTCTGGCTAGGGCATCACTGAACTGGGGGACTTCTGGGCTATGATTTTATGTAGCGACACAGACAGTCTTTCAATATCTTATGTCTTTTTTCTTTTTTTTTTTTTCCCCTTGACCTACAAAGTTTACTTACAAGGGTGCAATTCAAAATAATCTGCAAGAGGCTTTGGGTGCACTGTAGGCTATTCAGGTAAGGATATATCTGTTGTTTTATTTCATCCTATTCATCCTTCCCCCTGCCACTCCCACAGGCTGTAAGAAAACACTCAGAGCAGACACACAGAAAGCTGGTGTCTTTCCTCACCCCACCACAGAAGTTTGTAGATACTTCCAGCTGGGCCCACCTGGAAAAAGCAAAGGTTACAGGGCTGGGAGTTTTTATGGGGTAAAATAGGAATGCAAAGGTACTTGTGGTTATCAGAGGGGAAGGAAATATGTATATATGGATGTCTTCTGGGTGCTTTCTCTGTGGTGTATCCTGTACGTCTCCTTTCCCTTGGCTGGCCTTCACATAAACACTAGCTTGAGTGGAAGCTCACATGGGCTGTGGCATAAGAAATGTGGGATGAGGGGCTTCTCTGGACACGGGGGAGCTGGGATCTCTTCTTGCCGAAGATGAAAAGTCGAGATGAAATGGAGTGGCCATTACCCATCGTCATGTATCAGTAACCCAGTAAGGGCAAGGTTTCAACATCAATGAGGCTGATTGATCTATAGACAAAGCAATTATTTCATGCTAAAAGCAGTGTCTGGAGAAAGGGCTTGGCAAGAAAAGCTGGGTCACAAAGTAAACCTCTCCATGTTTCATGAAGTAACGATTAACACAGTTAATCTGGTCTTTAATTCACATGCTGGAATGCTCCCAGGGTACTCTAGGCATAGTAGCCTGAAGGACACTGGTATCTCCTTTCCAGCCTACGTGTTGCTTTCTTACCTCTCCTTTCTGGCTCAGTCACAATCTGGTTTACCTCCACCTACCAACTGCAACGGGGACAATGTCCCTTTTGCAGTTGGGTACCAGGACCCTCAGGGCCCATACAGGAGCAAAAAGGAGGACCCTGCTTGGAGAAATGACAAAGACCAAACTGCAATGGGGAGACCAGGCAGGCTTGACCCCAGCAACTGAAGAGTGGGTTGTTATCCATCTGAGAGCCTCTGGTCTGCAGATTGAGCAGGAGAACAAGCATCTCGATGGAAAACAGCTCTGAGAAGGCTGTCTTTGTGAAACCCATCCCATCATGGACCATGATGCCCAAAAAGCATCTCACTATGGGAAAGACTGTTCATCCAAACCCTTCCCTCATAATATCTAATGCTTTGCCCTGCTCAGCAGGAGCTTCAGAGCCATTAGGTTTGGGCTCTGCAAAGTGGAATTAAACTCATCTTCTCTTGCAAGAGTGTCTATAACACACAGCCACCCCAAGGCTCTGAGTTTCATTCACCTACACCCAAATTTTCACTGTCCTTCCCCTAGCCCTGGGTTCTTATGGCAGCTCTCCCTGCCAAGGGCTGTCCCTTGGTCCATGTGGCAGCTTTGGCTGCATTTCTACTGGCAGTGAGGGACAATGGCCTGTGAAAGGACCTTCAGGGCTGCAGCTCTCCGAATACTGATTTTTGCAGCAAAAGCAGCTGCTACCAGAAACTCCTGCAGGCTTCCAGTCCATTGAAGGATCACGAGCAATGCAAGTGCCACTGGGTTCCCCCATGAAAGCTGGAGGAAGCCTGTCCACATGCACGGGGCAGCTGGCACATGGATTTTTGCCTGAGCAAGTCGTGAAGGATTCCTTAGCCTCGCAGAGAGGCTAAGAGAGGGGTTGGCACACACGTCTCAGCAGGGTGAGTCATACCTGTACTCCACTTTCGAACACAAGGCACTACATACCAAATGCTCTCGGGCACTTTTGGCAAGAGGCTTCATTTTGGTACCCCCCCCTCTGCATTTCCCCTTAGCTACAGCATCTTGTGTAACTGAGGAATATGGCATATTTATCCCATACCTCAGGCCGTCTCTATGCTCTTTCACTGTACCTTGGAAACCAAACTTCTATTCTTGCCAACAAATCACTTTCAGACAAACGGGGGAGTGTGTGGTAGCTTGGATTTCTTTCTTTCTTTTTTTTTTTTAAGAAATTTTTTGCAATCTAAGAAAAGACTTGAGGATCTATTTTTAAAGATTATATCCCCCCTCCACCCACTGCGCTGCAACAACTGAACACTTTGGCTTGATGAGAATATTAGTAAAGCAGTCACAATCTGTAGGGTGCACTTCTTAAAACTACATTGCATAATGGGACAAGCGGTGAGCATAACACAACAAAATGCTGTGGGGGCTGGGATTTGCCATAGTATGTGAACGAAAAAGTCATGTCTTCAGCCAGGATTGATCACCAACTCATTTGCAATAACCCACCCCCTGACCTTCTCTGCTTTTGTCTCCCCAGATTTAAATCCACCTATCCTAGAGGTATACTAGAGCATGGTTAATACGATGTTTTGCGGGAAATGTAACTGCTCAAACAAGCTCTTTCTCCTCCTTGATATATTTTGGTTTTTAAGGAAACCAGAAAGTACAGTAATGGCAATCGTATGCCTGTAAGATGATTTGAAAAGTGCATTTTTATAATTAGAGTCTGGGGGAATTGCATTAACTCTAATAAAATCCTATAGGACTTCAGTGAGGAAAATAATTTTAAAATGTTTTTATTATCGGCATTGTCAATTCTATTCTAAGATCTGCAGAGTTAACAGATTAGATGTAAAAAAAAAAAATCCAGTCAACTCAGTTGAAGGCTACTGCATTCAAGGAAAAATATAGCACTTTCTAGATTTTATTGAAAGTCCTTGGGAATCAGCCACCCACCCGGGGCGTACTGAGTGATTAATGCTGGTCATGTGTTATTTATCCCTTAAAATGTAATCACAAGCTGATTATTTTGTTCAACACATTTTTGGTGATTTGATTAAGAAGCTGCATGGACTTAACAGATTCAAAGGAAAACACATGGAAGAGGAGTCAAAAGGCAAAGGTTGCCACCAGGTAAGGATGTTCCTGGGACCTTGGTATAGCCAAAAGTCTCTTATTAAGATTCATTTTTTGCAGCACTTCAGGCTCCTTTATGTTTGCATCAATCTTAAAAGAAGTGGGCTAAGCTGATGAGGGTAGATGAGAGAATCAGGCCTTACTCTGCAGACCTTTGTGCAGCTGAAAGAAAAAAATATTGCACCTCAGGTCCACAGAACATGTAGAGGAGATTTGATATGATGTTTAAAATTTGAAATAGTAAGGTATTCATTCTGAGCTGAGCTTCCTTCTTTGAAGGGTCACTTTTTGTGCCTGCCTTGGGATCTAGCAAACAGGAACCTTTGGATGATGGTAATAAAATAATAACGTTTATGTGGCTCTTTGCATGAGCATATAATGAAGAACATTTAAAGACAAGTAAGTGTGACTATCCCTGCTACTGAGATGTGCTACAAGAGCACAGAAAAAGCTTTCTCTTTTGATTAGTTAGCAACCACAGCATCAAGTCCTGGGAATGGATGTTCTCCAGCCCGCTGCTTGTTTCCGATTTCCTGGGCTAATCTGTTCTGGCCTACAGGAGGATCAAAGCTAGCTGATTGTTTGGGACAAGGTGAAAAAAAGAAATATGTTTTCTTTTTCAACTACTCTGCCTATCTGCTTTCTTGGCTGTTTTTCCTTTTGGTTGTTTTTTTTTTTTTTTGTTGGGGTTTTTATTTCTAAGGGCTGAGATGTGACAATGACAACTGAGATGCCCTCCCTGGCAGGTGTTAGATATCAAAGTCTTGAAAGAGTCTTGTGAGAACTGGGAGGCAGGTCTGAATCAGTCACAGAAAAGCCACAAGGTGTATGCCTGAAAATCTGCTGGTGTTATGCTGGCAATTGCAGGAAGCAGAAGAGGAGACTGTGCCTGCATATGAATGCAAAAACCAGTTGATGTGAGAATGGAAGCTTATCCTAATTAACTGAGCGAAAGCAAATTCAGTTTGTCTGGCAACATGTGCATGCTGGATTCAGTTTGCCTAATAATGGTCTGAGTGTAACACTGTTAAGAAAAGAACTGGGATCCAGGACATGATGCCTGGGAGTTGATGGGACACTTCACCCAGGTGTCTGTCCTTGTCCAAAGCAGCAACTCAGGAAAAAGATGAAGCAAAGAGTTCCCAACTTTTCTCTGCTGTGTGGCAACTAGTTTCAAAATGAGAGAGATTGAATGTGTTGAGCTTAAAAGATGGTTAATGTTCAAAAGTCCACAGACAGTAAATGGTCTTTGGCACTTTTTGGCTTTGCGTGGGCTGAGATGACATTCAAAAGCGTTGTGTTCAGCCTGCTAGCTGGAGGACAGGAGAGAGGGTTTGACAGGCCTTGAAAGTAACTGCCGTTTTAGCCTGGGAGCTTAAAACAAGGTGAACTTATTCATACAAAAATCAACCTTTTGTTGAGTCCTGTCACTCACAGTCTCTCTGAAAGCTATTTGACTTGGAGGCAGTTAGTTTGTTGTTTTCTAGACTGTGGTTGTCCTGGAAGTGGTTCCTCTTCACTTCCTTCTGGAACAAATGCCTCTGTCTGTGCTTCCCATGCCAAATCCCTTTCTGTCTTCTGGGGTCCCATTCCTACATTCCGCCACTTGATACCTTTCGTATGCTTCTCCCCGCTATGGCAGGCACACCGCATCAGCTAAGGACCCTTGCAATGTAATGCCTCTCTCCAAGCAGCTTTTTTTTAATGTGTTCCATACTCCTTGCTTCCAGGTCTTTCCCAAGACACCATTCTCCCAGCCCTCTCCTGCCTTTCCTGGCCATCCCACCAGCATGTATTTTGTCCTTCTCCGTTTTCCATTTTTCACTGGCACTGTACAGAAATTCATCCTCTTCTCACATTATCATAGAATCGTAGAATAGTTCCGGTTAGAAGAGACCTTAAAGACCATCCAGTCCCACCCCCCTGCCCTGGGCAGGGACACCTCCCACTAGACCAGGTTGCTCAAAGCCCCATCCAGCCTGGCCTTGAACCCCTCCAGGGATGGGGCAGCCACAGCTTCTCTGGGCAACCTGGGCCAGGGTCTCACCAACCTCACATGAAAGAATTTTTCCTGATATCTAATCTAAATCTCCATTATTCCTGTTTAAAACCATTACCCCTCGTCCTATCATCCTATTATGACCAAGCAGTGTGTCCCCCGGCTCCAATGGATGGCGTCAATGTTTCTAGCAGTACATTTTGTAGATACTACACCCTCAGACCACTCCTCCTGGTTCATTGCTGCTTCTTGAACAGAAGAATATCTCAAGCTGCACTGTTGGCAGAGGTGGATGATGTGAGACTTTTTATCTTCTCTCTGACAGGTCTAAAGCAGCACTGTTCTCCACACCACTTAAACCCACAACACAGGTGCCACGTTAGAGTTTGGCCATCCCTCCCTCTCAATTCCCTGCTCTCTCCAAATAACTGGAGTGATTAGAGAATGATTAGAGTTGGAAGGGACCTTGCAGATCACCTAGTTCCACCTCCCCCCTGCCACAGGCAGGGACATGTCCCACTACACCAGGTTGCTCAAAGCCCCATCCAGCCTGGACAAGTTTTCTCTACTGCCTGTCTGAAACTTTTAAGGGGTGCGAAAGAGAGTTCAGCTCTTACCATTTGCGGTGGGAGGCGCCTGCAACAGTTTTAGATGTCATTAAAATAAAAGAAGGCAGAGATTATTTTGCCCTGAAGCACAAAGTAAGGGACATCTTGCAAAAAAAAAATTTCTTCTGAGGAGATCTAGAAACACAACATGTAGAGGACAAATGAGTTGAACACCCAAAAGCAGAGCTGCACTTGGTGTAATATGGCATGGGTCTACTTATGCCAAAGGAGGAGCTCAGATTCAAACCAGCTGAGTCTCCAGCACCTGAAAGACTTTATATGGGTTTCAGCTGAGACTGGTTTTGCACTAAACAAGCTGGTAGTTCATAGTCAAGGTCTCTGGATTTTTTTTCAAAGAGCTGAATAACATTGAGAAAAAAGCTGCTAACAGTGGCACAGAAAACTCTTGCAGCAGGGAAGGATCCCAGCACAGGCTCAGCTGCAGCAGGGGATTTTTGCATTACAGCAGGCAATTATTGCATCTTGTGTGAGATCAAGAGGCTTCTGGAGCACTGCGTGGGGACCTGGGATAGGTACTGCGGGGAACAGGAGGTGCCGACACCGTGCTGACTCCGGCTCAGTAGAAACATGATAGAAGCAGGATTTCAACTGCTCGTCTCTTTGAGATTACCCCATTCCACAGAATACTGATGAAATGTGTGCAAGTTAGTTGCAGTCAGGGATCCAGAAGTATGCTGGGATCAGTAGAATAAATCCAAAACTGTAACTGAGAACCACAGATGGTCTTGCTGGAACTGACTCCTAAATATTAACACAGGAGAGTGAGAGATAAGAAACCGGAGAGTCTCGTTTTCTTGCTGCTTAAGGGAGAGAAAGTCATGTTCAATACTCACAAATTTGCTTTTTTTTTTTTCATTATTCTTTTTTTCCTAAAGCCAGAGAAGATGTTTCAAAACTAGTTCACGCAGAATTCCAAGAGGCTGAGAAATGGAGTTGAACAGAGGAAAGAGCTGTAATTTCCAGCAAACCCGAGTAAAGAATTGTTATTGACAAGGCTTCTGCCAGACCATTAAAAAACCCAGCAGCCATTTTTTCACTCCTGATATTGTGTGAGATAACGGAGTCGGCGGCAGTATGGACAACTCCCGCCTCATTACTCCGACACTGTGCTCAATCAGTTAAAAGATTTCACTGCCAGAAATGGGACCAGAGGGTCTGCAGGGACTGAGGGATGCACAGGGGCCACCCAGGCAAAGCTGGGCATTGCAGGAGACTTCTGCTGGTAGATCTGTTTGGGCAGACAGAGACCAAAAGCACCAGGGAAGGGGTGCTGCAGCTAAAGGATAAAAATGCCCCTGGGTCTTTCACTGTCGGGGAGAAAGAGATATTTCTCTCCTTCTTTGAGAAATGAGTTTCTAAACCATGAATAGTCTTATCCCCTCTAAGCGATGGTTTCAACTCTTCATAGCTCTTCCAGTTACTTTAGCGACCTAAATTCTGAGAAATTTCATATGATGGCTTAAATTCTTTTTAAAGCCCAATTTGTTAAGAAAACCAAGACCTCTGCTAATTTTCCAGAGGGAAGATCCAGCAGGAGACTTTAGTGGAAGATCCATCTGTGTAAGAACAAGGTTTCTGAGTGATGGCCAGGGGAAGAAATGCACAACATCTGGTCTGTGACCCCATCCCACCTCTGACCACACAGATGTGATACTGCGCCAACTGAAATTATGGAAAACTCCCATCGCTTTCAGTAGGATTAAATCCCAAAAGAGAATGGTTTGGAGGCTGAAGTGTGGCCCACGCGGCCCTTTCCCTTTGATGTCTCATTAGGATTCCTTTGAAAGGAGTCTGACATGGGCATTTTACTTTCAAGCCATGATCTTGGAGACAGTTCAGATCAATAGTGACTGGATCGGTTGCTCTCTCCTCTGTGATCAGGTTTCAAGACACGGACAGATAGGCTCAGGTCATCTCACTGCTTAGATGTCCACATCCTCCTAACCAGAGCCTTTGTTCTAGGCTCAGGGGTGCAATGAAGATGTGGCTGGACCTGCATGCTAAATTATCCTCTCATCCTGTAGGTGATCCAATTAAGCCAAATTTGAAGAGAACCAGAGAAGTTCATGCTCTGCCTTGCTGTGCACGAAGTCAGCAAGTTAATAATGGACATTGATCTCTCGGGCTGTCAGTCTGTCTA
Organism: Rhinoptilus africanus; assembly: GCA_013400135.1. Lineage (NCBI taxonomy): Eukaryota > Metazoa > Chordata > Aves > Charadriiformes > Glareolidae > Rhinoptilus > Rhinoptilus africanus. The sequence continues at coordinate 177,324 of VXBO01008587.1, read as the reverse complement.
GGACTGGGTGGAAGGGATTTCTGATTTTTTTTTCTATCACATCATTAAGTTTGATACTGCAAGCAATAAACTCTGTAGCCTGCAGCTGTGAAAACACTAATTTGATAGCTATTATTTTTGAGAATTTGCTGCTGTCTTTATATATACGTGTGTGTATATATATACTTTTTCACCTAGAACTCCAGTAGTTCTTTCAGTTTGCTTTTCCCTTTTGCTGATTTTCTGAGCTTTCATATCAACTAGGTTATCTCTTTTCCCGTCTTCCCTCCATTCCCCCTTCTCTTTTTTCCTCTCCGTCCCTTTAGTTGCTAGAGCAACAAAAACCTTCAGAGTAGAGGGGATTTAACCAATACAGACTCTAAACATACAGTGACACTAAAGTTTTGCCTTTTACTGAAGTATATAATATGAGCCCTTCTCATAACTACCCCTTCATTTTGGGTGTGTTAATCTCGTATCTTCTTCTCCCTGTCTGGGACTGTAATCTCCCAGATCTGTTGGCTTCGTTCCTACATCTTCAGCCTCGTTAGATCACAAGAAGAGACCTTGGCTAGGATTGAAGGACACTATCTACAAAAGGAATTGTCACCCTTCAGTGGCATGTTCAAGAATTTCTCCCTTCTCTCTCTTTTGTGCCTTCATTCTGTGTTTACTCCCCACAGAAATCTCTCTGGTTTACTGGTCCTTACAGCTCCAGAGTCCTGTGCCAGTTAATAAAGGCAATCTTATCAGTGTGGTTTTCTCCACTTAATGTATCGAAGGGACTTTAGTGTAAAAGCTGGCCCTGGGAATAGATGTTTTGAAGGCAACAATAATGTTAAACTTAGAGACAGTTTTGTCAGCTCTGTCTTTTGCGTTAGAGAAAGAAGATGCAATACCTGCCCTTCTGCTCTTGTGGGATGGTTATGGTTAAACGTGCTGGCATATAGCACTGGGTGATGAAAAGCAACATTTCTGTCTGACTTAAATACAGGCTTGGAAAATAATAACAGGAGTTAAAGTGTGACTAAGCACTTCCAGGGGCTGTCATGCTTGACACTGAAGGCAGATGGTCTTGCCCTTAAAGTCCTTTTTAATAAGATTACCATGTTGCTCATTATTCAGAGGTCTAGAAAAAGCAATAATTTGTTATGTTCTTATAAATGTAACTAGCTGCTTGGTTATGTCCTTATTCCTCCTGCACCAGGGCTCCTGAAGAGCCCTCTCTGTGATGGCCAGGCTGGACCCATGATATTTAATTTAGGGTGCCAACTTCCTTCTCATAGTTGCATGTTTTGTAATGAGCATTGAGTTCACCGAAGTCCTTGGGTTTGTTCCTAAGTACTTCTGAATTCAGTAGTGCCTGCTTTATGTGTGTGACAGAAGACACACCAGTGCTAGAGGATCTGCAGAAGAGCAGCTGGGAAGCTTCTAACCCCAATCTTGAACGGCACCACATGGTTACTGGTGTCCAAGCCAGGGCACGGTAAACAATGAGGGGTACTTGATCTGCCCCTGCTGTTCATGAACAAAAAGAAATCTCTCCCTCAACAGAGTCTACACTGGGCTGGAGAACGAGCCATACAGGAAACCTGACTTTCATTTCCTTTCCTATCCCTATGTTCAAATCTCCATGACTGTGATTCATTACTGAGAAAAGACTCTGTTCTGCCTTCGTATGTTGTGACTAGATTAATATATCCGTTTCGCGTGTATTGGTGATGATGGCCAGTGCACACCTGGGATTGAATTAAAAGCCTCTAGAGCTAAGAGCATGAGTCATATGCACAGGCTGAGCCCAGGAGTCAACCTTTGTAGCTGGGGCTGAGAAACACATCTCCCGTGGATGAAGAAGGTGTGAGGCCTCTGCACAGAGCTGGGTGGTGATCTGCCTCACCCCATTTCTGTCTGGCAGAGGGGAGTTACTGGCTCTGCATCTCACCCACCAGTGCCGGCACATTCACAGGACTGAGAGCCCAAGTACGTGGGAATGCTGGAGTTGAGGGTACCAACTTCTCCCATCCTCTATCAAGCTCTCTGGAAAGGATGAATACAACTTGGATCACAACCATAAAAAGGTTTGAAGGTATATCTTTACCTGCAGATTCACAAGGATTAGCCTTCACCTGGGTACCTGACATCATCTTCCAGCTGCTGGTACCACCAGGGAGACTGTGGGAACCACTGTGCACTGCAGCAAGAGGAATCAAAACTAAATTTCATTTGGGAGAGAAAAGAACTGTGAAACACGGCTAGTCTTGAGGATCTGGGTAGATCAGTTTAAGCACGACAGCAGCAATGAAGAGAGGGTTACTTTGTTTGCGATGGACAAAGCAACCCTGTATTAGACAGCATTTGTTCTTGCAAAACTTTGCCAGGTCTTTTACCTGTATTATCCCTATAAATCATTTGGATCCAGAGTGTGTCCACTGTGATGGCTTTAGGAAGAAATGTATGTACTGAGGAGGGCTGAGGTGATGCTGACATTTATCAGCATGCTCTGACTGCTCTGTTAGGAGGGACTCAGCACCTACCTTGGTCCACTTAGACAGCACTTAATGCATGGAGACCTGGTCCCTGGTGATGCTGGAAACCCTCGGCAACAAATATGTAGCTAGTTTCAGTCTTTGAGGGAAAATGTGCATACTACTAAAACTAAAAATAAAATCACAGCAGATGATACCTTGATGGTACAGCTGCTAGCGTGAACTGGCTGTGCCACAGAGGCTAAACTCCCCTCCACTGGCACCCAGAAGCACCCTCCGAAACCGGGGCTGATGGGAATTTAAGTGCTGTTTCTGTTAATGTTTTCTCCGTTCTGTGGCACACGTCCAATGTTATTCACTAACCACAAGCAACAGAAATCACTGTGAATTTAGAAATGAATTCTCTCTCTCTCTTTT